>JADDOH010024614.1:0-278598 GCA_016648135.1 Agrypnia vestita | reverse complement strand
ATTTTATTCAAAATGGCAGACGGCATTCAATTGTGTTCGCTTGTCACATCTATCAGCTGTCATCTGTTGCGGTGTCGCACCCAGCACTCGCGGCATGACGCCGGAACGGCCGGAAACAAACTGAAGCCATGTATTCACTACGGGACAAATCGCGAAACATTCCGAGCGGCATGTCGCATCAACAACTACGCTCGTGTTTCGGGGACAATGACGCGGTCATTTGACGTAAAATTTTTGGCTCACCTTAACACAAGACCTTACAAAACTTGCGTAATTAAGCGTATATTACCAAAATAATTTTAAAAATAAAATAAAACTATATCTTTAGGATTCTACCGATCTACAAAGTTTTGAAAAATTGACATTTTTATGAAGATATTTCGCTATCCTCAATTTTGGCTCCTGAACTAAATACAAACAAATATTTACTTTTTGTTCTATTTAGATGTAAATCATACATGACGTTTCGATTTTCATGTAACAACACGTTACCAGCGACTTCGAATTTGTTAGGTTTCAACCTGCAAATACCCTCAAGTTTGAACTTGTTTTTGAGGACTTTCTTGACTTGACTCGCGAATGTTTTCTTCGTAGGTAAAATAACTTTTATGCCATAAAAGTACCATTGCGATTGTTACAGTTGTGGGCAGCCCCGACTACAGTGTTAAAAACGGATTCGTAATTTTTAAATAAGAAGTTCGAGGCGTAGTCAGACTACTTATGCTGTGTTTGGACCATACAAGGAACTTGACAATCAGCAGCTACCAACTACGAGGGACGTTATTTAATTTATTTTATTTGTCAAGAACGACCTGAAATTGAAATACAAATGAAGTATGAAATTAAAGATCCATCCAAATCAGATATATATGTGATTGTTTCCTAATAGATCAACAATATGTGGACCAAAAGTTTGTAACTAAGGAACGAGTTAATTAGTGAAATCCAATTTCGAAAAGTATCTCAATTTGAAAAGATACCCCAAAAGCAAACAAAATGATAGTTTTGAAAATAAACTGAAATGTTTTTTAAAGTCATCTGAGAAGCTTTTTGACGTTTCTACTTGTAAATGCACTTCATTTGAATCTCTTTCGTGTGTAAAACCGAAGAAAGTTCACATCAATGAGAGAAGTTTTTGTTGGATCAAATAAATGATAGGAAAATGGTTATAAGCGGTTTTGATAAAAAAGAAACGGCTAGATTAATGAAACGACAGTAGAGGTAAATTGAAGAGTCAATAAGGCTAACAAAAAAATCGTGTTCTACTCGAGAAACCGATTCTATCTCAGCAAATTGTGATGAAGATTCAGAGATTCCGATAACAGAGGCATCCCCGACAAACACGCCCTCGACAGAGACACCTTCAACTTAAACGGCGAATTGGAATACATTGCCATTGTCAACAGTTGCTAAAGTCTGTGATAGATATGGTTTATCGACGCGATCTGCTGCTGCTGTTGCTTCTCCGGTGTTGGCTGACGTCGGCTTGGTTTCTACCGAAGATTTAACTCTGGTTAAGATTACAGTTAAGGTTATAAGATCTACAGAGATGTATCTAAAGCCCGGAAACTTCAAAATATATTGGAGGTATAGATATAAAATGCATTTACTTTTATGGATGAAAAGACCATCGCAAAGAAATTTTAGAAGACCACATCTCAATTTTAGCACAACCTGGATCAATTTATTTGGGACACACAATACTGAAAGACGTGGCACTGCAAAGGGAATTCTTATTTCGATCACAACTAGTAGTAGTAGTAGACAAAGTAGAGGGTCGAGGTTGCAATTAAGATGACGTGATTTGCGTTGAATGTGACGGAACTGCAACTAACACCGATTGGAAGGGTGGCGTGATACAATATTTAGAGGAGTATTTGGAGAGACCGTTACAATGGTGTGTTTGTATGATGCATGTCAATGAGTTACCCCTTCGTCATTTATTCTTGGCCTAAGATGGTTGCACTTTGGGTCCTAAGAGACCTATAACAGACGCATCACAAAGTGTAACTGACGTTACTTCTAGAGATGGCTTTATTAGAACCGGGATGCAATCTCGAGCAGAAATGCCAAATTTTGGACACAAAAATAAGTTAAAACTTTTAGTTTTTGTCATTAATTATTATCTATATTTTATTTTCTTGTGCTTTGTTTCATTAATTTCAACAATAAAATACCTTTTAAACTTGATTTTTTTTTATTTTAGGCAAAATGTCTATAAAAACGTAAAATTTACAAAACGTCAAAGCTCGGTAGAGCCCTCAAGATGATAAACAATTTTAGTTTTTTTTTACCTTTTTCGCAATTCGTGTAAATTTACGCAAAATTTGACACCACTTGCGATTGTGTAGCTCAAAAATTTTTTTTCTCGTACATGGACGGGACATCCTAGTGTACACACCGGGATTCACATATCACTTGTCGCGGAAATGTCGCCCGATGAGGTTATGATGACAGCTGCGTATCTATTTATTTTAACGAGTTATCGAAACGTAAGAGGAGAAAAAGGTGATGGGTGTGAAATTATTTACTGCAAAGAGAAAGAAGGATGGATATTCTATGCGATCTTCGAATGTCTGACGGATCTTTTTTTCCCAATTTCACTCGAATGACAACAACTGTTTTTGACAATTATTACAAATAATCGGGCCTTCCATAGCCAAGCAAGACGAAATTAAGGAACGCTGTTGGCCCTCACATCATTTTATTTTTATATTCACGGTTTGAAATGTCCCACAAAATTGGAGAACAATTTCGTTTCCCCACTTCAATGGCGTGTTGACGGATACAGAGCATGCGCACTCACTTACCACGTGGTGCTGACGCAAAGCGTGATGTCGCAGTGAGCTCGCTCGGGTACCGTGCGCATAGCAACGTTGCCGCGACACGTAGAAATGCTCCGCTATGTTGTGCGCGACGTCGCGGAACAGTGCGCAACGTTGCAACGTCACGTAGACTCTATGCCACGCGTGATGTTGAGGGGCAATTTGTTCCATAGTGAATACATGGCTTGAAACTAAACTAGGGATGGGTAAAAAATATCAATATATCGATATTTTTTTGAAAAACATCGATATATTGATATTCAATATATGTATATATATTCAAAATAATATATGGTTGACATTTTCGTCGACAGTCTGGGGAAAGTAAAGTTTACACTTAAAGAGGCAATACTGCTTCGTTACTGACTTCAACTGTTAATATACACATGTAATGGTGGGTAATATATATTTTTCATACACATTGCTGCTCTGTACTTTATATTTTTAATTTCTATACTCATGTGTTGGTGCTATTCCTGATACTTTTTATATTTTGCTACTTATAACTTATATTGTTTAATGTATGTTCTTTTAATTTTATGATATATTTTTTATGTAAAACCCTATACACATTGCTGCTCGTTACTCTATATTTTTAATTTTTATACTCATGTTTTGGTGCTATTCCTGATACTTTTATATTTTGCTACCTATAACTAATATTGTTTAATGTATGTTCTTTTTAATTTTATGTTATATTTTCAGATAAAAGCCTATACACATTGCTGCTCTTTACTTTATATTTTTAACTTTTATACTCATGTTTTGGTGCTATACAGATATTGTTTAATGTATGTGCTTTTTGAAATTTATTTTATATTCTTTATGTATAAGCCTATACCTAATGGGCGTAAACAAATAAATAAATAATATATATAGTCAACATATTTTTTCGCGATACATGAAATATCGATATTTTTTCTGGGATAATCGATATTTTTTTCTTGATGACCTTTTTTTTGGTCATCGATATATTCTTTCGATATATCCATAGTTTTTTCCCGATATATCGATATATTTTTCCTAATATATCGATATATTTCCTTCGATATTTTTTTGGCGACCTTTTTTTGGATACCTTTTTTTTTTGCTCATCGATATTTTTCTCGGTTAATCGATATATTTTTTCCGGTGACCTTTTTTTATTTTTTTGGTCGCCAAAAGCATTTTTCCCTTACATTTTTGAAAATAATATCGATACTTATCGATATATTTTTCTCAATGTATATCGATTATTTTCGATACTTTTTTTGAATATCGATTCGATATATATACAGGGTGATTTGTAAAACATTAATAACCTCGCAGGACTATATTCCTGCCTTGATTATGAGTCGAAAATGTTCAAGCTATTATGACCTAATATCAATAGTTAAGGAGATATGCTACATCAAAGTTGCATTTTTTTTTCAATATATCTGACTTATTTTTTGTAAAACGTTGGACTATCATTACAGTAACTTATATCAAATATAAAAAATTCATTCCCTTTAGTACAAGACAAATAAAAAAATAAAAACCTTCGAATTCCAATTGGAATTTTTTGGGGTTTTTAACATTTTATTTAACTTGTATTGAAACAAATGAATTTTTCGTAATTGATATGAGTTACTGTAATGATTATCCAACGTTTTGCAAAACATAAGTCAGAAATATTGAAAAAAAAAATGCAAAATTTGATGTCGCATATCTCCTTAACTATTGATATTAGGTCATAATAGCTTGAACATTTTCGACTTATAATCAAGGCAGGAATATAGCCCTGCGAGGTTATTAATGTTTTACAAATAACCCTGTATATCGATTTTTTTTTCATTTACCCATCCCTACCACACACGCAGAAACACAGAGTTGTCCGTCGCGGTCGCAGAGACAAAAAGAATCGAATTTCAATTCTTCTGCGGTCACCCGTACAGGTCTGGAAACCTCCACCCGCGAACACCACACACGCTGCGGTACGTCTCTAGAGGTCGCCCGTACACAGGGCCGGCCCGTTCATATAGGCAAACTAGGCGATGGCCTAGGGCGCTCGTATTTGGGGGGCGGCACCGACCTAGCGAACGGATAGTCAGCGTCAAGATCATGTAAATCGGTTGAATGGTTTGAACGCGCGGCCGTCGCCCGAACCGAAGCACAGTGGGTCGAAACCGTAATTTGAGGGACTTAGGGACCAACTATCTTTTTTTACTTTTTTCTTTATGCGGATGGACAGAGCTCATTAACCTTATCAATAGTTGTCCTATGAAACTTTTTCCTAAACTTTATAGTTTGAGCAAAAAAAGTTTTGTATTTTTTGTATGGAGCGGATCAAATAAAATTAAATTTCTGCTAAGTGGTGACTGACCCCGTTTTGAAACCTTTTTTTTTCTCATACCTTGTCTAGTCTACCATCGTTTGATGCTATGAGCGTGTACATAAACTTGCTACTCTACCAGACAAATGGATCGAAAAAATAAAAAACGTATATATTTATAATATTATTTTTTATTTTCGTAATTTCTTTTATGTCAAACTAAATATGAAATAGTGAGTAAAAGTACATAATAACTCAAATAATAAACAAAAAACGAACATAATTAGACTAAAAACTAAATGAAAAATATTATTTTGAACTAAAGTCAAATTTGGCATAAAAACACGTTTTAAAGTGATTTTTTTAAGAAAAAATGATTGGACTACATGAATGCGTCCGCCTCTCCCGGCTGGCGCGCGGACACATTTCATACTATAGAATTTTTATTTTTAAATATTAATTAACGTGTTTTTTAAAAAAAAAAAAGCTTTTTAATAGTGAATGAAGACTCAAAGTGCGAATATAGATACAATATATCGTTTAAAATCATCTTTTTATATGAATAAACAACATTTGAAAATGACCAAAAATCGTAAATATTTAAGCATGTTTGAAAAATGATATCTTTTTTAATATTGAATATTTCTTAATTTCCTACGTACAGATTCTAGATAATTAAGTAAACTTTATATGTATGAAAAACCATATTATGCTTACATACAAATTTTAAACGAATCACACTTTGCCCGGGAACATTAAAAACGTTTTTTTTGCCGCGGCCTGAGGATTAATGCCTATATTTTTCTTAATTATTATAAATAATGTTGAGTTTATTACTTTTATATAAGAACAAAGGTTCTATCTAAGGTATCGCCCTAAAAAAATTGCAATCTATCATATACATTCTGATATAAATGAATAATAAAAACCCACATTTTCGTAAAAAACGCCGAAATATGCATTTGCAGTGAGTGTACCGCCTTAAGACTTTTCATTTAAAAAACATTGCACGCAACATAACCTCTTCCTGTCACAGCTACGACATCAAATAATAGAGAGATACTGAGAGCATAGAATAGAGAATATAAACTGAGAGCGCCACACACGCACAGGTTTGTCAGCCGCGGCCGCACAGACAAAAAGTATAGAATTTCAATTCTTCTGCGGTCACCTGTACAGGTCTGGAAACCTCCACACGCGAACACCACACACGCTGCGGTACGTCTCTAGAGGTCGACCGAACAGATGTACCTCTACGGTCTACCGGAGCGTGTATGGCCGCCTTTAAGGACGTATAAAGCCATGCAGTCACTAGGGGACAAATCGCGCAAAATTCCGCGCGGCATGCCGCATCAACATCTACGCTCGGAACGCTACTTTCGGGGACAATGACGCGGTCATTTGACGTGTACACACCGGGACTCACATATCACTTGTCGCGGAAATGTCGCCCAAAAGGGTTATGATGATTAGTGCTGCGTGAGTTATCGAAACGTGAGAGCAGAAAAAGGTGGCGGGTGCGAAAGTATTTACTTAAAAGGAAAAGAAGAATGGATATTCTATGCGATCTTCGAATGTCTGACGGATCATTAGTCAATTTCATTCGAATGACAACAACTGATTTTGGAAAATTTGTTACAAATAATCTGGTCTTCCATAGCCAAACTAGACACAATATTACGGAAGGCTGCTTTATATCATATCATATAGCATATGTACCTAACTGTAGCGCATGCGTCTTAGCTTGTCAACATACCAAGTGGTACTGGCGCGCGGTACGATGGCCCCGTGCGCTCGCTCGGGAACCGTGCACATGCCAACGTTGCCGCGGCACGTAGAAATGCCGGCTATGTTGCGCGCGACGTCGCGGAACAGTGCGTGACGTTGTAGCGTCACGTAGACTCTATGCCGCGCTTGATGTTGAGGCACAATTTGTCCCCTAGCGAATACGTGGCTTAAGACTCGCACCTCTATCAAGAAAACATCAAAGAATTTTTCATGTTTTCTTTTATCATTAGATCCAGTAACGCTATCATAAAAAGTAAAAAATGACATGTTAGCATTTAATCGAGAGTTTTGTCGACCATCGCCCGCCATAAAAACGTGACGCGACTCGTCAACCAGCCGGCATCTGTGCTTCTGCCGTGGCGACAAAGGATCTCACGAATTTATGCTTCTATAGCGCCGACACTTCTGGGTAACAGATCTGTGTGTAAGCAAATATTAGTCTCCAATACGTTGTAATAATTCTTGATCAATCTGTGGTTTTAGTAACTAACTAACTAACCATCAAGCCGTTTCTCCGCAGGGGTAGGCATAGAGGATTGAACGCCACACTCTTCTATCCTGGCACACCACTTTTGCTTTGGCCACATTCATACATCTTCTCATACACGTTCTACGGTTGTTGCGGCTTTTAACAGGGCCATCCTCAAATACCTGTAGTACCTGATCGTGCTAGGTCTTTCGCGGTCGCCCTCTATTTCTGTTGCCTTCAACACTCGCCTCATATATTTTCTTAACCATTCTTTCCTCGTTCATACGTTCCACATGACCAAACCATCTCAGCACTTCTTTCTTCATTCTATCTACCACACTACAGCCAGCATTGCATTCACTTCTAATTTGTTCATTCCTCACTCTATCGACCAAAGATTTTCCTCACAAGCGTCTTAGTGACCGCATTTCCACCGCATTCGGTCAACTTTCATTCCTCTTTTGCCAATTCCAGGCTTCACTTCCGTACATAAGGGTTGGCACTAGAACGCCATTATGTAGCGCTAATCTTGCTTCCTTTGACAGATTCAACTTGGTATACTAATTCCTCGTCGCACAACTAAACTAACATTATATCCATTTTATGTGTTGTCAGTTTCTGACGTACCCAAATTGTATTGTCTATATTTTTGTTGAAGCATTACCTCAATTTACGGCCAGAGATATTTTTGCAGAAAATTAGATCTTAAAACGGGATGCTGTATAATGAATAATTCATTTTTATACAAATTGCATAGGATCTCTTCATATTTTATAGAATTACTAGATGTGCCCGCGCGGATTCGCACGCGTAGATTTTTAGTAGGTACACTGTTTGGATCGTCATAGAACTTTCGTGAACCTTCTAGAACATTCTCCTTCCAGAACTTTCAAGAAATTTATCGAATGTACAGGAACCTTCTAGACACACCGACACATCCGCCACTCAGTTTAGAACCTTATAGAACTTTAGGGAATTTTCTAGAACCTTCTCTTTCCAGAACTTTTGCGCGCCTATTTTGAAACAATCTGAAGCATTTGCGGCCTTCCCATAACAAAACAATGTGCTAGAAAGCACATTTTCGTCACCCACTCCCACCCACGCACAGCCACCCCCACCAAAGTCGCATATTTTTGATGTGACACCAAGGGCTATCCACCACCATAACCACCGGTGGGTGGTTGTGACTGGTTGTGGAGTGGTATACGTCTCCCAACGGCATGGAAAAGCATTTTATTCAACAGAAGATTTCTTAGTAAAAATAATATATTAGCGCGCAAAAATCAATTAAATATAACCACCGACACAATAGAAGCAACATCGAGTACAAAGCGCATCACAAGGTGCCAAACAAACGCCATTAAGGCCAGCAACGGCCGGGAACACTCAATATTTAATACAAAATTCACAAAAATCATTAAGGCCAATAATGACCACAGTACCCAAATTTAGACTTTGACTTACCAGACCTCACTTGGTAATAAGCTTCCGATACGAACGGACGTGCTCGCACTGCCCCTCGTGACGAAAATTTATTAACAAGACAACCTGAAGATGCCTGTTGTGATTCAGGCGAAACGTCGGTTGACGAATGGTCCTTCTGAGGACCAGATTTTGACGCGGGTTACCCCCAAAGAAATTAATCCTAACATTTCTAACACCCGTGAAAACCTTCATTAAACATATCTATATATATTATATATATAGAATATATATATATATCTATATACTATAATATCAATATATATATGTATATATATATTGATTTCGAAGATAGAAAACTTTTCACACATATGGAATTCTACAAACTTACCTCTGAAACAATAAATTTAGAAACTTTTATTCGAAAATGTGAAAATTCTTTTTTTACTTTGTTTAATTTGAATATAATCTGTTCAATGTATAAAATTAGAAAACAATAGCAACATTGATAGAAAAAAAATGGTGGAGTCGAAATATATTTGTGACACCATGCTGCCGTCGTTCGTTGTTGTGGAAGGATTTGATTTTAAAAATTGGTTCATGCTGTATATAAATGGGATCCTGTATTCATAAAAATAGGTTACCCGCTTTTAATTGGTTTTTATTATCGAAAAAAATTCGATCGTTAATCGAAACTGACCCATAAAAAAAAGGCAGCGTAAAGCCGTACAAAGAACGGCCATGAAATACTGTGGTTTGATTTTTTTATTTCTTTATGGTTTTTGTGTTTAGTTTGTAGAACTCCATGTTTATTTTTAATAATATTTTAAATACATTAAATTTTAATAAATATTATTATTAATTTCTACGAGTTTGCGTAAAGCGTAATTTTTAAAGACAGTTTTTCGGCTTACTAGACCTATTTGACAAAGGCTTAGTAAGCCAAAAGCGCAGAAATTAATAATAGTATTTATTACATTTTAATTTATTTTAAATTTTATTAAAAATTAACTGTGGTGTAAGTGTGATATATGCATATTTTTAAAACGCAATCGAAAATTTTTCCGAAATATAAATCTTTCATAAATAAGGAATTGTTAAACGAAGATTAAAAGTGACGAGTTTTTTTTATCTCTACCATCATGATTTCTAAAAAAATATTGCATACTCTATTGTATATTGGGTTCATGGTAGAAAAAGATTTGAAGACTATTCAAGAACTTGAGCGATACATGTAAAACTAGGTTTATTTAACTATGTATTTGTTGCATAGTGAGAGATAGGTATAACTTCGTTAAATAGTATACAATTGTAGTATCCTGACGAAGGGGCCATGGGCTCTGAAACATGTTGATATTTTCAATACAAAAGTGGTGAAAACTGAGTTTATTTTTATTAATTGTATTAATAATGTCACCACAAAATTATTATGCTGTTTTTGAAGAAGAAGTTTTATTTTTCGATGGGTTCATGGTAGAAAAAGATCTGAAGACTGTTCGAGAACTTGAGCGATACATGTGAAACTGAATTTATTTGACTATGTATTTTATAAGAAATGTTGCATTGTAAGAGATGGGTTAAATACAAAAGTTCCATGGCATATTTTTCTTAATGGAGTTGTGTAACCGTCTTGTTATTCAGGAGTTCACGCCTTCTATTTAATGGGGTAGCCTTCGATAAATAAAATTACAGTAGTCGCATTGTTATTGCGTTTTTCTCCCACGACGGAGGTCATAATTCTCACGTAAAGCAACCGGCTTTGATGTGTTTTTTGCGTATCAAAGAATTGCCTTCTCCCATGCACTCTTAGGAATACCGCAGAGCCGTGGTCTTGGGAATAGTTGCACTATCAACCATTCGGCCAGATGAAAATAATGAATTTTCTTTATCACGTGGGACGCAAGGTTAACTGTGTCTGACCTTGCATCCCACGCGCTCTGTACTTGTGCAGACATTAATATCTCGTATAACTTGTTAATTTATAACGTGACGCTTAATTTTCGAAGTGATTTATATTATATCTATCGTTCGATTCATTCTAATATATCTGTTCTATCAATTATAACTTGTTAGAATATTTTTTAAACCATAATGTTACGTGTCGTGGCTCGGTCGAAATGAAATGAAAAACGTATTTCGTAATTGATCACCCGTTAAATACATCTTTATTATCACTTCAACATTTTATCGGACATTTTACAATACTCTTTTTAAACTGGAAATGCAATACTCTTTTTAAACTAAAAGAACCGCTTCGCTTTTGTTTTGCTACTGCGGTAAGAACTTTTATAAAATCTTCGCTTTCGAATTATCTGTTAGTTCGTTTTTCAACGACTGAGCACACCAGCCCGTCGTTCTGCGCGTGTTCTGCGCTGTTACGCGCGCATGCGCCTTCGCTTGTATTCGGCTGTCAAATGTCAACGGACAACTCGTTACAATAATTTATTTTTAATACAAAAATACAATGCAAAAAGTATTCTTCACTTGTTTGTTTGTTCAAGCTACAGGACAATCGCCTTGGCATAGTGATCAAGAGATTAGTTTTAGCTTGAAAAGTGAAAATAGAAAGAATATTGAGACGTTTTAAAAATATATGTTGTATGTTTTAAACACTTTTCACGAGAATTTGCTGATTCTATTACTTATTTTTTTACGAGAAACGAACATAACGAATATAAATCAGTTTACATGTGAGTATTAAATAGGACAAAGACCATTTTACAAGTTTCCACAGTTTTAACAAATTGTAAGAATTTCTACACAATAAAAAACCGAGGCAATAAAAAAATAAAAGATAATAGTTGAGAGGAGAGTATTGATCTAATGTGTAAAAAGAAGAAGAGAGAAAAAAAGAAAAAATAAAGATATGTAAGCATACATCTGCATAAACACACACTCATACGAGGTCTAAACAAAAAATGTGCTCAATTTTTTTTTTAAGTCTTTGTTTGAACTTAAACACAAAATTTTAAAAAAATCCACACATCCTCTGATCATCCTTGCATACACATATGCACTAGCACACGTATAAAGAAATAATAATGACTGAGATAATTACATAACCACTGTGCGCTGCATAGATTTGTTTGCTTTTGATATTTTTATTTATTTACCTATTTATATTTTTTTATCGGCCATCGTCGACTGACAAACAGTCAATGTCTTACTGGAATATTCTATTAACAGGCTATTAGTATTGATCACATAATTAGGCTTCCTCAGTTTAATCCTTGCTTGACATTTCCTCGTCCTGCAGGTAATTATACGAATTAGTTAATCGAGCGAGTTCCGCGCTTCGAAGCCTTCGATTACGTCTGATTATATTATCCGCACCGACTGTTGCAGATAATTACACCAGGTAAGTTGTACCGGCAGACAAGTAGGGACAGATCTACAGCCATGTCCGTGTAAATCCATCGACAGTCCCTGCTGCCCTTTTGTCGCGGGTCTGAAGACTAACTGGAGATTGGCCGGAGACTGTACGGTCGTCCTACAGCTTCCAGCAACAAACGGGAACGATCAGAGTCGGGGCGAGTCGGCTGACCCGACCGGTAATTTGATCCATCGACAGGAAAACATATTTTCTCAAGTGTCTCCGCGGTGCACTTAATCATTATGACAAATTTCACCACACGAACAAAGATTCATCTTCGTATAAGATGGTAGAGATTGTTCCACAGCGCCGTGAAGCAATAAATGTCTCGAAGCTAGGAAATTTTCCACAATATTGCATCAATCGTGGCTGCACCAACTGCCATCACCTACCCGTGAAACCGGGCATGTTCAGTACGAGAAAATCACGTAATAACAACATAAAATAAAATACAAGAAAATCATCAAATTATTGTCACCTTCTAAGAACTTCCTTTATTTTAACTCGTAGCGTCTGCTTGTTTGCTTGTCGCTTGTCTGCCGAAAAAACTTTGGATCGATTTTTAACCCTTTTCCCGTGATACGATCGAGCTGAAGCTTTGCAGGCAGACTCGTAGCGACGATAAAAATGATCTAACAAATTTTCGTTTCAATTTTTTAAAATTATCATAGTATAATTTTGGATTATTCGAAATTTTAACGGTTTTTATTTCTCCCTTTCGTAGCATCGCCCGACTCGAGCCCGAAGCATGTAGTAAGCGCGAAATCTGTTTCAACTAGTAAATGAGAAAGGGAGTATAATAAAAATGTTACTAGAGCGTGCCGAAGACGCTTGTAATTGGGATAATGGGCATAGTCTTCACTATAATGTTTATTATCTAAGTTTCATGTACCCATTATCCTGTTAGTGTCTCTAATAAATAAAAATAAATAAAAAAACTTGTTTTTTATGGGTTAGTTTCTTTTTAGTAATTTTTTTCGTCTTTTGTCAAATCTTAAACCATTTCTATGTTTATCTTTTAAAATGCGACTTAATTATTATCTCCTGTTCTCTGTAATCGAATGTGCATTAAAACAACGCTTAACATCATTAAATCTAGCATTCGCCTTTAATGAAACAAACTTTTCGCTAATACCGAGTCGTCATTACGAGATCTTTCGTACTGAACATAAAATAAATTATAAATAAAGAAGATTGTTGGGACATGTGTCTTCTCGATTTTTGCGCACGAATGTTGCGTAAACCCGGGAACTAAAGACGAATGGAAACAATATCTTAGAAAAAATAGATACATACAAAAAATAGATACATAAGATAGAGTAAAAAATAGATACAGTAGATAGTAGAATAGATAGCCTAGAGTAGGTATATCACGAATCACTTCTGCACTTCTTGGTGTTCTAACAGATTTGCTCTCGGTTTGGGGAAAATTGATCACCATGCGTCAATCCTACTGTGTGCCCGCGTACGCCTGCGTGTGTGTATTACATTACCTGAGTACTGCTTGCAATTATATTATTAATTAAATACATATTATATTTTTCATGTTTATAACGTTAACTTTGTAGTTAAACACAATTATTAATTTTAATTAGTTAAAAATGTTGTATGTATAAACAACTTGGAGTATCTAACTTAACGTTTACCGGTTTCGATACTACTGTATCTTCATCAGGATGCATATGCACACGACGAAGATACATTGGTATCGAAACTGGGAGACGTTAAGTTACTCCAAGTGGTTTATACCAAGTTTTTGATTAATTAAAATTAATAAATATATTATATTAACTTGTAATTACAATTTTTTGTTACATAAAAATAAATGTTCCTCATTATTATTTTGTGACCTCAAATTCCTGAGTTAAAAAGAGCTCACGTCTTTTCACATTAATTCCCGTAAATCCCGTTTTTGTCACGTCTTTATTAATTTTCACATGAAGGCAGATCTGGTGAAGTCCTCAACCAATAGCTTTCTTATTTTTCTTCTTCAGCGGCTTCATGGGACTCGTCCAAGATCACACTCACATTGGCCCTCATGTTGCTGCCCGGATATCTGGGTACCCATTTTCGATTTCAATTTTAATAATTTTATTCATAAACGCCATCATCCGTTTTGATCTCCAATATATAAATTATTTGAAAGTGAACGAAGTAAAGGGAAGACGGACATTTCTATGAGAAGTAGTGACCTTCTAGAGCATGACCACAATAACTTGGCGTGCGGCGACTTCGGAACTAAAACCCGCCCCGCCCGCACCCGGCGGTAACCACTCGCCCAGTCATTCAGTTCAATTTCGGGAGCTATGACATCTTGATTACCAATATACACTGAGTTATGCTCAAAACAGTCTTGCAACACCTTGCAGGTGGTGCAAGAACAATTGCCAATGTAGTTTTAAAGATTTGCGAAGCTAAAAAGCAAGTAATGGACCAATATTGCCATTTGACAGGACTCTACATGGAGCGGCCGCCATTACTGGTTTGTTTCTTTAGTGTTGCCCTACCAAATTTCTATTATAATATCATAAAATATATTTGTCAATGTACCGGACACTTTGTATATTATGTATTGTGTAATCAATTTACACCCTGGCAACTTATGTTTCGCGACAGGGACGCCCTCCCTCGCACGCCAATTTATACTGGTGGCACTCTATAGACGTACCACCTTAACATGGCTTGCGAGGGAGGGGAATATCGGTCCATTATTCGCTTTTTCAGCTTCGAAAAACTTTAATACTTCATTGGCAATTGTTCTTGCATCGTCCCGGACTGTTTAGGATGTTTTGGACATAATAATTCAGTGTATATTGGTAATCAAGATATCACAGCTCCCGAGCAAATACAAAGTTGAACTAAATGACAGGGCGAGGGGTTACCGCCGGGTGCGGGCGGGGCGGGTTTCAGTTCAAAATTCGCCGCACGCCAAGTTACGTTGGGCAAGCAACAGTAACACAACGGTTAGAGCGCCCTCTATCCCTTGACACCGCCTCTGTGGTCCAGTGTGCCGGGCATTCGCCTACCTTTTGCGGATCTGAATTTGCTGTGTTGGCTTTCTCATAACACAAATATCATTTGTTTATTTAAAACTGATTAAAATACTCATAAAATACGATTGGAAAGTAGATGTTTTTCCATTTTAATTTTCTTTATCTTTTCTTTACGAGTATGAAAGGAAGAAAGGAGCCGCTCTGTGATTGTTTATTTAATGTCATTTGTTTATTTAAAACTGATTAAAATACTCATAAAATACGATTGGAAAGTAGATGTTTTTCCATATTTAATTTTCTTTATCTTTTCTTTACGAGTATGAAAGGAAGAAAGGAGCCGCTTTGTGATTGTTTATTTAATGTCATTTGTTTATTTAAAACTGATTAAAATACTCATAAAATACGATTGGAAAGTAGATGTTTTTCCATATTTAATTTTCTTTATCTTTTCTTTACGAGTACGAGAGGAAGAAAGGAGCCGCTCTGTGATTGTTCCCGATTGCACGCTTTGGCCCTTCACCTCTGTGCCATGCGTCAGAGCCAATCAAAACAATATTCAAGTCGGTACGCCAATTTGGCTCGACCTGATATCCTCTTCGTGCGCTGACCTTTCTTTGTACTCCGCGCGGTGAGCGTCCGTCTTTATGTGATTTATTCGTTTTCTCTATCTGAAATTCGCTGAACCCACACGCCGACCTAAAAGTTCCGAGAGATATGGTCTCTGTTCTGTATTTGATAAAACAGTTCGCCAATCAAACATAACGGATTCTGTGCTTTTTTAGTGCGCGCTCTCCGCTATTCCAGCTAACTCATTAAACGTTATCGATGTCGAACGAAGCGATTGTATATTTTGATTCGTTATTATTGTTTGTCGATGGCCGTAATTGATAAATAGATCCGATACGGCCGTAATTAAGGGCGCCGCAGTTCGTTTGACGGCGCCGACTCTAGTACTTGCGCCGCGGAATGCTTCCTCCGACGGGCGCTAGGTTTTGATATTTTTTTATTTTTTTAATCATCCCGTTGGAACGTGAGTCGTATTTTTCTTCGTTATGTCTAACAGACATTTCTAATTAACAGACTTTAGTGTATACTTAGGCCTGGTGACATTTTCGATAACGAGAAAATCAATTTAAAATCGTGCCTAATTATCTTAAATAATATCTTAATTATAAAACGGTTTTTCTGCTGCGGCGAAAATTATCGAACTTTGGCCCCCACAAAGGAAAAACACAGAAGAAAATTTATGTAAATGTGCTGTGACGCGCTTTGAATAAATAATTCGTGATAACTTGTTTTGACATTCATCATTCTTCAGCGTTTTTCAATGAAATATAGTAGAATATAAAATGAATCTATAATATAAAACATCTGTCTGTTCTCTATACGAATACACACCGTTTAACCGATCTGACGCAAATTTTGCATACTTATTCTTTAGGACCCGGCGGGTAACATAGATAACATTCCCCCCCCCCCCTGATATACATTCTATACAAATCTACACCGTTTGACCGATCTGATCCAAATTTTGCCTACTAATTCTTTAGGACCCGTCGGGTAACGTATGTGACTTTTCTCTCCTCCCCCTCCCCTGATATATTTTCCATGAAAATCTGCAACGTTCGACCGACTCGACCTGAATCTGATCCGATCTGAAAATTCGAAATTCAGCGTATTTTTTTAAAGCTTACACAATTTGTATAAAGTATTTTGAATCAAAATTATTAAAAAAAAAAACTAACCCATAAAAACAAGGTTTTTATTGTACTCCCTATCTCATTTACTAGTTGAAACAGGTTTGGCGCTTACCCCACTCGTTGGACTTCGAGTGGATCGACGTTACGAAAGGGAGTAATAAAAAATTTAGAAAAATCCAAAATTATACTATAATATCATTGAAAGATTTGGCAGATACTTCGTGGTGCAACATTATAATTTAAAATATGTTTTACTTTACTTTGTAATACACACACAATATGAGCTATTAAATTATAACTATAGTTTCGAGAGGAGCAGTCCCTCTCATCATCAGGTATTGATAACTTTTGTATTTAAGTTAGTTATTATCTACACCTGATGATGAGAGGGACTGCTCCTCTCGAAACTATAGTTGTAATTTAATAGCTCATATTGTGTGTGTATTACAAAGATAGAATATAGAAGAGGCATTTGTCATAATATTTTTAAATTTTCAAAGTTCAAAAAAATGAAGAAGAAGAAGTACTAAAATATGATTCTAATTTTAATTTAACGCCAGCGTCAGGGTCTTTCATAAACTGTTTTTAAAATTAAAATATTTTTCGTACTTTCAGAAAAAAACGTGATGAAAGGAAACGCAAAGTTTTCAAAAAGTACGTAAAAACGAAATAAATTTAAAAAAAAAAAATTATAATTAGATCATACGCGTCACATGATTATCTATCTTTTCACCGATTCGAATTTTGAAATTTTGAAAACTGACGAAAATATGTAAGAAAACCCTGTTTTCGCTCAAACGGGCGTAGAAAAAAAAAAAGAAGAAGAAGAAAAATAAAAGCTCAAAATTTTTATGCGTCAATTAATTGCCTTTCATATTCTTTTTACAAAATATTTTTATCGTATATACTTGCGGAGAAAACCGCAAAAAAGCGCGCAAAAATGGAGAAAAAAACTGGAAAAAATCGAAATGTCCATTTTGGCGACAAACATTTATATATCGCGGAATGTGGTCTATTTTTTTACGTTGTTTCACTGCTCGCAGCATCAGCCCTTCATCATACTTCATTGCTCCTTAACAATATCCCATCATACAAATGCTGATCCCATAATTATCTGTGCTATTCTGACATTCTCCAACACTTTTAATAGACGAAAATTAAGATAAAAAATAAACAAGGTGTAGGCATACGTCGGTATTCGGTGTTCGTAGTCGTTGAATAAGAAGATTTGTGTATTTTCACGTATCTCTCAAAGTAAATGCCTTTATTTGCTAAGTCCGATTTCTCCGGTCTGATCTGACAGCTGGGCTCTGGCGCAAACGTAATCTCACAATTCTCATGTTTCGACTAAAATTATATCAAATTAGTAGGTACTAATGCTGTATTTAAGGGGGTATTCTAGTCTAGAAATTTTAAAAAATCAAAATTTTTTTTTTTGTATATTTCGTAAGTTTAGACATTCAGAATTATGTCATCGAAGGAATTTTTCAAAATTCCAATTATTTAGCAATATACACACACCGATTTCGATGGCGTGACAAGTAACCGGAACAAATCGAACAATAGAGGGGGCAACGTTGCCGACTACCTGCGGATGGATTACCTCATAAAACCTTTCTTATATACTATACCTAAATAATGTATATTTAACTGAAGGTCATATTAACGTATTTTTTAAAAATCTTTTCGTTCTACTATTTAGTTCAGGTTAGTATCGAGTCAATCTTTAAACATCGTTGATGTGCGTTCTCTGTGAATATTTTACAAATATTTTGAGAGAATATTATAGTTTTTGTGTAAAATGAATAAATAGTTCAAAATATATATGGTGCTAAGCGCGCATATAGAAAGACGAAAAGACAATTTAGAGGTTATCAACATACTGTAGAAGAAGAAATAAGTTTCACTAGTGCATCCGCAGCAAAATTGAAAAGATCGGGTGATGAAGAAGTTATAATAGAAAAAAATTACGACTATTGCATTTTAGAATTTTTATCTATTTTTACATCACTTTCATTATTAATTCTGTGTTCTACATGTACGCAAAATATAGCATTTTCGTTATACGTCAAAATATAAAAATCGTTGAATTCTTTAATATGGACTTTTGCTCCGAAACACATAATGCAGGAACGCGGACCATTGAAATTGCTATTTTTCTCGCTGTTAGAATTTTCAATAAAGGTTTAATACCCATTCTAAAAATACTAAACGTTATGGGAATCACGATTGGTCCAGAAGCCCATGCGTTCGCTGGGAAACGGGACGAAGTTCATATCGAACGCTCTGAAATCCGAGCTTCGGATGCTTTAAATGCTGCTCGTCTACAAGAAAGAACTTCAGAGAATTAACATTTTGAAGTGGAGAAAGGTCCATTGTATGAAGCAGGAATCGCCGATTAAAAATATGCAAGTATACTGTAATGAAACTTTACTCAAAACTTTAAATGCGTTTTTCTAGAAACTTCATTTTTCAAGCTGGCGGACATTATATCTGAAGTTCTACTAAACCGATTTATTAAAATTTGTGTGAATCTTCTCTACACATCCCTCTATAGCCCCTACTAGATTAAAGTTGAAATTTTTATTTTTACTATATAAAAAAAATTTAACTGTTGAAAAAACGCGAAAAAAGTGTTTTTTTTTTCAAACGGCCGCCATTTTCTTAATTTTTTTTCCGAGGTTGGGGCGATAGCGACATCTTTACTAGTTAAGAATCCGTTAGAATTTTTTGTTTCAGATGACCACAAGGGTTGGAACCATGTCCGCCAGGACATCCCTTTTTTGTACCCCCCACTTTACCAGCCGATAACTTTTTGAGTTATGAATTTTTTATTATTTTTTATGTATTTTTAAAATATAAATAAACGAGTCATTAAAAAATTGAAAACCAAAAATATTATTTGTTTCTTTTTTATAAAGCTCTAAAAAACGCCCGAAATTCGTGCCTCTAGACTAGAATACCCCCTTAAAGCATACATAAAAAAGATTATTTCATATGCACTTATTAATTTCCTCACCCACAGCGTCCTGATGTAAAATTATGGCAAAATCTTCATTGCCGAGTTGGACCATAGAAAAGAGGTATGTCGTTGGACTGTATTTATATTTGAAGTTTGACGGATAACCGTCATGTACTTCTTCCTCCCTCTGACCACCCTACCGACGTATATCTACGTCTCTTTTATTTTATTTTCGTCTATTAAGTGTTCGGATAAAGATCTGACATCGCAATATTGCTATTTTCAGAATAGCACAGTATTTCCTACTGGGTGCTCATTAATTTCCCGTCCCCTGTGTTATTTTAAATTGACGTGGCAGAATTGTATCAGTCTGTAATTGAGACGGAGAAAGTCAGTTGGTGCTGCCACTGAAGCTATATTTAATAATTAATTACTTCAGGCCACTGACAGTATTACTGTTGAATTTTTTATCGGTATTCAAGCACTGCATGATGTCTCGCGCGTCTGATTGTTTTCTCCGTCTAACTCATGTACATTTCCATTTTATCTAATGCTGAAAAGAGCGATTTATTTTTTCTGAGGTATTGAGAGATAATATAAAGCACCTGTGTACGGACGATACCAACAAAGCAGCTAGACCAAATTGGCTGCAAAAAAAAATATGTAAATAGGGAAGGAATTGTTAAGGAGTTTATAACAGAGTGGCTCATTAATCTAGGTATTAAGAATTATGAATTCTACATATTCAGACATAATAACAAATTTAGACAATATTTTTTGTATTTAACGTAAAAACATTGCGATTAATAATTTTTAGTCAGATACGCAATTAACTTAATTTAACCCTCTAATTTTGTTTATTAAGAAAAATTTAATTTCCTTAATTTTATTAATTAAGATAAATTATAGAAGTCTCACAGAGACGAATCTATTTATATGGAAAACGTGTCAGGAAGTCTTTATAGAGTGGGCCAGGGATTATGACCTGTATGCGCTGGCTTAAGTGAGCACTTTATGCAATGCAATATTCACCAACTCCACCGTAAGAACATCGACACTTTATCTTTTTTTTTTTTAAATATGTTCCATATATGTTCTAAATTGGTGAACGTTTCACTGTGTAGTGATTGATCTCTTAAGCCAGCTCAAACAGGTCATAAGCCCTGGACCACTATTAAGACTTCCATACACGTTTTTCCTATAAATAGTTTCGTCCCTGTGAGACTTCTATAATTTATCTTAATTAATAATTATCCCTCTGTGAAAAAAATCCAGTAATTGTGCTCTCAGAACATATACATAAAAAATATTGTTAATAATGTCCATGTTTAGGATTGTTTTTTCATCACCCTCATGAAAGAAATGATATTTTCCGAGCCGGTTGATTTTAATAAATTAACTCAATAATATTTCGCAATTTTCGTGATTAACTTTGTGGAAGTTCATTGTAAATAACTGTGAATAGAACACAACGTTGTTTACTTCACACACGTTGTTTACTTCACACATTGTGTGAAGTAAACAAATTAACTCAAGCGGTTTAAGCAGAGTTTTAAAATATATTTGATTTAAAAAATATTTATTTCAAAATAATTCAGCCGATTTTTCATTTTCCTTATTCGCATCTATATTCTCATGCGTGAAACAACACAACCATTACTTTTATTTTATATTTATATAAAAAAATATACTCGTATATGCATACCAGGGGCGTGCAGTGGGAACATCGCAGCATGACTTTTACAATTTGGGAAAAAATCGGAATATAACATATATTTTGTAATATTTCTATCACAATTGTTATCATTGCATTCATATTTTGATATATCATAAAAATCTCTAGCATAAATATTTGATTTCTATTTTTTTTTCAACATATACGTTCGCAAAAAGTCATCCTTCAATGTTCCCACTGCACGCGCCTGATGCGTACATGGAATATTCAACTGTATTCGGTCTACCCTAGATCGCATATTCGCTGCGCCGTAACGAGGGAGCCGATAACTTGGCAAATAAAGCTTTTCTCAACGCTGAACGTCGTCGGAGCGCTCCACCAATCAAATGATTACACGAGACCACCAGCGATTGGCGCCTGGGGGCTGCAATACAGGGCGGCAGACCTTCCATCGCGTCACAAAACGTTATCCGTGTCTGGCCCTTACGAAATTGAGTAGTACGTATACGCACGAATACGCAAGTACATTCCTGACCTTCGAAGTAGTATTGAACATCGCACACTGTACACGTTTTAGTAGTGCGTGTACGCACTGTTATGTTCCAGCATTTGGTAAGGGTATTTATTATCATCCCGTGGGTTTGCAAAGTGCACGCGCCCTGCACCCGAAGAACTTATCTGTACTGGCGTACGTGACAAAGCGCCACGCTTTGTATTGGTATCAAGGTTCACTTCCATAATCTGTATAAGGGCATATCAGATGTTTCAGCCCTGTCAATCTAATTTTAGTTGTATTACATCCCACACGTGTTTGTTACTGTATTATTTTCAATAAATAGTTCAAACTTTTCCAAGTGTTTCCTTGTGAAATTGAAGCATTGAGAAGAAGAAGAAAACCATCCTGAAATCGCTCCCAGCTGTCTATAAAACAATTTGTTCCACTTTAGGGTGCAGCAGCACATGTAGATGCGACGTCCGACACGATCCGGATTTGTTCGGAAATTTTTGCGATTTCGTACGATGGATATTGAAAATTTTGTCAATTTGACACATAACCACAAATGTTTGTGGGACCAAAGTGATTCAACTACGTGACTATCGGCGCAGATCATGGCGGAGAAGCTCTAAAGAACTAAAAAGTACCTGTAAGTTAAATAATTTGGTTTAATGAAGGTGACGTATAATTATGTACCTCGAACAAAAAACTTTTAAATATTTCTCCGATGTTATGAGCTCTCGTTGCACTTCGATTCTCCCCAGCATTTGTGAATCTATTAGATAGATAGTGATGAAATTTGTCATTATTTAAGTCTGCCGTAATAGTTTTCCAGAAGATACAGATTATTAATTTGGCGCAAACGTTATTGTAGAAATGCTAAAAGTAACTGATCGTGACCAACGCAAGACGCAATCAATGTGCGCGCTCCATACGTACGAAAATAATCGTACGGATACGTACGTATTAATTCGTATCCAAAGTGCGGCCGGCCTTAGATGACTGCAAAGATACGACTTTCGAGGGATGTCGGTGGCGCTTTTTAAGGTCCGATGACTCGTGTCCATGGAATGAGACTGATATAAGTCTTAGACACTTACTGTAGATAAATACCAACACTTTGTACATGTATTTCGGTTTTGTTTATATAAATAATTGATTATATGAGATTACAAACATTTTATTTTTCAAAGAAAGCTCACAGTTTGTGGATTGACACAATAATTTAAATAAAAAAAATATTTTGTTTTAACCCACTTTATCGGTATATTATAAGGCCAATTTTCATTAATACAGTAGCCGGCAAACATCTTGAAATTTTACGGCGTAGTGGGGGGAAGTTTGCGCATGTACCATTCCACCAAAGAGACCCAAATTTTGTCTTCTGCGCATTCCCCCACTACGCCAAAAAATTTCAAGAAGTTTGCCGGCAACTGTACGAATAATAATTTAGGTAACGTTTTAATTAATGGTTAAGATAACGCAAACAGAATAAATACTTTGACTGCAGTAAAATGTGTCTTAAATGAACGCTGGGGGACAAACTTCTGCTCTGATCCAATCCCCTCTCATAAAAAAGAGATTTCTATCATCCCTTTACAATTTTATACTCTGTGACAGGATTTAAAAAAAAAAAACATATTCTTGCTAAATATATTCCAAATTAAATAAACACAATTATTATACATATATCAATACGAACAAAGACATTTAATTTACATAGATTATTTTAGATAGGTAGAAATTGTATATTATAAACCACAAATGTATTTTTTTTAAATTACATTTGTTTTGTTTTTACTGCTACTTGGAGATTCAAATTCACCCCAAGGACAAACGGAACATCAAAGGCTAATGGACTGACATTTGACGTTTGATCTATTGTAGATACAACTAGCGTACAGCGCGGTTCGAGATAAGTGGCGGTGCTCGAATCTCTGCGACTTTGTGTGAGATCTCGAAACGGCGGACTGCGAAAAACGATAGTCATCTCCGTTGAATTGAATTGAATCTCATCCGCGGACACGGGCCGCAACCCTGACATTGTGAAGTGGTAATTGTGAGGGCGTGTCTGCACGGGGTAATAATAACAGTTACCGTTGCGGAACCGGCTCCAGACTATAAAGGACTGCTAAAATTAATGACGCGGAATATTTCATACCGAGAAGTGCATAATGCTTTCTCCGTCACGATGATATGCACTTCATAAACCAGAAACGCGCAACTGGCGACTGCATTGACTTGTATCCGTACGACAACTGGTATCCCTCCTGACACTTATACCATGTCGTAGTCTTACAAGGAAAATCCACTTTGTGCATTTTTGATTCGAGTTAAATTATCATATAAACATCATTATAAACAGTATCGTCAAGCGCACAAAAAAATATTATAAATGATTCACGCCGTTTCCATGCAGGGTTATGCAGAGAGCATATAACGCCACGCCCTTGTGTTTATGGCGTACACTTTTGCCTCGTTTACTTTCATACATATTTTCATGCACATTTCTCAATCGTTTAATATTCATTTTCCTGGTATTTTTGTGGTACATATTATTATTTTAATTATTTAATAGCTCTTTATATATATATATATTTTTTTTTTTTTTTCTCTTATGCTTCACTATAACTAATATGTAATTTATAACATGCAATTTATATGGCGGACCAGGACTTGCACTCTCAACCGGGTTATGATGGAATAAACATTATTATATTATCAAAGTTCTTTCTGATTTTAAAAAAATAATTATTTATTTACTTGTACTTAATAGATAAATACATTTTTTTTTACAATAAATATAGTGACAGTTTTCATATGGTATTTCTCTTCTACACGAGTAATATAACTCGTGAGTAGGAGAGGAGTATCATTATATTTAAAATATATTAAATAGTAAAAAGTACCTACATACTGTGTATCTACATATAAGAAGAAGAAAAACTAATATGCAATGAACGAACATAAAGCATTATATATAACTGTGCCCAATTATTATTTTAAAATGAATATAGAACAGAGAAAAATAATGGAGAATTTTAAGCAAAGACATATAAACATTTATTTACCCGATATACCCGATCTTCCTAAATTTTCGTGTAGGCCTTCAATTTATTTTTGTATACATCATTTACAACACAAAAACCCTCTCAGAGATATGAAACAGATCAATATCCAGTGTGATATTGTTCAGCATAGTGAGGATTCTTCCAACAAGCATAACCATCGGCATTTTGGTCCTGTATATTGAAATATGAATCTTCTGCTTCTGTTGCCTCCAACACTCATTTAATTTATTTTTCACCGTAGGTTTCATATGCCCAAACCTTCTGAACGTCACTTTCTTAATTTTTCTTAATATAATCACTGCATTTTCTCATATTTTATGCTCGCGGAAAATCTTCTACAAGATTTTATTTCGTGATCAGATGATAAGTAACAATTTTTTTTTTTAATTAATGAAAAATTCACTTTACATTACTTCCCATCCACTTATAGTTTCCGCAAGTATTCACATCATAATATATAAGGCAAATTACTTATTTTTCAATACAGAATACCATTTATTTATTTTAAATTAAAAGTATGGCTCAGAAATTTGTCAAATAACATCATCTGTTACATGGAGCTTTTCTAAAAATCAGATGAATTTAATACATTTGTCAGATTGAAGAATTCTGGGAGATCTGATATATTTGTAATAATTGTTAATTCACTTATTTATATCGCAGATTATCAATTTCCACAAATGTGTCTTGAGAAATGATTAATTATAAAATATTGATGTTAGAATAATTAAAGAATAAATTGAATTAAAAATACCAGTACAACATTTCACAAGCATCTTGCGGTCTTCTATAAAATATAAATTTTTAATTACAATAAAAGTGTTTTTTTATGTTATCTTTTTAAACGGTATTTTTATTTATATTTAGCGTTCACACAAGCAAGAAATAACTTTAGGACTTTTACTTCTTTCTTTAGAATCCATATTCGACGTCCATAATATATTACATATATTAAAGTGGGCCTATACACAGATACTTGATTTCTTTTGGTAACTTTTGGCCTTGATAATTCGAATTTAATTATGACCGCATAATAAAGGGACACACAACTCCATTAGCACCTTCATTTCTTCTCTCTCTCGCTATCTATCTATCGCTATCTCCCGTCGCTAGAATGTTTCACTCCGAGGTATTTGAATTTGCATATCGAAATAATCCAGTATAGCGGAATTTTAATTTTATCCTAGGTGTAATTATTGTATTGTTCATATTTTTTTGGTATCATAACAATGATATTTGATAGTGTCTAACATTAGCGGTGTTGTCATTTTAAAGTGCTTTATTTTTTATGACTCCATTGTGCTTTGCACTAATTATCTTATTTTAAGTAGTTATTGTGGTGTGGATCATAATAAGCATATTGTGTTTCTATCTAAATAACCGGCTCAGTGCTTACTCCAAGTCTCAGTGACGTAATCTCCATGCAAGACACGGTTCCTCTGGGTTGGCCCTAGTCCTGGGTATTAGGTACAGTTTCCAGGTAACTGGTTTTGAGCCCCTGGGCGAGCTAAGTACGAGTGCAGTTTAGCAGAATAGTCGTGTTGCTGATCCTCATTGCTCTTGATTATATATTCCCCATTAATTATGAACCACTTCCTTATATAATATGGCATCTCGAAGCGCCAGTCGAGTCTAGTTTGAATATGCACGCGCATTTTTTAAATTAAACGACTAGCTTTACTACCCGACTTTGTCTGAGATTTTTATCGTGCATATGTATATACTTCACTGAAAAACATTGTAAAAATATGCTTGGGAGAAATAAAATGCCGATACAAAGCAAAAGATATCAACGCTCTTTCTTTCTTAATGAAAAGTGAAAAAAAAAAAAAGAACAAGCAATATAGGCGCCCTATTTTTTGACAATTTATTGAATATTTCAATCAGTATTTGATCAAATTTCCGCACGCGTGCGACGTATAGCAACATTACGATAATTTAATTAAAACACGTTTTAACTTTTTTCCACTTTTTTAACTGTTTTCTTACCGTACCGATGTATGCCTATCTCGGCATTCTTCAGACTGGTACATTATTCTCTTAAGCTAAGCCATTTCTACAATTTTAGTTCAAGGGTTTTTAACTGTGAGTCTTTATAATGTTGAAGCATTAGCAAGTGTTTAACAATAAATAGTAGAAATTTTTATAAAAATTATATCTGTGATATAATTAAATGCCACGAACAAGCTTCAAAATTAAATTTTATTTGCGATATTATGTATCAGATATCGATAAGTTTTGTGGAAAAAATCAATGAAATTTAATTTTTAAAAACAATTAAAATCGAAATACCAAAGTAAAATGGTGGGAATGGTGCTAGTGCGAATATGGACGGCAATGAGATTTTCGTGAAATACGTTTTCTTCTCCGTGAACGAACTTTAGTCTCGTAAGAATTTTCATACATACAGTACCTTAAACAGTAACAATTTGGCATAAATAGCACTAAAAAAGATTGCATTGGAACGCGGTCTCTGTTGAAATTACAACGAATCGGTGAATTCCCACAAGTATAAGTTTAAGTGATTCGATATTCATTTGCGGCTTAATGTCTGGAACGGAGTACAATTATTACAACAATTACACTGTACAGAGGACAATGAACATTAGTATATTAATTAAGTCGCAGGTTTTTTGCTATAATTATCCACGCTCACCTCTTAATTAATGAAAGGCAATAATCTCGAAACTGCAATCTCACACCTTCATTTTTATGCGCATTTTCTATTGTCAATACCTCGGGACTAGTCCGTTCCAATTCCCAACCGTTTTGTGTCATTCAACTGTAATTTATTCTCGCGGTGGGGCCTGCAAACTTGTTCAAATGTTTACCAATTCACCTGATTACATTTCAGGATATTTATATTCTTCTCCGCTGTGCGGGATGTTTCAAGAGATGACTCGATTGGAAATCGCTATATATCTGCAACCACGATCCGGCTATGAATGAAACTCTTACCACTTGAAAGGGCGGGGTATAACGTTTCAAATGATTTGCGCTAGATGCCTCTCCCTCGCATAAACAGCCTTTCAATCATTCACAAGATGGCGACTGGGGAATCTAATTCCGAGTCAAAATTTCGATCCCGGGATTGACATTTTTTCGATAGTTGGTATTAAATTTTTATATACACATATAATATTGAAAAAATTAATCACGAAAGTTTAGGGATTATCTTTATTAATCCCGGGATTCATAGATATCGAAAATTACCCGTTATCCCGGATCTTTCTATAAAAACGTTAAGCGTTTGCTGCTCAGCATGAATCCATAGTTATAGCGCATCCGGGGTTTGAACAAAGTTTTAGCATTGTTCCACAAGGCATTTAGCATTCGTCGTTGGTACCAACAATTTTAGGAAATAGGCTTCTCGCGGAAAATCTCATAGACCGTATTTTTATAAAAAAAAAAACGTTAGCGACTAATTTTGGTGACCTCATTATCACATGTTTATATTATTTCGTAATTCGAAAATTACGACGGCGGCAATCAGTAGAAGAGAAAACTTTGAAAAACGTTTCGCATGTAGGATAGAATCACAGAATGAATTTAACTATCGTCTCGTATTCCGCACATGTGAGGCATTCAATAACAATCATCACAATATTGACCTCTTTAATATTGGTATTCCGCACATGCAAGGTATTCAATGACAATTGTAACAATATTGACCTCTTCAATATTGGTCTCGCCGCACTGAAAAAAATCATTCGTAATGTATTACTTTATTCTAGCACCACTCAACTATTTCATCTTAGCATTTCTCAAAATCAGTACATCGACTTTGGCCAATCACTCACTGCATCTCATTTTCTCTTTCTCTACCATTACCCCAACCCTAACCTCCTCCCCCTTAAAGTAAATCACTGCTTTTTATGCTTTTCATATTCAGTCGCTTACGATTACTTCACTTGACTTAAACATAGTCTCTTATACACCTTTGTGCTTAATTATAATAATTAAAACCTATTATATTCCTTAATTAATACACAAATAAAATAATTAAATATGCAGAAGACGAAGAACACATAGAGAATTAACACAATAAACGCATTAAACTCCGCGTAACTTTTGGTGTAATCGTAACATGTTACCATCGTGAAATACGATTATACTGCTTTGAAAATGGGTGCAATATTTTGAAACAGCCCGTATTTCTCTACAGAATACAAGCCGCAATATTTTTTTAATCTGAAGCGCCACGGGGTTATCTTGTTGAGTACTCTCATCACAACTGGAACAGCTTCAATAAGGTTGCGCGGGTACCCGTTGAAACGTTAAAAAAGTCCGTAACATCCGCCAGAACATTCATTATATTGTATGACCGTGTTAGGGTGGCTGCAGCACACACGGTAACGAGAGCGCGCTGCAAGAACATCGTCTCTCGCATCTGTAACAAGTTCAGTCATAATCATAAATCAATCGGAGCGCATTATTTAATGTCACTACTAGTCCGCATTCAGTCTACGTACAAATTATTATTACATTTTTATTCCGTTTCGTGTGATAAGAAATTTTTTCGAATGATTACAACTAAATTAGAGCACTTTCAAGCCAAGCATCGAAGCAATATGTAAAAAAAAGGAAGATCAAACAAGTACCGTTTTTTTTATAGATATTATTGTTTTATTAATTAAAACGCGTGGTGTAAATTTTCAACTAAAAATTAGTCTCTTTTTTATACCCGACGAAAAACATGAAAAATATCTATTAAAGTATGTTCATCAGACATCGAGACAAGTTCTGACGTATTAAAAATAAACCATTATTTTGAGACAAATTTGGTAAATCATTTGGAAGAATATGTGGTTAGGTACCACCGGAATATACCGTATACTAATTGCAATTTTAAATATCATTGCAACTTTACAATAAAATTAGTTTTAATTTTTAATTTAAAGTTGGCCTTTACACCTTTCTGTGCTCTCTACTGGAGCTAATTTTGAATATTTATATAATTTGTTATTTTTAAAAATTCGGTATAGGTAGTAATTACACCACTTAAAATGTACAGTAGTGATAGGTCCGCTGTGTACTAAGTATTAAAATACTGAATTTATACTGAAGTGCACACTTCACACGTTTGTAAGTGAACTGCACACTACAAACTACACACACTCAAAACTACATACTCCTCAAACTACATACATCAAATCGCACACTTTAAAGTGCACACTACAAACACACTTCAAATTTTAAATTGAATTCTGCTTTTTTAATATGCGAAATTTTTGGCCGATTGCGAAGTTGATGTAGATAAAAAGAAATAATTGACGAAGATTTTGATGTAGATGTAGATAAAAAGGTTCGTCAAAAGAGAAAAAGTTTGTAAACTGGAATAACCCCCTCCCCCATTGATTTGAGAATTTTATAGTTGTACACTTTTCAAGCAGTACTGTTTGTAGGTCATTGTAGTAGATACAATTTTGTAGTACTACAATTGGTTCACTTCATGTATTTTATTGAAGTAGATGAAGTGTGTAATGTTTCGGTACCTACTACAGATGTAGCGCACACTTTGTAGTCTTCAAACTGGTGAAAGTGTGCGTGTTGTAGTCTTCATTTTGTAATATATTTTTTCCCTTCGCTCATGTACAGTTTCTTCTGCACATTTATTTATCATCAATGACAGTATTCAATTGATTTTACCTATTTTTTGCCCGCCTGTCAGAATTTTAACTTCACTATTTTTTGTATATATCGGGGTATAAGAACATACGGCTGTTACATCTCCAACACTTTCTTGTCCTGCGGTGTGATTCTGAAGCCGCCTGTGCGTACCCTGTCCCCTCGCGGACCAGCGTCAAACTGGTTGTGGTGTATCTCGGAGGATGCGCGATGGTGTTACCAGAAGAATAATTGCAATCACTCGCCACTATATTATCTCGTAAATTCCTGGAGACCAGGTGCGAAATACAACTGATTTATTATTCAAACATACGTGTTTATCCACATTTCATCGTTATGATGATGCATGTCTTTGTGTATGTTACATGATAAGGGTGTTTACTTTTGGAAATCTTAAATGTAAATCGTTCAAATATTATTTGTATTGTCTATTTCGCATTTCAATCTTAATTGCGTGAAAATATCGCGCACTTGACGCGCTACTGATTGTTAATATTTCTACGTTTATGTTAATTGTCTAGATTTCGATATAATAATACTACTTATTGCAAAGGTTTTTATGACGGTTCCGTCATTTTCCCCATTTCCGGAAAATTTTAAAACATTTTCAAGAATTCTAAATAGTCTAATATTTAATATATCTTGATAAAAAAAATTATCAAGATATATTAAATATACATAGACGTCTCACAGAGATGAAATTATATTTTTATGGGAATGTAGGCATTGAAGTCTTTGGGTGTTTGTAGGGCTTACGAACTATCGTACGGCTGGCTTATGCGATCACTTTACACAATGTAACGTTCAAAATTTCCATCCATAACAGAATACCACGTCTATCAAATTTTTGGAAGGTGTATATATATTTAAATTTTACAACCTGTTTCATCGATCTATGGAGAACCAGGAACACTTCAAGAAGAGCCTAAAAACTCATTTTTCGAAATGTCGCACCTGTAAAGCGCCCTTGAAGCGTCTCTTACGCAAAAATGGCGCTATATAAATTAACATAAACATAAAATAACATATGTGTTTTAATAATCATTAGCGCGACCGGCAGCCAAAGCTTTTAATTGCCCTCAATTAACCACAGATGTCACGAAATGGGGTATCTGCTTTTGATTGGAATATTTAGCAATATCCTTTGCATGTGTAATCAGATTCCTCCGAATTATTAGCATTACATAGAATACTCTCTTTAGAAAACTCCTTTTTAGACCAGTTTTTTTCATTCAGAATACAGTACTGGGTTTTTGTCGCAGGTATATTAGTCAAGATATATTATAGATGTCTCACACAGACAAAAGTATATTCGTTATGGGAAGTAGGTATGGAAGTCTTTGGGTGTTCATAGGGCTTATGATCAAGTGATCACTTTACATAATGTAATTTTCACCATTTCCACCCTTGATACAGTACCGCGTCTACCAAACAGACGGACAGACAAAGAAATTATTAATTATGTCTGTTACATTTCACTTTTAAATAAGAGGACAACTTTAACAGACCGGCGTGTACTAAATTCTCGTTTTTCAACTTTTGCCCTGAATTAAACCTAATTGCGCTCGCAACTCCTGTTTAATTTTACTAGCAAGCCCGGCAGCGCTGCTGCGGACGAAAATAAAATTACGGTAAAAAAAAAACAGTTTTCGCGTATCCTCGTCGTCGGCTTTAATTACATATTGAAGGCGCCTATCTCTGCTTCCATCTTATGCGCTGGCTTTAATTAATTTAAAATCTCGTAGTTACCACTTTTGTAAATTGGACTTTCGATTATTTATCGCCTTTTAAATTTTTCTCCGTATTATATTAAATTTGGCGCAGTTATTTGAGGGATATCTTTATAATTAATGTTTTGCTTTTGAATTATATTTTTACATCGTTGAAAAGATCTCATTTAGAGGTTATACTGCACCTCTTGAGAGGTGAACGATGTTCACGCCCACACAGTCGCCGACCGGTACTGCTCCAAGCAAATCGTTGCCTCTCCTGAATAAAAATATAGTCTATTGATAGGAAAAAGTTACGTCCAATATTCTATTCCGATAATGTATAATGTATTCATTATAAAGTAAGTTTTTGTTAGAGAATAAAAATAATCTCTAATAGGTCGACCGCAGTCAAAAGACCATTCCCTAGCTTTGTCCGGTAAGAAGAAAGCCGGGGAATGTTGCCTGGCAAGCCCGTATTACAAGCCTCAATATGATAATCCAAATAAATATATATTTGTTAGTTTAAAAAAGGTTACTTACTCACTAGAAAAACTTCTTTTGTATTCATTTTTTGCATCGTAACAACACACATATTTTTTGCGTTCATTATTTTGAATGCGGTCTAGCTATAATAACCGATGCTATTCTTACTACTTATTACTTTTAGTCACTAGCTGTAACCAGTCAAAAATAACGGTGCTTTTACATATGGGTTCCTTAAGTATTTATTTATTTTTAAAAAAGGAAAAAATGTTTTTGTAAAATAAGTTACGGACGTTACACGAAATTACGGGGCAGACTGACAGACGAGGAAATTATTATAATTGGGATGATCAAAACCAAATATTTGTTGTAGACCTGGCACATTTATGGTTTATTCTGTTAAATATGTAATTCGAAGACGACCAAAGAGCCAAGCAGCAAGCAGTCCTATTGGCTGGCAGCAAGCAGGCTATTGGCCACAGTATAACCGCCCGCCGGGCCTAGCAGCAGACAATAGACGAGTGCCAATTCCAGATCCAAAATCAATTATGTTTCTATACTGAATTATTCATTTTTGAGCGAGTTTATTCTAGTTAGAATTAACAAAGAAGAGAGACCCACTATACACCAAAGGCCGTTTTATGAGCAGTAGCTCCCATATCGGCCCTACAATTTCGCCATGCGATTCAGCATTTCTTATGCTAAAGTGGTCAATCTAACTAACTAACCAACCATCATGCCGTTTCCCGCAGGTGTAGGCAGAGAGGATAGAACGCCATATTTTTCTATATTGGCACACCACTTTTGCTTCGGCTACATTTATACATCTTCTCATGCAAGCTCTACGGTAGTTGAGGCTTTTAACGGGGCCATCCTCCAATATTGTATATATTTGTATAGTATTTGATCATGCCAGGTCTTTCGCGGACGCCCTCTATTCCTGTTGCCTTCGACACTCGCCCCATATATTTTCTTAACCAACCTCTCCTAGCTCGTACGTTCCACATGACCAAACTATCTCAGAACTCCTTTCTTTATTCTGTCTACCACAGTACAGCCAGCATTACATTCAATTCTAATTGGTTCATTCCTCAGCCTATCGACCAAAGATTTTCCACACGGGCGCCTCATTGACCGCATGTCCACCGCATTCATTCCTTTTTTGCCAATTCCAGAATTCACTTCCATACATCTGAGTTGGCACCAGAGCGGCGTTATGTACCGCTATTTTTGCTTCTTTTGACTGGTTCTTATTGGCCATAATGGCATTCAGAGGACTATTAGAAGTTAACAAAGTGGTTACTAAATGTAGGTAGACTTCAAAACGAAAGCAATGTGTCAAATTTGACAGCTTAGATTCCATTGTAAATTGCTTGTGTGTCTATTATAATTCAAATACCTTCTCTAAATATGATGTAATTTTTTTTCTCTATGTGATGTGAATTATAAAATGATTTGTTTTTATCTCTATCTGAAGTGAATATGTTAAGTTATAATTATTACACACTTATTAAACACTAATTATTAACTAAATTTCAAAAAAAGTACAGATAGTAAGCAACTACCTTTGCCTTTTCTATGTAATAAATAATTTAGATTAAATAAATAAATAAATAAAAATAAAAATTTGTTACCCGCAGTCACTTTCCTTTCGATATCTTTCTCATCCTTGCCGTCTCTACCGTCCGCCGTATCGTCTTATCATCCCCGTAATATCGAGTACCGTAAACTCACGTGAGTTTAAGTAGCGCGATTTTTAAGTAGTTTAAGTAGCGATCTACTTAGAATTAATTGTCTTGCAGTAAATCGCCCCTTTGGTGTTTTTGTGTGTGACGAGTCGCTGATGGACCGTTGCAGCTGCCATCGATCGTGTCGCCCGGCCCGTCACGGCCCATCTCGCGGTCGGCCTGTCAGCTTGGGGAGTCAGCACCGCTACCACGGGGCTGTCAGAGCGGCCGCTTGACGGCTGCTGCGCGCAGCATCTCAATTAAGCGGACCGTCTAATTCTAGAAGATCCGCTTTAGAAGTCACCATGAATGATGGAATGGACTCTCGGACACATTAATCAGGGACGCTTTAAGCATCTGCTGTCTAAGCTTCATTTGCCTTAACCCAAGAGATAATCAAAATCGGTGCTTTAATTCGTCTTTAAAGACAGTAATGGCATTTCCTACCACAGTACATAAACCACCAATCCACACACACACACGTGGCAAGAATGCCGCGTAAGTAAATCGAGGCGCAGCAGGGTTTACACGGGCCTGCTATACAGGTCACTGTACCTTCAGCAATACCTACATACACAGCTAGACTTCAATAAAGTTCTTTGTTCGCAAAATATAAAAAGCAACCAACGCCCTATACGGTCGTGTCAGTCTCCCAGTAGGCGCTAGTCCATCGAGTATCTTTCATTGTCTTTGTAATCGTTCTTGTGATTGTTTCATCGAGCGAATAAAATCATCAAACATTTCACGACTTTGGAGAATCCCACCAAGGACGGGTGGTGACCCTAAAAGGTAACTTCTCCAAATACATTATCCTCAACCAAAAACCCCCAAACAGTTCTTAAAATATTTCAAATTTGGGATTCAACATACCACTAGTAATATCTATTGATGGTTAGCTTTTATATTTATTTTTATTATTATATTATATTTATATGCCAAACATTTATCTGAGAGATTGTTTCTTACTGTCGATCTGTCTCTTTTAGGCAACCCTGGGTCCGAGGAGGCTAAGGACTCTGCCTATATTTTAAACAACAACCTGTCCTAGGACGCCTTTTAAGTGGTTACACTACCTGAGGCATTAAAAAAATTGACGTAAGATTTTTTATTAACAAATTATTATGAACATTTCAAAATGGCGAAGTTATGTGCTGTCCCCCAAATGTCTTTCGTGACGAGCGCAGCTGATGGAGATAATCATATCGAAAGGGTTTGAACGAAATGAAAAAGTTAATTAATTTCTTGTTAAATGATATAGCACAATGAGAAAAAATGTGCAAATGAAAGCTTCAAAATAAATTAAATTTTTGTCATAAAAAAAATATGTCCAAAATTCGTAAGTAGCAAACAGTGCATTTAATAAAAAAAAAATCTAGATATGCATCGTCGATAATGTTATATGTTAGATGTCTGCAAAATTTGAATAAAATTGTCCCGTTAATTTTTGAGGTATTGCTTCTAGCATCCCGAAAAAATGCAAAATAATAATGAAATACGTTTTTACCTACCTCGCTAGTTTAAATTTTTAATGGCTGATGACTTAAATTTTCGATGCAAGATTAAGCAAAGAAAAAAACATTTTGTGAACGTCCTCCCTAGTACGTCGTTTAAGTATTTCTTTTCCTGAACTGGAACTTCCATGTTGCAACGCCACAAGCATTTTTAAATCATTAAAATCAAATTGCACTTATTCTTATCTTTCTTGCACGCGTTGAATAACCATTCTATCAGTATTTCGGTAGGCAGTCTGTTAATTAAAATATTATTTTTCGAACTCAGCATTTCTCGTCGCTATTTTTGAACTGGATCGTTTTCCATATTCCTGAAATAGCACAGAAACTTGTTATTCACCAGTGCTTTCCACTCTAATGAAACGTCAAGGAAGATGGATTCACGATTTAGTTTGTAAAATTGAATATGAAGTAAATTACGAATATTGAATATCTGCATAAACTTTATTAATACTAATTCAAATAATTACGTGTTTCTTCATCCCTCAATCATAAAAATAATTTATATTAAAGGAAACACATTATTATTGTGAATCTGTAAGTTCAGAACACAGTTCAGTGAATTATTAACAAATTTAAAAGACATACAGGAAAATCAAATTAACCAAAAAATAGCTGCCACCGGCATTTGAACTCCATTGTATCCGGAAATGGCGCGTTATCCAATTTCGCCACGATTAAAATTATTAATATCGAATTAAAAAAACTAAGTAACGTGTATAAACTACATTATTTGTTTGTTTTTGAACGCGAAATGACGCACAATAACTTCCGTGAATTAAGGGGTAATATCTACCTGGACCTTTAAAAAAAATCGATTTTTAAATTTTTGCATTTTCTTAAAGCTTGAGAATGTCTGGTGAAAATTTCAAGCAAAAATTCAAAAAAATAATTAAGTTATAGCTGATAATAGTGGCATCTCTTTGTTGATTACGCGCCGTGTCACACGGCGCCGCGCTACACGCAGGTACCTGCCAGTCGGGCTCTTTCATAATAGGAACGTTAGCCCTATTGTTTGTGAAGAGTTCTCTATGATATGGGAATTCTAAGCAAGATGGAGGACTTATATTATGGACCTGGAATCGACAATTTTATGTAAGTTGAAAAATTTCGCGATTAATTCATTGCTCAATTTTCAAATGCGTTTTCATAAATACAATAAATAATAGATTAAGTATGTAGGCAAACTATAAAATAGAAGATAAGTTAATTTTTGTTTTGTATATATATAATTCACGAGCATTAATTAATATATCAACTGTCAACAGAGCTATATCGATTACCTAAGCATTGCGATATATGTACCTATAGGTGAATTCATAGCATATTACCGAAGTTGGTGCGCTTGTAACCTTGTAGTTTATTAAGAATTTACTTAAGTTATTATTAGTATGAAACGCGAGTCAATTTGGTAAATTATTAGATACTTTTTTTCAGAAATATTGTTCATGGATAACACCGTACGCCATCGTTAATTATTGTTTTCTGTTGAAGGGGAGATATGAACATCTATCGCAAATTATGATTTCTTTTTAAAGTATTGTTAACGTCTCTAAAGTTGGGGACTGTTATTTATTTAATTCCGTCATAACTGGGAACCTAGTTTATAAAGTTAATTCATTCTTAAAGTTTATTTCTCGCTACGCTTTCAAAATAAACTTGTTAAGTTTTTAATCGCGCGCCACGAGAAGTGGCCATTGTTGTTTAACTCTCAGAAAAGTACAATTATTATTCCTGTTTTGGAAAGTTTTACGAAAGTTTATTGCACGGGGGTCGTGACTCGTTTGACAAAATCATTGAAATGCACAAATGTGCATTTCAATGATTTTGAATTGAAATGCACCCTTGCAAGCCTGACATTTCGCAATTAAAAGTTGTTTCTTGTTATTTATAATAAATGTATATAATCTCATTAAATACTTGTTGTTTAATTTACTTTGTTTGTGTCAGTTTTGTTGTGACTTAATTGGATTAGGTACTGATTTTTTATTTATTTATTTGTTTATTAACGTCCTACAGGGCTTTTACAAACAAATAGGTAAACTGTACATTTATATAATGGATAGTTTAAAGAAAATAATATTAATGACATAAAGTGGAAATCAAATACTTAAAATACAAATAGAAATATATAAAGATAAATATAATATAAAATAAAAAGCAAGTATATAACAAGGCAGAAGCATAAGGAAAACATAATATTAGGTCCTTACATATGAAATTGGTGTTTTGCCGTACTGGCAAATTTGATCTCAAATATCTTCTCTTTGGTTAGGAATTCCAAATCCAAATTTATACAACTATTTACTCATGTATTTGTGTTTTGAAAATTATAATTCATTTGTTTTTTTCCTCAATTGTTTTTTTCTTTGCGTCACTCAGTTTACAAAATGAAAAACTTGAAATATCGCGTTATTTACGAGTACGAGTTCCACCGTGGCACCAATGCTGCAGAAACGGCTCGAAGGATTAATGATGTGTATGGCGACGGTGCCGCAAAAGAAAACATAGTGCGTTTTTGGTTCCAACGTTTTCGTTCTGGAAATTTCGACCTGCAGAACAAGCCCCGTGGACGGCCGGAGACCAAAGTTGATAATGAAGAATTGAAGGCTATTGTGGAAGCGGGTCCATCGCAAACCACATCCGAGTTAGCTGCAGGCTGCGGTGTTAGTGATAAAACTGTTTTAATCCACTTGAAGCAAATTGGTAAGGTGAAAAAGCTTGAAAGGTGGGTACCTCACGAATTGAGTGAAGCAAATCAACAAACGCGCGTTGACTGCTGCGTTGCATTACTCAACCGGCACAATAATGAAGGGATTTTAAATCTTAAATCTGCCAGACGATTACGGCAGATGTCTATTGTCAGCAACTGCAAACCATGATGGAAAAGATAGCTGCTAAACAACCGAGGCTGGCTAATCGCTCTAGGCCACTGCTGCTTCATGATAACGCTAGACCACACACTGCACAACAGACGGCTACCAAATTAGAGGAGCTTCAATTGGAATGTCTAAGACATCCACCGTACTCTCCGGACCTTGCCCCAACAGATTACCATTTTTTTCGAAATTTGGATAACTTCTTGCAAAGGAAAAAATTCAACTCCGATGGGGCAGTCCAAACCGCCTTCAAAGATTTTATTGATTCCCGTCCGAATGGTTTTTTTAGTAAAGGGATCGATGAACTACCTATGAGATGGCAAAAGTGCATAGATAGCAATGGTACATACTTTGATTAAATAAATATATTATAGTAAAAAAAAATCGGCTTTATGTTCCTCCCATACTAAACGCCAATTTCATATGTAAGGACCTAATATTTCATTTACAAGCAAGTACAGTAAAAATCATGAAAAAATTAATAAATATGCAAAAATATAAAAGTAACACGCAGCATCGAAGAAAAAAAGAAGAAAAGGAAATGCAAACAGTAATTTTCAGCTCATATCCGAACTAGCATCTTTCATATAGATAAATCATAAAATAAATAAGTGGCCAGCTAGAATAAATATATGTACACAAAAAAAAAATTCTATCCAATCTTGGGTGTATTATAAATATGCAGCTCACCATACGATCCTGTGCAGTGTGCATATGACACACTACTTCGATATATAGATATCGAGGTAAAAACTGGCACACTTGCGCATTTCTTGTATTCAGTTTGATCAAATTAGACTAGAAATATAAAAAATAAAATAAAAATAGGGGCGATGAATTATTTCTGAGGTGAAGCGGTACAAAATAAAATAAATTTTAATTAAAAACACATGTTTCTATATATAACAACGAGCGCACTGATTGACGTTCGGAATTTAACAATAAAATGATTAATTTAATTAAATTTAGAATATGCAATGCAGCATATTAATAACAACAAATATTTTTGATATACAGAATTTTCTTTTAACGTTTTCAACTCAAACTCACGTATTTGTATGTGTTGTTCATGCAAGCTTTTATCTCGCAATGAAAAATCACGTTTTATCTCCCAGCAGGTCATTATTCACCTTTCTAATTAAATTTTGCTTTCTGTTGTCGACTGGCAATGTGGAAAATAATTATAATATTGTCCCTAAGGTATTTAATGTACCTATTAATAAAGATATTTTTATCTGCATGCCTTGCAGTCATGATCTAAACCTCCGATTGTTAATGAGAATGGAAGATGCTTTATGTTCTCGGTATTGATTTATCGAATGAAGTCAGGGACGCATCGACATTTTCAATGATAGTATATTATAATATAACGAGTTAATAAAAGAAATAACGTACAATATCCGCCGTAATATGTCGATGACAACAATAAGATCGTTAACACTAGAAAATAAAAGTATCATCTCGAGAGTTCGAAAGACCAACGTATTGCGTATATAAAGCGGGACCGACAGCTGCGCAGATTGAGTTTGTTTTGACATTTTTATCGGCGTGGTATCAGCTGCGGAACGACGGCTGTGGTGACCAGGCGTGGAATTTCGGAGTGATCGACATGAAGCGAAATATCGGGCGAGTTCTATAAGTGAGCGATAAAAATAATTGCAACTACTTACGTGCGATATTTAAATGGAATATACTTGCAAGCGATAAATTATATGTTACCCAGCGATAATAAAGTGTTCATAGACGATTCATAAATTGCGAAATAGTGTAAACTAATGTGAATTTCGCATTAAGTGACTATGTCAATTTATTAAAATAATTCATCACTAATTAATAAATATAATTTATTTCCGGCGCTTTCATTTGTCTTCTAAAGTCACGACCCGTGACATTATTACAAACGGGAAAATTTGGAATAATCTGCATTTTACCTATGATACGATGCTTCTGGCAAATAACATTGAGCATATATTATAATAAAAATAATAAAAAACCTAAAAATACAATATCTCGGACATGTAATGAGATATCCAGAAAAGTATCTCATAAGAAGAAGGATAACATCAAAGCTGAAGAAACTGAGGCAATGATTTGCCCGATCTTTGGTTTTCTTGGCCATCCAACATGAATGGACGGGACACGAGAAGAGGAAAAATAAAGATAAAAACTGCATGACTCCGTACTCCCGGAACAGCTACTAATTTAATTCCAAATGAAAACATGATTTTCTAGAAAGTGTTTTATTAGATAACAAGCAACATTCATTACATAAAAAAACTGCGCACAATAATTTGATACATGGCTTAGTTTCAAGTTTTGAAATAATTTACTAATAAACGTAAAAGAATATAAATGAAAATAATATCATTGACCAAAATGAAGTTTTCTAATTTTGGTATGGGTTTTTAGGAACAAATATAAAATGAAATGAAAATTTGGTATCTTTTAAATTATTCAACAGCCGATATTATCCGATTGTTAATTTTTCAGCAATATTTTATGAAATGGGAGTTAGTTTATCCATAAAATCCATGTATGCGTAATAACGTAAATATTTTAATGAAGGGTTGTTTGGAGGTCTTCTGGCTATGACAAAGGAATAAAAACCATTGATATCTACCTAAAAAATAATAAATATCTAATGAGGGTGTAAAGTCTATCACGTACGTCAGAAAGAACATATTAAATTGAGAATTTATTTTTCATTCAGTATTCGAAATACTACCATTCTTATTAATGTTGTTTTTTTTTCAAAAATGATGTAGGATTATATAAAAAAGTGATTGTTTTCAATATCTTTCTTAAATTCTTTACAAATCGTGTACATACAGTTTGCATACTCAAATCATTAAATAAAAAGTTTTAAAATCCTGCTTTAACTGATGCAATTTTTAACCACTCTTAATTGCAGTAGATTCGGGATTACAAAATATGTACGTATATTAACAGATGGTGTAGTCACCTCCACACTAAGGTTTGCTGGTTCACATCTCCGGGAGATCATTATATTTTATAACTTTATCCTAATAAGCGCAACAATATCGGATTCAAGCGATTGTAAAAGTTCACACGGTTACATAACAACTGGAGTGCTGGGTACACCAAAATAACATATCCCTCTAGTTTATCTTATTTGACTCAAAAATACGACGGTAATTACAATTTCTGTTTGCAAGGAATAGATTAATGGTTATAATTATTTTAAAACAAAATTTTATCAATCAATTAGAAAGACATACTGAAAAGTCAAATCAACGAAAAAACATTTCGCTACTACCGGGACACAAATCCGGATCTCTTTTCTATCCGGGAAGGTACGTTACCATACACAAAAAATAAAAAATTCACGTAGACATAACAAAGAAAAAAAATGATAGATGAATAACTAATTGAGAACAAACGTGAAAACATATTTAAAAGTAACTATTTGCAAATAGGACTTGGATATTTATAATTTTTAATTTGCTTTTAACATTTATTTTTTATTTTTTAAATTTATCAAACGGTGATACTATGTTATTTTTATGCAAAATTTGAAATCCCTTATTCCTATCGAAATAATGGTAATTATAAAATTTAGAATAGTTATGGCTATTTAAATATCTAAGTATTCCTTAATTTTAATATCAAAATTTCAATGATAATATCACATTTTTATCTATACACAAATGAAGACGATCATTACAAATTAATTTATAAACACCTAATTTCCTTAAAAAATCACCTTATCCATGTTATTAAATATATAATTTCTTAATTATTATTAGTATTTTAATATTTTGAAATACTGTTTGAAACATCCATTAATCAACCAAGCCTGGGTCCAGCCAAGTAGCATTTATAAAAGGCGTGACAATAAAATTTGCAAACATAGGTGTGCAAAGTATGTCTCAATAAATAATAATTTTTTGATGTGTTGTATCAGAGCAGCGAAGGCAATCCAAAATTACTGATAAGTCTGTAATTAACAAAAATTTTCAACCGCTATTCTAATTAAAGTATTTAGAAGTGAATTAAAAAATGTTAAATATTAATGCGTGCAATACCTAGTATCGCAAACAATTATGTAACTTGATATGTAATACAAAGAATTGAGGAAAAATTAAGCAAACTATTTTAAAACACTGAAGACACTATAATATGTTATTTGGTCAATATTCTTGTCCCTTTATTCTGCAAGCTTTTATGATGTTTAAAATACAGAAGGATTCAGAAAATTTTGAATGTACTAAGTAAATAATTATATATTTTTTAGGCCATTGGATATGGCTATATTTATATGAAAAATCCACTAACTTTGATAAATTATTGTTACTATAACAATACGAGTACAATTGAAACAGTAGCTATTAGATCTCCTATATGCATAAAGAAAATTATTTTTCCATTAATTATATATCCAAATAAATATAAATAAAATAAATTAGGGGAACCCGGGACATAACGGGCACCCGGGGCAAAAAATCCCGATTTTTTAAAAATTCCGCCATGTTTGGATGTATGAACCTCGCGTCCGGTACCCCACCAGCGTAAGTGAAGATCGGTTGTGTGGCGTTAATTTACGAAACATGTTTTTTGGTATTTTGTTATTTCTTGGCATATTTGGTGGTTAATTGGGTCTCGTGTGGACTAATTGTTTTTGTGCTAAAGAAGACGATAACAGGGAATCTTCTCATATATGTTAGTTTTGCGCCTAATTTAATAGCTACATGCCCACTTTATTCCGCCTACGCCTATTGTGCAGAATGGGCACAAGGAAGTTTCTTAATCTTTTATTCTTGTACTTTTATGTTTTTTTAATATGTGTAATCATTATTTTAGAAATTTTCGTATGAATAGTTTTTTTTACTAATTTCCTTGAGATTTTATCGATGATCATGCTTAAAGTGTCCGTTATGCTCCGGGTTCCCTTACATTTAATTTTAAAGTAAAGAAAAATAAACTAAATTGTAATCAAAAACTTTATAATTATATTTTATTCTTAAATACTTAATAAAAAAAATATTTCCGCTTTCTGATTTAACCGTTGGTTCCCAAAAACTTCGTTTCTACCCTTCAATTGCCGTCATATAAGTGCTAAAATCAAACATTGGATTTAAACCTTCATTGAAAAAAAAAAGTTTGGTTTAAAGGTAAACAAATGGTGATGGGGTGTGTGGGTCGAGCCTTGTCTTAGGTCGACTTGTTTTTCACAGCACAAGTGTTTAACTCAATTCCAAAAATATGAATGAGAGAACAACTGGTGTGTCATATAATCTGTGTTTTACTTTACTAAACTCTACTCTACTGAATATTACTATTTTTTTACGATGTGTATTATTTTAAAAAACAAATAAATATTATGGTCATAAATTAAAAATAATTTTTAACTAAAATAAAATCTATGATGTAATCAAAGCGCTGAGATATGAACCCTCGTACTCATGATCTGGTTCATGATATCAGTGATTTTACAATTTATTGATTTTATATAAAAAAGTTGAGGAACTGCGAAAGCACAAATTATGTGTCCACGAGGGTAGTTACCGACGTGTAGTTTATGTGCTGTTGTGATCCTGCCTTTATAATACAAAATTATATTTCATGTCGGAGATTCAATTTTTTGGATAATTTTAATTAACAACCTTGCAAGTTCTGTGCAGATTTCGGTCAGTATTTTTGGACTTATATTGCAGCTTTTTTTTTGTGTTTTTACTACATTATCTAAATAAAATAATTTCGTTGTCTGTCTGTAACTTGCTGGAATGAAGCTGGCATTAAAACTTAAGGTAATTAGAGTATGACATGCAAACAGTGCGGCGACAGGCAAAGGTCGCCCACCAAATTGCCGTACGGTTAGTTTTTTATAAAGCTGGACAGATAAACTTTTGAAAACAAATTTCTCGCTTATTTGACAATAATACACTCAAAACTAGTTTTGTTATTCAGTTTTATAACATCCGCATAAAAATTTGTTATTTTCTAACGATTTAAAAAAAAATTTCATATTTATTTATTTAACGTAATTATATCTACCTACATATTTTGGATATTAAAATTTTATTAAATCGCTCAAAAACCATTAAATAATTTGACGGCCATATTGGTACGCAATTATTGTTTCAATGATACATCGCATTCCTTTCGAATTATAGCCTCTTATTAATTACCTATTTAGATCGTGAAATGAATGAATAAGACAATTAGCTTAGTAAGCATTTTTTGTCAAAATCCATTCAGAAAAAAATGTTTGGATTTTATAGAATGCAAATAAATACCTACATATAACACGTATATAAAATTTGTAGACACGTATTCTGATCGTTTGTATAAAATCTTCTACACAGCCGACGTATGATATCTGAATTCTTCTGAATTATTTTACTACAGACAGAGTTTTGGGCCATGATCGCGGCTGATGACTGCTGTATAAATGAATTAGGTAATTCAGAATTAATCAGTTAATTAGCATAAGTAGAACAAATATGCAACGCTATTCGTGAGAAAACAATTGTGAACATTAAGCGACTTACACTGCGCGTTAGTTCAACAGGCAGAATTTGTCAATATTGCCTAGAGCCTTAAATAAATTACTTTCATGGCTTACACTTCCTTAATCATTTTTGTCCAAACTATAACATTTACTTTCAGACTTTACGTAATAACTTAATTCTCACTTCATTTTACAGATAAATAAAAGTGTACACTCGTAATTGGATTAGAATTTCGTCAAACCTACTACCGACTAAATGCCAATTAAATATATATAAAAAATTATCCACACTTGAAAATGAACAGCCGATATTAACATGCAGTTCGAAATGATCGGAACGAATTAATTACGTAATTTTCATTGTAACATCGTAACACTTTCCTCGTTATATTATTATCATGTTTTGTCAAGGATTTATTATTTTCGGATATTGGTACCGAATATCAACTATTCCGTAATGTTGCTGCAATGCAATTTTTGAACACAATTTTTGCATAACAAAATATTTTACAAAATTGTCTATCAATCAATCAAAATTGTCTACAATGTAAAAAAAAAAAACTTTCTGAGGATCTTTACATTAATTAAAGACAACTAAATTGGATACTATTTCAATGAAAAATATACCTCCTAAAAAAGGTTGTCCATTTAATTTATATTACAAAGAAAATTGTCACATCGCCCTTAAAATTAAAATGTTAAAATATTGGTTTCTTAAAAAATTCCCTGCTAAAATAATGTACAATGCTGAGAATGTAAAAATTTTTACACTATTTTTAATATGTATAATATTAGGCCGGAAAACACATATATATAACGGGAATTATCAGAAATATTTTAAACTAGCTCTTCATACCCGGCGTTGTACGGGTTAAGGATTAAGTTTAAAATAAATTTGTGAGGGTAAACAAAGTTTCGATTGGATCGGTAAAGATTTGCATCGAAAATATATCAAGGAAGGGGAAAGAGTCAAAAGTAGGGGGAAATGTCACCATTGTTAACCACCGGGTCCTAAAAAATAATTTTCCTAAATTTGAGACCGATCGGTCGAACGGTTCATATTTGCATTGAAAATATATAAGGGGGAAGGGAAGGGTAAAATAATTGGGGGGAAATGTCGCATATACCCGCCGGGTCCTAAAGAATAAGTTTCCGAATTTTGTGTCCGATCGATCAAACGGTAGAAATTTGCATCAAAAATATATCAGGAGAGGGGAAGTGTTAAAAAGATAGGGGGGAAATGTCGCACATGTTACCCGCTCAAACTTTAAGAATAAGTTTCCAAAATTTGTGTCCGATCGGTCAAATGGTACAGATTTGCATCGAAAATATATCAGTGGGGGAGAAGGGTTGAAAAAATAGGGGAGAAATGTCGCACATGTTACCCGCCAAAACTTTAAGAATAAATTTCCAAAATTTGAGTCCGATCGGTCAAATGGTACAGATTTGCATCGAAAATATATCAGTGGGGGAGAAGGGTTGAAAAAATAGGGGGGAAATGTCGCACATGTTACCCGCCAAAACTTTAAGAATAAATTTCCAAAATTTGAGTCCGATCGATCAAACGGTACAGATTTGCATCGAAAACATGTCAGCGAGAGGGGAAGGAGTAAGACAATAGAGGGGAATTGCCTATGTTACCCGCCGGGTCTTAAAGCATAAGTGTGCAAAATTTGAATCGAATCGGACAAACGGTGTGGATTTGTATAGAGAAAAGACAGACAGACAGACAGACAGACAGACAGACAGACAGACAGACATTGAATTTTATAGGTTTAGATTTTAAATAAAAAAATTTTTGTGATGCTTACTAGGTACGTATAAATATGTTATACTTATTATATTATATAATATGATAGATATTTAATAATCACCAAAGATTTTTTTACTGTTAAAATGTATATGTGCGAGAATTTATTACCTCATTAATCCATGACATTCTGGCACAGGTCCTCATTACTATTTTATTTTTAAGTATCGTTGGAAGACTCATTAAATGTGTGCTTTGTTATTTTCTGGTTGTAGGTGCAATACATAACAATTATAACAATATACATCCCACATTTTACATCCCGCCATGGCATATGCTTATAAGGATTAATAGAGGCTGGACCTTGCTCGTATAGTGACCCTAATTATCATCTCCCACATAATCTATCAATTGTTTTATTGAATTAAGTTTTCTTCGCTCGGTCAAAATGGTTTAAAATATAATCGTTATGGTCAAAATAATATAATAATAACAACACACACACACGCACACATAACCATGTACATACACACAAACAGACACATACGCATATAAAAATTAAACACATGACATTTATGAAAGTAATTTTATAGACACTTGTAAGCGATAAATAAATATACGAAGCAGATATTTTCTATTATTTTTTCAAACAGTTTCAATATTTTTATCTGTATAACATTTTTAGGCATTGCATACTTCAATTTGTATAAATAAAATATAAAATACAGAAATAAAAATATTTATTAATAAAAAGACGATTAATAAGCTTTTTCAGAGGTCAACATTGATATCACACAATAATAATGTAACCTTCCAAAAAATACCACCAGAGCATTAAATATCTACATATACCTACAATAGTCAGATTTCTATAGAAATGCAACCTATTGTAAGGATAAAATGTTTCATTACACTTACACCTCAAATACGTTTAAATGTATATAAATTAAGTAAATACATATAAATGTGAATATTTAATAAATTACTTCTTCAATAATTTTTAATAACTTAATAAATTAGATGAATAAACAAAAAATCATATCCCATAGAAATGTTAAAAATGAAAATTTTACAGAAGAGCCAAAACATACCTTTTTCTAAGGAACGAATGATATTTGGACATAACGGATTTTATGGACATACCCTCCCGTTCAATTTGATTACGAACACTCCCGTGGTTCATAAACAAACTTTAGTGAAAAAATTCTAGATCTGGTAAAGGAGCTGGATTCTCCCTCTTGTTTCACAAAAATTCACTTATTTTAGTATTACGAAATCTGCGAGAATCTTCAGGGAGGCCAGTGTCGGAGGGAATTCTTTGATTGTACTGACGTGCTATGCTTGCAATTCACGAAGAATACCAAGAGATTGAAAAAACGCGAGATTAACCATCACCAGGGATCAAAGGGTATTTTTTCACTTGGCTAATCAAGGTTTTTTTCATCGCTGCGAATGAGCGAAGTTTATTACTGACCTCACGCTCCCCTGTATCAATTTCGTGTAAAATTTGAAGATATTACTTTAATAGATCGTGCTCATCAAACACGCCAAACCTAATTCATTTCCGTGCAGCGGATATTAAAAATTAAAAAAAAATGATTTAGCAAATTAATGATGAGATGATATGGCTGTCATTTGCGTAATTTTCATTTGTTAATAAATAATTTCTCACAGGAAAATCAAAAATTATATTTTCGTACACTTAAAAAAGGGTTATTAAAAAAATAATTAATTAAGTCAGCTTAGATGAAAGAACAAATGATATTCTATGATATTTTTTGTGATTATGAAATGACAGTCGAAATATTATTACTTTGTCTTTATTGTTATTTTATGTAGTTTGTGTAGTACATAAGGTTGGATTGCGTTTTATATTTTTTATTATATTAATCGTATTGAAGGAACAAGGTATTCGCTTAAATTTTATAATTTAAAATCCTTCACGCTAAAATCGTTGTTGGGTTAGGCTTTTCAACCAGCATTTACTTAAAATTACAAATTGAAATAAAATCATAAGTTAAATTTGTTAAATTTATTTCTGAAACACATAGATACAATATAGCTTAAACAAAGTTAACAGGATTTTTGTATATTATCTGCAGCACTCTATTCCTAAAAAATATACCTATATGACATTAAAAATTATTTACATTACACTTTACAAATAAGATTGTCACTTTCAAGTTAATATAGTAAAACCCCGATAATTCGAAATCCGCCATAATTTGAAAAATTTCAAACCCAGTGTTAATTTCATAGTTCACCACGATAATTCGAAAATCCCGGTAAATCGTAATTCGAAATAATTTTTATCTTCTTGCACCATAAATCAATATATTTTAGTTCACATGATTCGATATTTTTTTTTAAATTTCAGAAAATTGAAAAAAAATATTTCGACTTTTCCGAAAGTGAGAACAACAAATATGTCTATATCGGGTACTTTAGTAATAAACAAATAACCAAACAACTGACTACTGACAAATTCAAAACAGATGTGACAAAAATGCTCAAACTCAGCCAATTATAAAAAATGATTTTGTATCTAAATTATATTATTATTATATTCCTATATTGAATCATGTAAAAATTGATATCCACAAATCTTTACAGGTTTCTTTTACATTTTAAATAAAAAATAAAATAAAAATAAATGTCGCGATCTTTGCATTAGCATAATTAATTTTCTTAATGATTTCTTGAAATACGCCAAAATACAGACGTTTTTCACAATATGTATGCCTTTTTTCACGAGTTTTAAGATTTTTGGCGAATTTCGTAATCGCATCGCAATTTCTTTGTATCGTGAATTTCGAATTAACGGGATTCCGCATAATTCGAAATGTGTTTTTGGGTTCCTTGAATTTCGAATTTTTGAGGTACTACTATATTTAGTTTATTTCTTATTATGGTGCCTAACGAAACGTGTGGTTGATTTTTATTTCGAAGATATTTGTTCATAAAGAAGAATTTATTAAAAAGAATATGATAAAAAAACTTACCATATCATCGCTTCGAGAGGCGGTGCTGTAATATGGGCGATGATTGTTTGAATTACCAATAAAATTTTATATCAACGTCGATCGCTTTTACATAAGACTAAAACACGAAAAGTTTCAGTCCTTTCTTTTTAACTGAAGTAAGAATGATCATTACATTCTAATGATGAAAACGAATAACAAACACATATTTATTACGTATAAACACACATACACACAAATATACAAACACAAACATATATGCATGCTGAAATCAATTTTTTTTTTGTGTTCTATATTAATATCTCTATATAATAATAATGCCTATAACTATGTACCATTGTACAAAAAATTTTCTTTTATTATTATTTATTCGTTTATTTTGAATTTTGAACACAATGTTAAATTATTTCATTTTAAATTGTTTTTTTTTTTTGGCTCACAAGTTCTGCTCATTTTTATAGTTTATTTAAGTTGTTTGCTATACACGATGAACTCATATAAATAATATATTTTTTACTCCCTTTATATTAACTCGTGGCGTATGCTTGTCTTCTTGTAAGGCGAAAAAACTTTGGATCCATTTTAAACCCCTTTCCCGTGATCCAACCGAGCTGAAACTTTGCAAGCAGACTCGTGGCGACGATCAAGAAGATCTATAAATTTTCGTTAAAAAAAATTAATAAATTTTTGGATTTTTCAAATTTTGAATGGTTTTTTCATACAACTTATTAAGTTGTATGAAAATATTTCAACGCGTCTGGTAGACGCGAAACCTGATTATAGTATAATTTTGGAATTTTTTATTACTCCCTTCCGTAGCGTCGCCCGACCGAAGCCCAACGCGTAGGTTAAGCGAAAAAAAAATGTTTCAACTAGTAAACGAGAAAGGGAGTATAATAAAAACTTAGTTTTTATGGGTTACTTTTTATTAAATAAAAAGCTTCTGAAGCTTCCCGGGTACAATTTTTCATTATATTGCGTAAAGAAATCTGAGAGTGTGACGCTCACACAGTATTTTAATTTTTTCGATACATTTTGATTTAATAATCCTTTTCTTTTCACCCTATTATATTTCTTACACTACAGCATACACAGCAATATTTCTTAATTTAGACAAATAAATTTCTTCACATAAAAATAAACGGTATAATATATAATATGAAAATGAAAGTATGATACCTCTATACTCTATACATTCTTGACTGTAACCAAAATGTCATATGCGTGGTGGTTCATGAATAAATTTGATTGTTTTAATAATTTTTTGATCAATGATATATTATATAAAAAAAAAAATTATACATTAAGATATTGTCACGTGTCGTGGCTGCGGGAGGAATAAATGAAAACACTGGAAATTGATTAGCGATTTATTTATTAATGGTTAATTAACTATTCACAACACTATTGGAGAAGACATTGTTGTCACCTGCATTTGCACAAATACCCAATTGCCGAAAACAGGTCATAATTTATTGCTCATTAAACTTCATTTCTTATCACTATTTAATATACACAAACATTCATTTAATTCTCTTATATAGGTACATACCTAAATATACTTTTAACTGTGCTATTATATATACATTTTGTTACTATCCATGCATATGATTTTTATATATATTACTTTCACTATTGCTTTTGTATTTAACAGTATATTCTGTTCTTATTATCCACATTTTATATTTATACACTCAATTAATTAATTAATTAATTTTATAGTTATATAGTATTTTGTTGTATATCTTTATTATTTTTTGTTCTAACTATATTGTTCAGCTGCTCATCTCGGCACAGGTTCTTTCTAGTGAGATGAGCGGCTCCATCTCCTGTCATGTAACAAGATGAAGATAAATAAATAAAATAAATAAATAAATGTACATAGACACCTGAAACGAATTAAACTTACCACTTCTTCTTTAAATTACACTATTTCGCAGTACATTTATTATCGCTTGATAACACGGATTTAACATTCACTGGAACATTCCATCGAATTATTTATCGCTTATTTATTTCGCCAATTAGGAACTTCGCTCGATATCTGTCATTTTGCAATTCGCGACTGATCACCCTGGGCGTCGTTTCACAGTTTGCGGGTACTTCGCGCTGAATCAAACGGACAAACACGACAACTCTTGCGCCGCGGCCTAGTTCCGTATATATACCCAAAAATGCTGGTATTTTCTTACTTTCTAGATTATTCTAGTATTTAGGAGGAGGTTCTCGTTGCTTCTCGGTTGTACCTACCAGGCGTTTATAGATGTTTGTAGATGTTTCTTGAAGGTTGTATATAGATCACCCTACGTTGTTATAGTACCTTCGATAGTGTTGCGAAACATTACAAGGAATTAGGACCGTACCCTGGGGGAATCCAAATTCACCCATGGTAGATTACTTGGAGATTCATTTGATCTGACTATCTGAGGTATATTCGGTGAGTAGCTTCTTACCTGTTTGGGGCCGCTTGGTCAGTCCCGTTTTCTTTGGTTCTGATACGGGTTGTTCGTATGGAGATACCGTCTAGTACTTCCCACGAATCGATGAAGATACCTGTATAATTATTTGATTTGTCCAATTTATTTTGCACGATGGTGAATATTTTCGATTGCGCCCTGCGTGCATATTCCCCCGTGAACCCGAATGGATTCTCATTATTATAAAATTGACTTTGTGATTGAGTTCTTGACTGCTTATTATTTATATTATTGTTTACTTGACTGCTTATTCTATATACTGTATTATTAACTAAGATTTGATGTATTAGATTTTCTTTTCTTTCCTTCCAATTGTTATATAATTAGATTACACTACCTATACCTTTGATTGTAAGTGGTTATCCCTCACCACACACAAGAATATAATTCTTTTTGGTGAGGTATATACACACAAAAAATATAGATTTGTAAATATTTATGTATGATTGTAGAAAAAAAAAATATATATATATTATTAATTAAATAAAAAAAAAATAAAAAAAATTCGGACAGTGCGCATTTCCTTTTGCTTACAATTCCGTGACAAAATATTAAAATCTGATTATTATGATAATCATACATATATATTATTTTTTAATTCTAAGTGCTGACTGCGTGCCACTGCTGAATGACAATCACGGGAATAATTTGTCAATTTTTTACAACTCACCGATTTTTTTATTTCTTTAGCCTTAGGCAGTTTATTCACACGTTTTAGCTCTCTAACAATTTCTGCAATAGATTTTAGAATAATTTAAATTCTTTAAGTAGATTAACATGTACACGAACGCGGTGGCTAAATATCAAATTAAATAAAAACAATGAATTGCTTTGCAAATGCAATATTAGCCACTAGCGCAACTCTGTGCATGTCTCTAACCTGTGTGTTCGAAAGAGATAACACTGCGATCGATGTTGTCACTTTCAGACGCACGGGCTTAGGTTTGAAATATTTCACAATGGCGAAGACTCAATGTTTCATAATACAATTCATTTTTTAATACATTGAAGCGATTGTGTATAATACACATAATGTATATAGCGTAATGTATTTAATGTACATGTATTAAAAGCTATCCTTGCCGTGGTTGGTTGACGGCGCGGGTTGGTACTGAACTAAATTTTAATTAAATCGGGAATTCAAAGTTATAAAACGTTTACTTTATGCGTTGTGAATTTTTTCAACGAAAATTGTATTTTAGACCATCCATTTTCGTTTCCATTTGAAGATTATTTGAATTTACTGCGCGGTGGCCAGAGAAGTTTCACTACAAAATGCGCGAAAAGAAAATGCGTTGCATTTATAAAAAGATTCTGATCTCTATACGAGGTAGAGTGGGGCATATGCATTTTTAAATTCTCCCTTTATTAGGTATTTCACTCAATTTGCTCAGTGCTTCTGAGAGTCTAAACACATGAAAATGGATAAACCTAGGGTTGTGTTGAGTTTTACATGAATAAAGCTCACGGTTTACGAGCTATGACGTCCCGAAGTTGACTGTGCGCGCTAATTCATGCCGTATACGTAACTTACTCGAGCGGGCGCGGCTGGCATAATTAACCAGATTTATGAACATACATCCCATCAGGTACCTCGAAGCGATTTTAAAGACATACTTATAACATTATATAATTTATTCAATTATATAATTGTATAATACTCATATCACATATATAGTTTTAAAGATATATATAGCCGTAAACTCGCGAGAAATCATGGTATATTATAATTGCACGATTTTGAATCTGAGAATTCATGATTCATGATAACCATTTATTTTTTAAGTTGACTTTATATGCTTAAACGTAAAACTACATAATTTACTAACTAATTACATCGACTTAAAATCTAATTACAGCCTTAAATGTGTACAGCAGCAACTCTTCACTGACGATATTTTTGGTGATTTTTTTTCCTGATTTATCATCATTCAGTGCTGTTGTTGTAATTCCAACAACAACTTTCTTTTCATTTTTTCCTCGGGGGAATGACTACTGCACTTTGTTTAACTGTGTCTATGGTATTTCTTCACGTATATGTATATCATTGCATCATAACACATTCAATTGTATTGTATTGGTTTGTATGGTTTGCTATTGATGACAGAGAAGCGGTTTCGTGTGGACGACTCCCCGCGCCGCTTACATTCGTACGAGTGCAAGTAGCGCGGGAAGGATAACCCCTTTAGCATTAAAAAAATACCGAACTCCCCTGGCACAATCGAAATTTATGCTCACATTCGATCTAGTAGCTGGCATACAAAGAATCATATATTAGGTGTACCCATAAGTAATCAATTATTTAAGTGGCAACAAAAAAGAATTTAACTACACTTAATTTTATTTCTTCGTTATCTATGACTTTTTGCCATCTTGTTGGTAGACTTTTAAGAAAAATATGCTTCTAGGTGTTTTTAAAGCGTCATTATCAAACCCTACCGGGCGCCCACTTCGATCGCTATCAGACAAGTCAAAATCACCATTGGAAAATTCTCTAAACCAACGTTGGCACTTATTTACTTTCAATACATCTCCATACACTCATACGAGTGCGAGTAGCGCGGGAAGGACGACCACTTTAGCATTAAAAAAATACCGAATCGGGTGGCGAAAGTGTAGGGCCGATGTGGGAGCTATTGCTCGTGAAACGGCCTTGGGTGTGTGGTGGGTCTCTCTTTACTGTAAGTCCAACCAGTAACGGACGACGCACGAAGTTAGGAGAGTTGAACTGGCAGTGCGGGATCGATATCGTAATTCCAAATGAGCGTGTTTGTGGCACCACGATTCTGCGAAGTGATGACTGGATGACCGTAATTTATGGATCGATGAGGTGAGTTGCCTTGCTGGCTCCGCGCTGAGCGTGCAGCCAACATGGCGCTGCACGGCTCCGCGCATGACGCGAGCTTCACGACTTTATGCCATGAAGAAGATACATCCGTTTATGATTTGATGAACGGCTAAAAGGAACCTTCTGTTACGTTTTAGAAAGGATTTTCGTTGGCACGACTTCGCATTTTTTTCCCATTCGAAAATGTGGTCGGATAGCGCCAAATACGCCTTTCCCGGTCGCGGGACAAAGTGGCTTCAAGTCACGCTCGCTGGGCGCATCTGGGTTTCGGATCAGAGACCAATATTTGGTATACCGGTAGAAATTGGGATAAAATCAAAACTTTATCATTAATTTAATGTCTTAATAATGAAGTATTGCAGTGGCGTGAACAAGGCACGGACTTTATTTTATTTTTACACGTATGTTTTTACATTACTGGATTTTGTTGCCGAGGGATGATTAATTAATTAAGATAAGTAATAGAAGTATCACAGAGACGAAGCCGTGAAAATGAGAAACGTGTGTGGAAGTCTCTTTATACTATGGCCCAGGACATACAACCTATACGAGCTGGCTTAAGTGATCACTTCACACAATGCAACCTTCACCAATTCCAGCTTAAGAACATCCTCATATTATCAATTTTTTTAAAGTTCTATATCTATATTTCAAACAGAGAAGCTTTCGTTTATTTTAATGGACTATGCTAAGAGACATCTGTAATATTTTCTCTTGAACTAGTTAGTATACATAGATTTTCGAAGCTGGCAATGATACCTCTATATTTTTTTAGATAAATAATTTGAATTTATATTATGTTCTTATTATCGCTTCTGCTAAGTAAGATGGGCTCTAATGTGATTGATGTATAAATAGATACACTGGGTGTAAAAAATATTTTATTGGAAAATACATATTAATATTATGCCTTAAAACTTAAAAAAATATATATAATTACGCCCTAAATATAAGTGTCATATATTTTTGAAAAATTAATATTAGGTTCTTACATATGAAATTGGCGTTTAGTATGGGAGGAACATAAAGCCAATTTTTTTTTTTATAATATATTTATTTAATCAAAGTATGTACCATTGCTATCTATGCACTTTTGCCATCTCATAGGTAGTTCATCGATCCATTTACTAAAAAAACCATTCGGACGGGAATCAATAAAATCTTTGAAGGAGGTTTGGACTGCCCCATCCTGCCATTTTCCTTTGCAAGAAGTTATCCAAATTTCGAAAAAAAATGGTAATCTGTTGGGGCAAGGTCCGGAGAGTACGGTGGATGTCTTAGACATTCCAATTGAAGCTCCTCTAATTTGGTAGCCGTCTGTTGTGCAGTGTGTGGTCTAGCGTAATCATGAAGCAGCAGTGGCCTAGAGCGATTAACCAGCCTCGGTTGTTTAGCAGCTAGCTTTTCCATCATGGTTTGCAGTTGCTGACAATAGACATCTGCCGTAATCGTCTGGCCAGATTTAAGAAAGCTGTAGTGAACGACACCAGCACTAGTCCACCAAACGCTCACAAGTAACGTTTTTGGAGTCAATTTTCGCTTGGGACATGGTTTGGCTGGTTCGGCAGGGTTTAGCCATTGCGATGAGCGCTTCCGATTATCGTACAGGATCCACTTTTCATCACAGGTAATGATTCGATTTAAAATCCTTTCATTATTGTGCCGGTTGAGTAATGCAACGCAGCAGTCAACGCGCGTTTGTTGATTTGCTTCACTCAATTCGTGAGGTACCCACCTTTCAAGCTTTTTCACCTTACCAATTTGCTTCAAGTGGATTAAAACAGTTTTATCACTAACACCGCAGCCTGCAGCTAACTCGGATGTGGTTTGCGATGGATCCGCTTCCACAATAGCCTTCAATTCTTCATTATCAACTTTGGTCCACGGGGCTTGTTCTGCAGGTCGAAATTTCCAGAACGAAAACGTTGGAACCAAAAACGCACTGTCTTTTCTTTTGCGGCACCGTCGCCATACACATCATTAATCCTTCGAGCCGTTTCTGCAGCCTGGTGCTACGGTGGAACTCGTACTCGTAAATAACGCGATATTTCAAGTTTTTCATTTTGTAAACTGAGTGACGCAAAGAAAAAAACAATTGAGGAAAAAACAAATGAATTATAATTTTCAAAACACAAATACATGAGTAAATAGCTGTATAAATTTGGATTTGGAATTCCTAACCAAAGAGAAGATATTTGAGATCAAATTTGCCAGTACGGCAAAACGTGAATTTCATATGTAAGGACCTAATATTAAATATTTAGGAATAACAATTGACAAACATGTCAAATGGCAAGACCATGTCAATCTGACCGTAGAACGATTGAGAAAACTGATCTATGTTTTTTACAATCTACGCAACATATTAAATAAAAATACTATTAAAATGGTGTATTACGCGTTGGTGTAGTCCCTCTTACAGTATGGTATTATTGGGTGGGGAGGGGCTTATAAGTCCACCGTACATCCATTAATCATAATGTAGAAAATAATTATTAAAACGATTCTCAAAAAACCTTATGACTATCCCCGCTGTAAATTTATTTCAAAAAAATAAATGTTCCCCATTTTGTCCATATTGATTAGTTGGTCTTTGCGCATCTATTTACTTCCCACCTGCAGGATAGTAATAGGTAATCTAGAAACTTACCGACTGTTCTGCGTAATATTTAAATATGATTTTTCCGTCTTTTTTCCTCTTATTGACGGACTTTCATTTAGTTATTAATTTGCTTATTTATATTATTCCATTTTTATAGCTATATGTTGTAAGTTGTAGCTCACCGCATTATCAAATAGTTTTTAGACGATAACGATCCCCTAAACACCGGGCTATCGATAGCAACGAAATGAAAAACAATTCCAATACAAATAGCAGAAAATAATGATTTATGTGAACACAAATATTATTGTCTCTGATGTACTGTACTTCAAGCTCGCTGTATCTCAGTCCGGACAAACGTACACTTATAACATCTCACGCTAATCTCACTTGTTTGCTGTTGAAGGTGAATATTTCACAATAAATTTGAAAAAAATATTTATCTACCTTCTTTTTAATTAAAAAAAAATAATAAAAATGTAGTTCTTTACAATAAATAACGTCAGTTAACATATTTTTACCTTTTTAAGTTTACAATAAAATATAATATTTATGTATTTTGGTATACGTGCAAACTGATGCCGCGTTAAGTACCTACTCCTAATTACATAGCACGTCTAATATACAATATTTTAATTCTATACGGCTTATTGGGATTGTGAATTGAACCTAGATATATTATATGCGCGTGTGTATTACGAGTATTTACAGATTTATTTGGTTTACCAATATGAAGTCCAGTATATAATTTCTACGGGAATCGACATAGATAACAAACATTTGATGAAAATAAGTGTGAAAAATGAATATTGTGACGTAATAAATCATGTTCGTCACCCTCCTTCGCGGAACACTAAAACAAAAAGAAATATTTCAATCACCGCGCATAATATTACTGATAAAATCATTCGAGTCCACGTAGGTACTGTGCGCGCTTTTCAGAACCGCGTACATTTGCGAACTTTTAAATTAGAAAATATGATTTTAATGAACCAAATTTAGCAATATCTTTGAATTTGCCTGTTGTCGCCCTTTCATGGCACAGATAATTGTTAGTAATTTATTGAATAAATAAACCCATCTTTGTTAATCTGTTGCAACGTGAACTTGTTAATATGAGAGGCACCTGAAGCGGGTCGAGAGAGAGAGTTCAGTGCGCACTTCACCGAAAGGACCCTGAGATTGAAGTAGAGGAGTAAGGTTAGTACCATTCTTCTCCGATTGAACTAGCTGGTGATGACGAGGGGCTCAGATCAGCTAGCTCAGGCTAGCGACTGCTAAAATATGAAAGCATATTTATTTGTATTATATGAAAAATCGATTCCTACGGTTTACGTCCGCTCATTGTCGACCCAACCCGGTCCATCAATCACTCTGCATTCACTCCGTTAACCACGAAAACACAAAAACTTGGCCTCGGGAGTAAACCCGCGCTCTAAAACATACCCACAAAGCTGGAATTGCGCAATCGTCCTCCAATATATTTTCAATATTGTCGGGCGTAAAGATTAAAACCTTCAGCATGCAGTAAAAGAAAATATCCGTACATACGTACCATGATGTCAACTAGTGTTACCGGAAGGAATTTGTTATTTATATGCATTTACATATACGTTTTAAAATGCTTTTACCTTCTAATGGACATAAAATAATATGTCATACATTTATTATAATTATTAAGAACTAAGAGAAGGTTAAATATAGTGTATATATATTTATCTTATTGCAACTGGTATTTTTTATTGCAGCTAACACCTAACGTATCAATTTTACATCGGATCGAATTACACAGTAATTATTTGAGGATGCATTCGGAAAAAAAAATTTACATCGCACTATATTAGTTAATATGGCCCCTCGAGCGCAGGCGTGCTCTCTTTTTTTTAAACTCGCCAAACTACCTACATGTTGAATAATAATTGGTATTAAAGTAATTTCGTACATTAAAAAGTGTTGTGTTAATTCATTATTAGAAACACATCAGAAATGTTACACGTTCGTACAGGATGTGGATAAAAGCTAGGTAGACGATGCGATCACCGTGTCGCAGTTCCAGCCCAAATGCTTCGAGCCACGTCTGCAGGACAAACAAAGGAATAATGGCGGCCTAGGTTAGGGGTATAAAAAATGCACGAGCAGAACACAAAGGGCCGGGACCCGGGATGGCGTGTCTAACCGGCTCGAGGTGTGTCTAACGGGCGGTACGCAGTACAGCTGACAGCTACCCAGAACTACCCGCCCCCCTCGCGCCTCACCGCGCTTCGGGTTCTGTTCTGCAACGCGAGAATCTTTCCGTCCGCCACTTTCGGGAATAACTCCGAGTGGAACACACAGCTGTTCTTTATTACCCGCCGATTCCTAAAGAATAAGTTTCCAAATCTTGAGTCCGATCGGTCAAACGGTACAAATTTGCATCGAAAATATGTCAGGGGGAGGAGAAGGGGTATGAGAATAGGGAGGAAATGTTGCCTATGTTACCCGCCGGGTCCTAAAGCGTAAGTATGCGAATCGGAAACCGAATTGGACAAACGGTGTGGATTTGTATAGAGAACAGACAGACAATGAGTTTTATAGGTATAAATATAATGATACTCCTCTTCTATTCACGAGTTATTGATTCACGTAGAAGAGAAACACCATTGTAAAAACTGTCACTATCATTATTGTAAAAAAATGTATTTATCTATCAAATAAAAACAGATACTGTAACTTGTTACCCATACTAATTAATATCTACTGACCATGTTGGACCGGATGAAGCGGATAGCACTCGTACAATACGGGGGTTTTCCGCTGCATTCACTACAGATCACTACAGGGCGATTCCGTTATCGCGGGTGCAACATTTAGACGCATTTAAAGTTTCTTGCTAATAAAATAAAAAACATTTTTCATGAAATTATTCTTTGAATGGTTACATTTTAACCTGTTCTCTCTTAATAGGTTTACAAGAATTAAAATAAAATATATAAATAGTCATGAGGGGGATTTAAAGTGCTATCGCGGGTGCAACAAAATTGGTCCCACGTTTCCAGATTTATTTATTTATTTTATTATTTATTTACATTTGTTAATACACGTTACTAATAACTGTCACACTAGGTAAAAACCTGTTCTGTGGCAGTTATTCTCATATGATATTTATGTAATATTAACAAATGACAATTAAAGAAAGTATAAACGTGAGAATGAAAGTACATCAATAATAATAAAGTAAATCATCGGAATACCTAAATCCAAAAGAAAAGAAAATATACATACAAAATTAAGATAAGAATTTAAAGTAAATCATAGGAATACCTAAATCTAAAAGAAAAAAAAATAAAATAAAATATACATACAAAAGAAAGATAAGAATTTAAGTAGTTATAAAAATAAATATTACATTATAGTATACTTTAAATTATATAAATCAGTTTTTGCCAATTCAGAGGTCAAGGACGGATCACTTCTTCAGCATACCTTCTACCTGATATTTTTATAAACTTAGTAATTCGATGTTTAAAAGGTTTGTGTAGAGTTATTTCTTTAGTTTCATTAGGTAACTTGTTAAAAACAAGCGGGGCAGTGAAATTAAATTGTCTTTGCCCAAAAGACGTTTTCCTTTTAAGTATCTCGAAATTAAGCCATGTATTCACTAGGCGACAAATCGTGAAACATTCCGCGCGGCATGTCGCATCAACATCTACGCTCATGTTTCGGGGACAATGACGCTGTCATTTGACGTGTACACAGCGGGACTCACATATCACTCGTCGCGGAAATGTCACCCGATGAGGTTATGATGATAGCTGCGCATCTATTTACACTTGTCACTCGATGAGGTTATGATGACAGCTGCGTTTCTATTTATTTTAATGAGTTTATGAAACGTAAGAGGAGAAAAAGGTGGTGGGTGAAAAATTATTTACTACAAAGAGAAAGAAGGATGGATATTCTACGCGATCTTCGAATATCTGACGGAACTTTTGTCAATTTCACTCGAATGACAACAACTGATTTTGACAATTTATTACAAATAATCGGGCCTTCCATAGCCAAGCAAGACAATATTAAGGAACGCTGTTGGCCCTCACATCATTTTATTTTTATATTCACGGTTTGAAGTGTCCCACAAAATTGTACGGCGATGAGTTGTCTGATGACAGATACAGCGCATGCGCATTCACTTGTAAACATACCACGTGATACTGACGCGCAGCCCGATATCCCCGTGAGCTCGCTCGAGTATTGTGCGCATGGCAACGTTTCCGCGGCACGTAGAAATGGCCCGCTGTGTTGTGCGCGACGTCGCGGAACAGTACGCGACGTTGCAACGTCACGTAGACTCTATGCCGCGCGTGATGTTGAGAGATAATTTGTCCCCTAGTGAATACATGGCTTTAATTGTATTTGCCAGCCGTGTTTGTTGTGTACGATTAAAATTTACCTTGTCCTTGTGGAATTTTACAAGTATGTTTTTAAGATATAATTGTCTCGGGTCAAGAACGTTAAATATTAGAAACAAATCATCTGAAGGAAATATTCTCGATTTCTTGGTGATATACGCATGATGCATTTTTGTGATTTTGTCAGCGGATCCATGACTGATCTAACAACACACCCTCCCCATCCAGTTATGCCATAGGATAATAGGGATTGAGTGATGGAACAATATATAGTCCTGAGGGATACAATGTCCACCACATTTCTCAGACTTCTATATATGTATCCCATTTTCCTAAACTTACTAGAGAGATCTTGTATGTGTCCCTGCCAACTGAGTTTTTTGTCAATTATAATTCCTAGGTATTTTATATCACATGCTTTTTTTTCATTTTTCATTTGGTAAACTACAGATATGTAACTGTACTTGATAATTTATGATGACTTTAGGTTGACCAATTTCTGTTGGACTGAATTGGTACTTCGATTTTTCAATGTTCAGTGAAAGTAAATTTAGGTCAAGCCACTTTTTAACGGTCACTATACCATTTTCTGCTATTTTGTGAACAGTTTCCCATGTTCTGCCTTTAAAAAGTAATACAATATCATCTGCAAATGAAATAATTTGACCCTCAGTTGGCAAATCACACAAATCGTTAACATATGGGAGAAAGAGGATTGGTCCAAGGACACTTCCCTGGGGTACACCGTGTGTTATATGTTTTGGTGTACTATAATTTCCTTCCAGTGAGACAACTTATTATAGTACAGAAACACAAAAGTCTGTTAATTGTGAAACATTTATTATAATATTCCATCATATTTTGAAAATAGATAAATCAAGCAACCGAAGTAATTAAAAAAGGTTATAGAAAACAAAAATAAACAATCAATTATACACTTTTAAAGCAATCGCGGGTGCAACGCGTCTAACTTTAGTGGGTATAAACGTCATAATAAGCACATAAATGAATTAAGTTAATTACTTCTTTTCAAATACGTCAATATTCACCGAAAATTTTATTAATATATTATTGCCATCAATTTTCTTCTCTGGCGCCTTCAATATTGCAATAATGTCTTCGAATCGAACGTCTGCTGTGTTATTCACGAATTCAAGGAAGCGTTTACCGTTAATTGTCTTCAGAAATTGTACTCTAATGTCTATCTTTCATCTCAGGCATTTTTCTGCTAACACCTATCATAGAAATCGCAAATCTGTTGACTTCATTCCTCAGTTTCTGAGGCATTGCTTTAGCGGAGTCATTTTTGTCAGATCCAGCAACTCAGAATTCAGTAGATATTCTTTTTACAATTTCCACTGCTTTAGTGGGACTAGCAGAGAGATAGTCATGAAGTTCGGCATTTTCTTTCAGTTTTATTCTATATTTCCGTGAAGCAGTCTCTTTCCGATGTTTTTCTGTCATTTTAGCCGATCTTTTTATAAAAAAGAGTGAAAAAGTAACAAAAACACTTGTGAAATATAAATCACTAATTACACACAGCATATCATCCAAGGTTAAATAAATCAATAAAAAATGATGAAGGACATAATAATGCTAGGAGTCAAAAATGTTGCACCCGCGATTCAAATATCACGATCGCGGGTGCAACCAATTTGAGTTGACGTTTATTTCAATTCAACTTACATTATCTTAATTACGATTGATCTAAGTCTTAATTTGACTTCTTCTTACTTTTATTAAGTTTCAAAGCGTTAGCATATTATTTCTGTGAGAAAACCAAACTTTTATAACTTTTATATCGCGGGTGCAACAGGCTAACAATAGCTTCTTGTAGTCAATAATGTTAAAAAGCTAATAAGAAATGCTTACATGTTTTTGCGGGAACAGGTATATGAATGTTATCACTACAATATTAACCGAAAAAATATAACTTCAAACTGACAGTAACAACTGTTTTGCGTAAGTGTCGCCAGGCACCGATTTTCAGATTGCATCAAACATTCGAATGTCAATGTTTCTAAGCATGTCAAAAATTTAAATATTAACTTAGGTACAAATTTTTTTAAATAAATTTAGATGTTTTTCTTAGCAAGCACCAAAAAACGTAACTAATACTGTGATTTAAAAATTGATGTCGAGAATCGTCTTTAGCGGAATCGCCTTACGAATACGCCTTAAAATACGAGAAAAATATATATAAACCAAGTAATGAAAAAGACAAACATGAGCTCCAACCTAAATTATCAACTTCTTTAACCGACAAATGGAGACATATTCATATCAAAAATAGAGGGAGAGAGCGGAGACGAGGGAAATAGGAAGAGAGATTTTTTTTAAATAGAGATGCGAACACGGAATTCGTGTCACATCAATATTCTTACTATTTTCAAATTAAGTTAAACGATTGTGCTATGAAAATAGGACTAACTTGCTTGCCTGGAGTGAGATTCGAACCTGCGACCTTTGGATCACGAGGCGAGAGTCCAACCACAAGACCAACAAGCTACTCATATACTTTATATACTTTTTATGTAACATTTCATTTCAAAATTAATGGGAGTAGTGATGAGTGTTATTAATAAGTTTTTGTTTTGTAATACGTATGTTTTGTAATACATTTCATGAAGTTTTTATTTTGTAATACGTATTGTTCGTTCAATTTTATTTCTTTTGTGTGTAACAGTGACTCTTATAAAATAATTTCAAATTAAATCTAATAACATGACCTCTCGTAAGCGTGAAAAAACCGATATTTATTTTCGACCGCTGGGAATGTACAAACGGTTAAAAGAAATGTTGTGCTTTTTGAACAAAAATTAAATTAAAATAATAATTTTTAAAAATGGTAAATTTTAATTATTAAATCTCTGAGTAAAAAAATAACAGTGGTTGTATTATTTATTACCTTCTGAAATTATTCGTATTCGTATTCGCCGAATAGTAGGCTTGATATTCGTATTCGCGAAAGTAGTATTCGTTGCATCACTACTAAAAATAAAATAACATATAATAAAATAACCTGTCACATATGTAAATAACTATGGCGACTCGTAAAAATATGGTATTATTTATATTGAATGGATAAAATAAAACAATGTGTCATATAAATAACTATCGTGACTCGTAAAAATATGATATTACGTTTATTGAACGAATAAAATAAAACATCTACTCACTTTCCACCTAATAAATAATAACGAATACAGAAAACAATAAAAGCAAAACAAACCCTCGATGTTTGACAAGTGCTGACGTATCTTCCGGCGGCTGGCGGAATACGCCGAATGGTAAGGAATTTTGAGGAACAGAGTGGCTATTGTTGTCTCGCTTTCACTCATTTGTCCAAGGGTCTTTAATGTATGAACGCGAGTGATACAAAATATAATACCCGGTACCTATACATTTCGGTATAGTATTGAATTGTAATATTTACATTTTTACCGTAAATTCTTAGTTTTCATTTTAAAAAATTACAAAAATGTATTTTAAAACTTTTAATTTAAGATTACACGAAGTATTGGCATAATTGTTCGATTAATTACCGAGGTATCGGGATAAATATTGATGTGGGGGACCTAATCTTCCCACTACGCCCAGGCTGGGTTAATAACTTTAATTCATGTACTTTGTACAAGCCACGTTCTCTCGCTGTATGCAATAGACTAGGGTAGATAAGTGACGTGGTACCCCGAAGTCTTTAAGGCATGATGATAGTATAATAACCACAGTTGGTTACCTGCCGAAAATTTCATCATTCATTGTCTGCTGTAAGCCGCACGTCTCGTGACGGATGAGGGACATTTTAGGAAGTTATCCACTCTATTGGAACGTAAAACATCAGGCATTGCACTGTAACTCCCAAAGGTTCCAAGCACGTAGACGTACCTGCGTGTTGACAACAATCGCAAAGAGAGTGGAACCAGTCCACGGGTTCAAAAATTAAGAGTGAATCTACGTTTCCGTTATACACGCAACAACAGGCGGTTGCGTGATACAGTAATCTTAGAGCAGTGAAATCTATTTTATCACCATACTACTTCGAACGGAGGTTAAGGGAATGCCTTTTATCCAAACTCCATTTCTTCCCTCGAATGTTGCGTAAGGAATACTTTAGAGTTGAGCACAAAGCGAGGAGGTTATCTATTGTATTTTCCATGCGGAGTACATCGGCTTACTGATACGTACTGACACTTGTCGTGAGAGATAGAAGCATCGAAATTGTTCAAGTTAAGATTTACTAAGTTACGCCGATTACTTCTTTTTAGAATCTAGTAAAAGGTCAATGTAAATAAAGGAGCAATTATATATAAATGACCCAATTTTTATAGTTTTAATAGATATTTGAATTGGGGTAATCAGTATTACCCACGACCACCATAAGCTGTACTCGCACGTAGAGAACAATCAAATCGTATTTACACAATGCTAAAATATTGTCTCCAAAGTATCTCCAAAGATAAAGTAAACATAATTAATATAAATTAACTTTGTTTAAACCACTTATTTATTGAAAAAAATCAACATGTTTCAAAGCCAATGGCTTCTTCATCAGGAAAACAAAAATAATATTTAAAAATCGAAGTATAGATCAAAATATTAAAAAGTTATACATGGAAAATAATAATATAAAGTACCTAATTAATATGAAAATAAATTTAAAAGATAACTATTTGCAAAAAGGACCTGATTATTTATAATATTCAATTTACTATTTACACTCTTTCTTATTTACAAAATTTCTAATTTATCATATTGTGATTCTGTATAATTTGTATGTAAAATTTGTAAACCCTTATTAATATCAAAAGAATGACCCGTAGCCAAAAGATGGTTAGCAAATTCAGAATAATTATTACTATTTAAACACCTTAAGTGTTCTTTAATTTGCTACATTTGAAGAAGAAAAAAAAATAAAGTAAACAACCTACGGAATGGCATATAAAATACAATAGACAACGAATGATTTAGCGAGGTTTATGTTTTACGTACGGTCCTTTACGCGAGACTCGCAAGCAAATATTCACAACTGTACCTACACGACTCTCAGCCAACATTATCGACGCGGTCTCGCGACAGCGACCGTTCAACAGCGAAGAAGTTAAACGAAATATACAATTTTTTACAGCCGCTCTCGAAACAAAAATATCTCCTCCGGGAGATTCTAATGTATTCAGAATGATCTCGGCTAAAAACATTCCAACGTGACGCGACGAACGATTCGTTTATGGCACATCCGCGCACGATGCAGAGGCGGGAGGCTGGGGGAGACACGCGGAGCAGGTAGCCCCGTGACCGTCGGGCGCTCCGGAAAATGCCGCACCTAGCGTAGCGCGGATCACCGCCTTCCGAAAGTGCTCGAAGAAAACAAAGTGGAAAACGAACACGGGGAACAGTTACGGCGCCGGCGATAAGGTACGGACGTCATTTTCTCCGCGAACAAAAGTGAAATAGACTCGGCAAATATTTGGACGAGGAGAGAGAACCGGAGGGAGGGGGACGGAGAATTAGTATTCGCCTCGCGGCCCAGCGGGTGGGGGGGGTCAAGGAACGCGCGGGCTCGACGCTTTATTAAATTTGAGTTCATAATTGATAGGAGACGTATTTTAGGAATGTGGCAGCGCGCTCGCGCCGGGAAGCTTCCGAAGCGGCGGAACGTCTTCCGCGGCGGTGCGGGTGTTCGGTGAGGCGGGACGAAACTTCGCTACACGCCGCAAAAAAAATACAAATACCGCGGAAAATAATAACGTACCATGTTGGTTTGTACAAAAGCAAAACAATAACGGTTATTACGCGTCCGTCCTGACGATACAGTGGTACGGTGGAACCCGACCGACGTTCGAGAAAATCAACGGCGTGATCATCAAGAAAATCAATGGCGTCAATATTGATAATTGTGTCCGAGTACAACATTAATGTTATAAATATAAAAAGTATTAAAATAAACGTCTCCTACCGGCGCACCGTAGAATCGCTATTGAACGATAGTAGGGCAGCACCCGCTGCTAAACTAAGCGTAAACTGCGTAACTAGCGAACTTTAAGAAATAAACGTTTAGGGGCGATTGTTTGAGCAGGAGTTAGGCCCGAATTCAGAGTCAATATTTAGTGATTTAAAGGTTAAGGTACGACTTAAAAGCGTAATTTTCAGTACAAAATAACACTTTTAAGGCGTACTTTAACCTTTAAATCACAAAGTATTGACCCTGAATTCGGGCCTAAGAGTAAGAAAAAAGCGTATATTTTAATGTTTTCGCAACTGCCAGTTGCGGAACATTAATGACAAAACTCATCATGGCTGCGTTACTCGGCCGAGAAATAATAGAAGCCGCAACGTTGCGTTGGCGGGAGAATTTATCCGACTACGTGATCGAAGACGCGGGTTAACTTCACTTTCGGCGCTGGCGAAGCGCGGATTAATTTGGAGACGAAGCCTGAAAAGAGAAAGCATATGCGCGCGTCGCATCGGTTAGTTGTTGTGTCTGATTCGTTCGTGTAAACAGAATTGTTGACAATTATACAGAAGTAACTTTTATTTAAATGCAATTCGGTAAGACCTGTGCAAAGAACTAAAGAGACTAGTGTAGTAAATTTTATAAGAAATCGTATTATTCGATCACACTGACGGCTGAACATCATCGGTTGGCACATTAAATAATAACCAGTTACCAACAGCTAGTTAACAACAACCAGTAACCAACAGCTAGCTAATTCCATTTCTTGTATGCCACCTAGTGAATAAGTAATAGTAAATAAGTTTTTTCTTTTCTAGCAGTAAGTTGTTTTGTAAGATAATAATTTTTCTGTGTAAAGCGCCCTTGAGGTGAGTATTCGCGAAAACGGCGCTATATAAGTTATCCAATTATTATTATTATTATTAGAAGGAGCTTTCTTTATACATAAACCGATTTGTTATGAAGGGAAAAGTTCTATCAATATTCTCGCGCTTTTGTAAGCTAAGCCGAAGTCTTGCGATATTAATAATACAATTACGGAGGATCGAAGGCTCATTAGAGCAATTCATTATAACTGACAGGCGTATAAAAAAAGGTTTACTGAAACAAAGAGTTTACTATGCACATATTTAAAATTAACGTAACAATCATTACAATGTGTATACGAAATGATTCGGAAGATGTTGGTTAATTAACCTGTCAAGAAATCAGTAAAACGTGCCAGGGAAGTATAATGTATATCGTCTTGGCTTTATGGGCAGACAGACATACAATTTTATCTTTTTTTAACATCTGAATTACTGCAGACTTCCGTTTATTAACAAGAATATTATCAAAACAATATAATGAACGTGAAAACCCTCACACCAACCAAGTGTTTAAAAGCTGTAATCATATATACTTTTTTATTACACGTCGTTAAAACAAATTTTAATCGTCATGACGTTTGGGCTACAATCAAACTAAAATTCAATATTAATCAACTGACAATGTGACCCGGGAAATTAAGAAGTAGAAAGTTCAACATATAAATCTCCAGAACGTAACAGAACCACGTATCGCTTTAATAAAAAAGTGAACATCGGTTCAAACTTTTTGGACATTTAAAAACAGTAGGCAAGTTAAAAGTTTTCCATCCACTTACTGAAAGCCTGGTTATGAATAGGTACACGTTTTTTTCTTAATTTAATCTACACCTATGTTCCAATATTACCTGTAAATGCTTGCATCAAATTAGTACTTAGTACATTTTAATGTATAAATTCAATTTCTTTAAATAAAATCTATTCTGCCTTATTCTGAAAACAGCAATATTGCTGTTGGCCTCTTGAAAGCTATTGTATGACGTTGTAATGCCGTCAATGTTGACGTTTTAAGTTTGACAGGTTTGAAATTAACAGATTCAATCCATCATAAAGCTCTTTAACGAAAACAAACATTAAGGTATTCAAAAATTGTGAATAACTTAAAATGTCAAAATTGGCGGTATTATAATGTTATACAATAACTGTCAAGACATAGAAATAGCAATATTGCTATTTTCAGAATACGGCCGATCAATTTTAAACCACACTCCAATAATTTTTCTTTATTAACAAATAAAGATGCGAACGCGGAATACGTCTATCGTATATCGCATCAATATTCTTACTATTTTCAAAATTAGGACAGACTATTTTGCTGGTGTCCCGGAATGTGGCTCGACCCACTGACCATCAGAACATCATGACCACTACACTGCAAGGTAATCTATTATAATTATCTAAGCTACTATAATTAATATTTTCTCACGAAATAATATGATACTAAAATAGAGCTTTTAGCTTAGTTTAAAAATAGTATGACTAGTGAAGGAACATGTATTCTGTGTTCGCATCCCTATTAAAAAAGAGAAAGATTTTTTCCAAAAAATACGAGTATATCTATGTGTAATTCATTGCACGCGCCTGGCATTTACAATGTCTTGTATTTACAATATAGGTTACATTATAGCCAATGTAACGTATATTGTAACATATGTACCATGGCGTAATTAGAGAAATTACTTTGCGACCGAGTATGTATTATACTTACCAATAGACCGGGAGCTGGGTGGATTTGAGAATGCATAGGGTAATAGATGCCCCAGTTTTCGAAAGAGACTAACTAAACTAACTAACTAACCATCACGCCGTTTCCCTGCAGGGGTAGGCAGAGAGGATTGAACGCCACACTCTTCTATCCTGGCACACCACTTTTGCTTCGACCACATTCATACATCTTCTCATACACGTTCTACGATTGTTGCGGCTTTTAACAGGGCCATCCTCAAATACTTGTAGTACCTGATCGTGCCAGGTCTTTCGCGGACGCCCTCTATTCCTGTTGCCTTCTATTTTTTTTTTTTTTCGAAAGAGCCTCATTATTTTAATAGAAAATATATTGGCATAGATTAGACCTATAATATAGTTAGTTTATTCATTCATGTAGCTTTAGAATATGTATTTGTTTACCTAACTATTACTGGTTTTGCAGAAATTACGTTTTTGCGAGACTGTTTTTTTGGGGATAGACGCCCCACTATGAAATTGCTTGGAAGGATAGATGCCCTCTTGACTAATCCACAAGAATAAGTAATCACAATGTAAGATTTATTTATAATCCTCAGATATGGGTAATATGACACGCATAATCATAATTATATATGTGCATAACTAATCAAAATTCATATCTCTAACGTTACTGAATTGTCTACTTTTGCGACTTTCTTTGTAACAACTTTTACAGGTTTATTTTGTTAAGCTGAATTCCTGATTCGTCCATATTATAAATCCTTTCAGGCTTATCCAAGAGGTCATTATCGGTCAGGACTTTGGTCAGAAGTTCATGAAAATTATACATTTCTTCTCTGCTAAGACCTTAGCCCTGGCGACAGATAAACCATCTGCTTGCCTGATGGACAACTCTGGATTTCGCTCAATAAAACTTTTGAACCATTCATCTCCAGCCATTTGGTTTACTTTATCAAAATTCACATATTATATTTATTAGTTAGTACCAAAATAGTCATAACGTAATATAAATACACTTTAAAAAATACTTTGACAGAGCTCTTATAGTGTAGAGTGATAGAAGACCCTAAGGGCATCTATCCTTTTAAAACTCGGGCGACTATCCTTTACGCTAGGGATAGATGCCCCTTTATATTTTAAGTAAAATAAATTAAAGAAAATAGTGTTTGACTTCTAAACGTGTTCTCAATGAACCAATGTATTACCACATTTAAAATAAATTATAATCAATTACTACTTATAAAGATATGGAGCAGTGAATACTAACGTTTAAAACTTTGAAGCGTCCGTCGCGTCCGCTGCGAATGTATTTCAGATCCACAGGCGAGAAACGTCCACCCTGCACAACAGCTTGCGTGTTGCTGAGGTGGGGGGAGTATGTGTCGCGTATTTAAACAACAAATTTACTGTTTTTTTTTTGCTAGTTGGTATTTTTTGAAACGAGGCGTCTATCCCAGTGCGGCATCTATCCCGGTCTTACCCTAATATGAGGACCGCATTCTGGCAATTGATCCAAGTTCAGAATAGTTTATAGATTAACAATATGAATGTTGCCAGAAACCCAGGTGGTCCAATTTTGTTTTATACCCCTTCCCTCTACGCAGCAAGTAAATCGATTGAGTATACGCTGTTGAGCTATTTTAACGATTATTTTAGTGGCATTAGTTGTTTTATTTTAAATAATTAAAGGTAATAATAGGTTATCAAATAAAATTAAAATATAAATTATTAATAAAAAAAATCATAAATTGTTGTTAAAAAAATTATTTAACGAGAAAAAGCAAATTTCAAGATACATACATGAATAAAATACAAATAATCAATTATTTATGTTTTTACAATTATTGTTTATACACTTGCACGACGAAATAAAAGTTAATTTAGATTTTTTACAATTACATGCCATCGTTCGACAATCCGCTGCGCATTTACTGATACTGAATCAAAGACGCTGTCAAAAGTTGCTTTTTCATTTGTCGTAGGTACAGGTTACCGTTTATCTCTTCATATCCAAATAAATTATGATCAATTATCTGAAGCCAAGTTTGATCAGTATTTATCCACAAATATGTTCGTACCGTAGCTCTTAACACATATAGGAACATCTCAACACGTATAGGAAAATGCAAAGCATCAGATGTGCACATGATTTTTACTAAATTTAAATCAAATCCAATTTTTTAATCAATTTGAATTGACAATGGTAAAAAGCAGGCTTGGGTGCCTTATGCTTTATATTATGGGCCTGGGGCCTATCCAATTCGCCCACCCTGCTCGACAAGTCGTCGTTTCGGATACGCTCTGACCAATGGATCCTCGTCACGCGTCTGTAACATCACATCTCGAAGGCCGCTAGCCTGCCGGACATGCTCTGGGCTATGGTCCATGTTTCGCTGCCATACAATAGCACACTCCAGACAAGAGTTTTAACCAAATTCTTCCTAACCTTTATATCAATGTTAGGATATTCAAATGTCTCGGGATTTTTTGTTGAAGGCGGCTCTTGCTACTTGGATTCTGCTTATAATGTCCGCCTTTGAGCGGCCATCTTGGGAAATTATGTTGCCCAAATATGTGAATTCTTTCACTCGTTTAATAGTGACGCCACTCGAAACAATATTTTAGACACCTCTTCTCTTCCAACAATGTTTATATTCGTGTTGTAGTTACGGATCTGTAGGCGCTCGAAAAGGGTGGTATTAATAGGTATGTCATAGTGTAAAGCGGTCCGGAGTTGGGATAAATAATGTCGAGTATCGCGTTGAATTCCCATTAGGCTCGGGCTGTTCGATACGCGGCGGGAAGCTGGGGGGAGTGGCGCTCCAAGGAACGTTCACCTTCCGGCCCCGGGGCGGGTGGGCACGGTACTCCGGCGCCGATGTGCGCCCACCCTCCCGCGGCTCGCGGCCCAGAGGCGGAGAGGCGAATGGCGAGAAGCGAGAAAAGCCGAGTCGGTATACTGAAAATGTGAATGGACTCCCACGCACAGATGTGATGAATGAATCAACAACAGTTGTGTATCATAAACGCCGCGGAGTACTACGCCAACTGATTATAGTCGAGTCGCTAATATTAATAGAGAGCTACTATATTACATCAATCGAAAAGAGTTACATTTTGTGGCTAGCATGTCTTTTTTAACAATATTCATTCATTTGTTTTTACATGGTCAGATTTGGCATAACTTAAAAATAATTCCAGAAGAAATTATAAAATGACAAACCACTATATCATCGACCCAAATAAAAAGACGACCATAAAAACTCATATGGCATGGTATGTGCAGCATGTACGAGGAGTGATCAAAAAATACGGTGAGTGAATTTTTATAACAGCAACTGCTTATGCTACATTGATATGAAGTATCGAGTCCGGTGGCCTGCTCCTTTGATATCAATCAATAGTGACAAGTAGGAATAAGTTCGAGCTTAATTAGTCGACTTCCAGAGCCCGGAGAGTAAGGTCATATTTACTGTGTCTGTCGCGCATCCTGGATTTCGAACACCGCGTGAACATTAAGTTTAGTTTCAAATTGCGAGAGTCCCAAAGCTGATAAAATATACAAAGCAGTGTATGACGATAATGTGATGACCGTGAAGACTGTTTACAAGTGGTATGAGCGATTTAAAAGCGGAAACGAGTCTGTTTATGATGAGCAAAGGTCGGAACGTCCCTCGACCTCAGAAACCGAGGAAAACGTGCAAGAAGTGACAAAAATGGTTCGTTCAAGCGGGCGAATGCCTATTTGAAAGCTTGAAGAAGAATTAAACATCTCGTACGGATCCGTGCGAAGCATTTTGACTAATAATTTGCAAATGAGACGAGTGAGTGCGAAATTTGTTCCCAGACTTCTGACAGACGAACAGAAGAAAAATCGTGTCAGTTTGCACGGAATTGAAGGATCGTCCTGCAGCTGATCCGGACCTCGTGGAAAAATTATAACTTGAGATGAAAGTTGGATGTCTGGATATGATCCTGAGACGAAAATGCAGAGAGCAGAGCAGAGAAAATGCTGAGAGGAAAACGAGTGGTTCTCCTCGCCCTATGAAAGCGCGTCAGTCAAATTCGAAGTGAAGGTCATGCTAATTGTTTATTTCGATTGTGAAGAGTTCGTTCCAAGGGGAACAACTACGGAGGAAAAGACCAGAAAAATAAACCGGTAGTTTCCTCCTGCATCACGAAAACGCGCCGTGCTTACAGCTCGCTTCGGATCCGCGAGTTTTTGGCCGAAAAAAATTCCTATCTGTCCAGATCCGCCATACTCTCCGGATTTAGCACGATGCGACTTGACTTTTCTCAAAAATAAAAACCGTGCTGAAACGACAACTTTCGACACCATTTCCGACATTGAAAAGGCTACGACGGGGCAGTGAAGGCCTCCCTTTCAGAGATGTTTTCAGTCGTGGAACCACTGTTGAGATATATGCATCGCCAGCCAAGGAGAGTACTTTAAAGGAGATTAAGTCAAATTTGTCATAAACTAATTACTTTGTTTGTAATTATATTACTCACCGTATTTTTTGATCACACCTCGTACCTACATATAAAAGTAGCATTGGAAAATGAAATAACGTAATTCCTACTCTAGTACGCATTACACAGCAACTACTTAGTCCTACATTGCGCTGTTTCGCATTACGGAGAGAAGAGAATTCCACGCTTTTGGGTCTGGTATTCCAAATTCCAGTTCACAATATCCTTTGGCTTACCAAAGGACAAGGCTAATCTGTTCTTAACCCTTTCTACAGCTGAAGTAGAAACTGACCTGAGAGTTAAGCGTGTGCCTTTCAAGTTGTCTACAAACAAAAAATGTACTCTTCAATACAACCGATGTGAATTCTGAGAATGTAAAATAAACAAGTAGCAAAAATCCAAGAGACATCTAAAATAAAAATTGTGAAATACCATCTACAAAAACAGCAGATAACCATCAAATTATAAAACATAATATTATCAATGGAAATAAAAAATAATAATAAATGGAGCGATCTGTAAGAAACTAGTAAAAAAATTTATCAAAAATTAGAAAAAACGACGACAAGAAAGGACAGAAAGGGTGTGCAAAATAAAATATAGTAAATGAGTGAAGTCACCAAAGTTAGCTACAGAAATAAACAAGCACTGTGTAGCCATAGCTACACTCTGGTACCAAAATGTTTATAAATATAGACTACCTCGTCACGGGATTATCCTAATGAGGGAGCAGTATGAATATTATGATTAAAACTAAAATTTTATTATTGTAATATATTAAAATTGTAAATAAATAATAAATAATATTGTAAAATATTAAAACTAAAAAAAAAAACAGATAGTTAATATGAGAGTGTGAGATAAGATTGTATGACGTAGTAGAAGCCACGGCCGAAATTCCACGTAGAGTTCTTTTCAATAAAGAAAGACAATCGAATTAGTATGTGTAAGCCGTGCATACGAGGCTCATTGTTTCGTTGTGTCGGTGTTCAATAATACGTAAGTTCAGAAGAATCTGAAATAACAAATACAAAATCTCGCAGACGCATCTCGGATCAACGAAGCTTTATCCTTTACGCGCGTCAGTGTGTGCGAGACTCTCACGCACTAACACGCGCGCACGCCAGAGTCACACCGAGTTCGTTCCCTTCCATCTAGTTAAAAGCTTAGAAGCGGGCCGGAGCGGGATGGAGCGACCGGGGACACAGCAGTATGAGCGAGATAAACCGGTGCGAGGTGAAGATAAAAAAATAAAAGAGGAGGAACAAGTTTTGCTGCGCTCGAAGGATTCCCATCCGCACGGCGCGGGGTGAGGGCGGGGTGAGGGCGGACGTCCCCCCGGACAGATGGCCCTTTCATCACTAGGGTTGCTTCAATGGCGCTTATCGCACATTTATCCAACTTCTGTTGGCTCCTGGCGGCCAATACAGCTTTCCAAATACACAAGCGTCGATCATTTTGTACGATATCTTGGGTTCTAAGTACATTTGCTTTTCATAATTAACCTGGAATTGGCAAAAAGGGAGAGAAAACAGACTGAGTACGGTGGAATGACCCCATTTCCACTGAAGTCATTTGGTCGATATAGTGAGGAATGAACAAATTAGATGTAAATGCAATGTTGGCTGTAGCGTGGTAGATATAATAAAAAAAATAAAGTTTAGAAAATAGATGAGGCGAGTGTTGAAGGCAACAGATAAGAGGACGTCCGCGAAAGACCTAGCACAATACTACAAATATTGGAGAATGGCTCTGCTAAAAGCCTCAACAACTGTAGAGAATGCGTGAGAAGTTGTATGAATGTAACCAAAGCAAAAGTGGTGTGCCAAGATAGAAGAATATGGCATTCTATTATCTATGCCTACCCCTGCGGGGAAACGGCGTGATAGTTAGTTAGGAAAGTCCCGTTCTCTTTACAGTATCTACATACATATGTACTTTCCATATAGCAGGTAGTCGGGTATACGTCAGGTAAAAGGTATTGACTCGAAATAACGTGATCGTGTAACCAAAATTTTGAGACTTCATCTGCTTTACCACACCATCTTTCCTTTTTTCGAGTTTAGTGTGTACAACTTCATAATCACATAGAAATATACCTGTTTTTGTTTCTGCTCAGTCGATCGATCGAGAATGATAATGCCCTCACAAGGCGAAACTGAACTAAACAAGTAGAATCAAAAACAACTGTTCCATTTCCATACGTGTGACACACTCTTTACTTTCCGGACCTTGCCCCAATACATTTAAATCTATTCGGGTCACTGTAAAATGCATTGAATGGGAAAATATTCTGAAATTATCAAGTTCGTGACTTTGACAACGCTTTTTTCTCATCAAATCTTCGAAAATTCTTCCAATGATTAGCACTTAATAATAGTAAAGACTATTATTATTATTAAAATGTTCATTTCCAATAGTAAAACGGCATTTAGTTATGAAACACATGGTATATTATGTTGTAAACCAACGGGATATTTTACTAATTGAAAACCATTAAATCTACACCACAAAGTATATTGCGCGATCTATACATTATGTTTACTTGAGAAGAAATTGTAGTTAATTTAATCATCACTTACTATTTATTACGCCGTGTTCCCAAGGGGTAGGAAGAGTGGGTGGAGCGCCAACTTTTTGTGCTGATACACAACTCTCGCTTAGTCCCCGTTCATGCATTTTCGCGTGCTAGCTCTCCAGCTTCTACTGGACTTCTAATAAGCCCATCTTTTAGTATCTAGTACCTGGTCACGTCGAGTCTTTTACAGCGGCTTTCTCTTTCTGGCAACGTCAACACTCGCTCATATATCCTTTTTTATCATTGTTTCCCTATTCATTCGCTCAACGCCCATTGCCAAACATGCCCAAACCACCTGAGCGACCTTCTATTCATTCACTGTGCTCAGATCAGCATACACACATACATTCGTAATGAGCGGTTAGAAACCATATAAACCACATAAAAAGAAGGGTCAACGAAATCGAAAATTCTGCGAGCATTTCGTTTAAAAATCTGTGTGCCTGTCGGAGTTGCTGAAACTAATGCATGTTCTAAATTCCCTTGTTTGATCTTTGGCCTAATTGAACGCTCTAAACGATGAAAACTCCGTACACTTTAGATCACCTTACTACGAGAAAAAAATTCCCCAAATATTATGAGAATCTGCTTGCGATGGGAAGAAATAAAAAAAATGAATAGGTTTATTTTAATGCGTTTTTTATGACCTCGGTGGATGCACCGCAACCCTGTTTAAAGCTTCAGCCATAGCAGGATAGGTAAACATGCTCGCTATTGAATTCGGGCACGTAGTCCATCACCAGCGGCGTGGGGGAGGGGAGTGTGCCCTGCCCCCAACACTCACCCTACATTCGATAGTTCGTTCGCATCTTGTGCATTCGAAAATGTTGCGACATAAATACTCTGTTTTACTTATTTATATTCTAAAATATATCGAGATAACTTGAACGATATGCAAAATCGTTGTTACTGGAAAAATGTTGCGCGACTTCTCAATAAATGTAAGTATTTCTATTACTAGCCGACACAACTCTGTGAAAGAAGTTAAAAAATAAAATTGTAAAATAAAGGTAAATGTAAGAGAGAAGAGTCAAATAACAATTTGAGATAAAACTGTTTTCCAAATTTTTACCTTATCTAGCACTGAGGAAATTCGGGGAAAACTAACTTTTAAAATATATAAAGATATTACAAGCAGGAAATAAATTAACTAAAAAGTGTAAAAAATTCAACTAGACGTCTTTCCATTTAAGAAAGACAATCGAATTAATATATGTACGCGGTGCGTACAACGCACATTGTTTCGTTATGTTGGTGTTAGTACCCATAAACATCATCACAACGAAATAATGTGCGTAGTACGCGCGGCTTACAAATAGAAATAGAAACAAACAACTAGACTACATCCAAATAGAAACACACTAATTCGATTGTTTTTCTTAAATGAAAAGAGGTCCACATCAAGTGAACTTGGATGTAATGTGTAAATACGCTATCGTATAGTTGGATTCCCACACGTGAACCACCTAATCGCCAGGCCAGTATTTCTTAAAAGATATCTACACCAGTCTAGCTTCACTATCAAATTCTTAGACCACTGCACTGTTTAAAATCCAAGATAATCAAAATGAGCAGTAATCATAGAAACACGCTATTTCCATGCAGGCAAGAGCTAATACGGTACACGAGCGCACACATGCACGAGGAGATGCGCGAGTTATATCGGTAAACTGATGATAAATAATGTAGCCGAGACCACGCCCCACCGTCGGTCGATCTCCTGAACTTCTCTTGGTCGATGTCGATTTCTGGGTATCACCACAAAAATATATATTTTACTGCCTAAACGGTAAAAATAACTTATTAAGACAGCTACTACTGAGTTCAAAAAAATATTTCGAAATTTAAAATTATATTAAATGGGATTTAATTAGCCAGTGGATTAAATAAATATTGTTTAATGTTTTGAGTTTGTAGAACTTGATTCACCGATTTATTGTCAACTATAAGTATTACGGCTACCTATTAATTGCCGATATACTGTACAATAAAAATAAGGATAAAATGAGTTTAAAGATAAAATGACAAAAATAACTGACACAATTTTAAAGATAAAATGACAAATAATCGAGGAGTATCGGTGCTAAGTAGCTTCAACGCTACACTCCTAGACAAATTTCGCAAGTGATTTCTTATCCTATCCTAACAATCATGTCTTGACCCCTATGGTTTTACATTTATAAGTCGTTAATTTTGAGGTGGTGAATATTATATAAAATACTAGCTTACTCGCGCGGATTCGAACGCGTAGATTTTTAGTAACTTTTAGTAATATTTTATCAATTTGTGTATTAATTATATATATATCGTCGCGTACTTTTTTAGTTCTTAACTTCCCTATAGAAAGTATTTAAATATCTCACCGTTAAAGCTAGACATCCGTTTTCCAAATGTCGATGTATGGTGTCATTGGATCGTGATCTTTCAATACGAGGACGAAACATCAACAAACCTAACCTATCCTACTTTTTCCAATCCAACGTTTTCAATTTGTTATGTTTTCGTTTGTTTTGTAGGTATAAGTTTATACGTCCGCGTATTTTACTTTGCGGCCGAGTACTCTCGATTGGTAAGTACCTCGGCGACTGCCGAGTTTTGTAGGCATATATACTCGTGTTGCGGGATGCTCAGGCACGTAAAATCTTAAGTATTTTTGTAATATAAATTAAATTATTCTACAAGTTCTTGAATTTTATTTACGTGATATTTAATAATATTGATTGTATTATTATCATTAATTGTTGCAGTAACCTTAAATTTAAAATTTTAGTGATATATTTCAGTTTTCTTCTTCTTTTAGTCATCCTACTTCATGTAATGGGCAACTAAGGTCCAGTGAATAATATCCATGGGTAACTGGTTCACCAGCATTCTTTTAGCGTAGAATTTACTTGTAAAAGACTTGGCGATGGTAGGTACAACACGCAAAAATAAACGTGAAATACCTACCGGTTTATTTTTAGAGCTACGAGACCGAGAAAAAACTGCTATTTTTGCGTATGGTGGATCTAACTTCCTTATCCTATTGTCCGCCAAAATCAACCAGAAGAAGGTTATCAATATGTTGTCAACTCTTCGTGATTCTCCTGGCAAAAATAATGAAGTAGAGTTCCAGGACATAATTAATTATTATTATAAAACCAAAAGTGGCGTTTACGTTTTCGATGCAATGGCCAAAAAATACTCCGTCCAAAGAAAATCGCGATGGTCGCCGATGTGCATTTTTTATGGACTTTTGAATGGAATTGGCCTTAGCTCTTGGGTTCTTTACAAATGTTCAAAGGCAACAAATAAATCAGAAATAAAAATCAGAAGAACTTTTTTAAAAAATTTTGGACTCCGACTCGTGGAAAAACGCCCGCGAAAGCCAAGTTTGAGGAAGGATATAAAATAAATTATTTGTGGTATCATTAAAAAACGTATGCCAAATTAAAGTTTGATTTCTCAGCATCACACACCCAGGGGCGTTGTGGATTCTGTCCCAGGAGTAAGGACCGGAAGAGCAAAACTCAGTGTACGAAGTGCAAAACTCTGATATGTTTGGAACATCAAATAAAAATATGCCAAAAGTGCTGCAACTAATCAATAATAAGTACATTTATTTTGATTTTCGATCTTAAGTTTACAGTCCTACGTCTAATAAATAAATATATTTTTAATATTGTTTCAATAAAAAAATAACTACTCCCAAAGTCTGGGGTGTTCGGGCACCCCTTGTAGGAAAATCAGTTAGGCAAAAGTGTAGGATTCTAGGGCTATTATAAAAAAAAAATGCACTAGCGCTTATATCTATTTACGTATTACTTCCAAGACCGAAAGTGTGAGAGGAAGAGAGACAAGCATACGGAGTGCCGACGCTGAAACACGCGGAAACACCCGAGAGTAGCTCGTGCTCGAGTATTTTTGTCCGAATTCTGAACGTTTTTAAGTCTACAGTTAAAAAAGAGTATGTATATTTCTCCAATAAATTAGGTATTGTAAAAAAATAATAAACAACAATTTTTCTTACATCACTGTTTTTTTTATTAAAAATTATGTCGCATAAGCACGTTTAGGTATAATTTTCAATGTTCCCTGTAAGGTGTGCGCGCGCACACCTACCAAAATGTCTCCGCACACATGTTTTACCCCCCGCATAGTCAATATTATAAAATAAAATTTCCTTTTGTAATAAACAGGTGTGTTCAGTTTACGTAACAAACAATTCAAGTGAAAAATGAATTACACAGTTACAGTACAATTTTACCTATCAATTGTATAAAACTAATCCCATTAAAATGTAGAAAAGGAGTGGATGTGATATTTCTAATGCGACCATTAAGAATAAATCCTGCGATAAATTTAAATAAAGCCATACATTTTATCCGGGGAAAATGTTGACTTAAACGTGGTTTATAAATATTGGGTCGATAGAACGGACAGAAGAGAGAAAAAATAATTATTGAAAAAATTTAATAAATAATTTATATGTTCATTGTACAATTATATAATATTTTCAATACACTTATAATAATATTAATAATAAACACTAATAATAATAATATAATATTTTCAATACACTGGTTCATAAAATATATGTTGTATTTTAAATTGTGCAACAAATTGGTTGACCGGCTGGGCCCCGATCTAATATAGTATACCAAACAATTGAGTAAGAATATTATGCAACAAAATTCGGAGAAAGATTTTTTTACGTAGTTGAAAATTTAATAAGAATAATTTTGAATAAAAGTGAAAAAACTAATTTTTTATAAAAAAAACAACATACAAATATATAAAATTAACATAAATAAAAAGAAAATTCTACAAGTTTAGTATTTAATATATTATATCAACGAATATTTTTCCTTTTTTATTTATTTCAAAAATTATCTATGTTAGTGTTGTTATTATATAAAATCACATTGATTAATAAATACCCTAAAAATATACATTTTAATGAAAAATTGTATGTGCGTTTATTAAGGGGGGTGTAAATTTATTGCACCGCCACCGCACCGCCACGGATGCGTGGAAGATCCGCACAAACAATAGAAAAATAAGAGGGAACGTTGATAATTTTGACTTCCGGCTGGCATGTCAAAATGCTTGTAATTTTTGAAATTCTATTTATTTTTGATCTAGAATTTAAAAAAGTACTCCAATACTATTTATTACAATAAAAAAAATTTAACGACCATTTTTTTTATTTAAAAATTATGTTAACTACTTACTGATTTTGAATAAAAAATAATGAGCAGTCAGTCGTAAATTGACATGTGCCCCTGCCGCTGGCATGCGGAGACTGATTTGTAAAATACGCCATTTGAAGACATACTTCATTCTTTGGAATTTTTATTTTTAAATCGTAATTAACATGTTTTTTTATAAAAATTAAATAGTGTTTGAAGATTCAAAGTGCGTGTGTAAATACAATATATTGTTTAAAATCATCTCTTTATATGAATAAAAAGCATTTTAAAATCACCAAAAAAGAAAAACGTAAAAGTTTGTTGCATATTTAAAGATTTATAACATTGTTAATATTTAGCATTTCTTAATTATTTTAGTAGGGTTTATCCGCCAAATGCTACCTTTAAACTCGTAAGTAAACATATTCTGCGTACATATGAAAGGAATCTTTTGGCCGCAGCCTTCTTTATGTTTGCTTACATTTTCTTAATTATTGTAAATAATCTTTAGTTTATTACTGGTATATATAAACAAAGGTTCTATAATCGCCCTAAAAATTGCAATCCAGCGTATTCATTCTGATATAAATGAATAATAAAAACTACTTCTTCAAATATAGCAAAATTATTTTGTGGTGACATAGTTATAATTTATATAAAATAACTTTGTAAACACTACTTTTTTATTGAAATTAATTCAACATGTTTCGAAGCCAATGGCTTCTTCGTCAGGATAACAAAAATAAAATTTAAAAATCGAAGTATATATAGATAATCAAAATATTTAAAAAGATATATATGGAAAATGAATAATATAAAGTACCTACTTTACATGAAAATAAATTTAAAAGATAACTATTTGCAAAAAGGACCTGATTATTTATAACTTTTAATTTACTATTAACAATATAGTTAATATTTTTCAATTATCCATATATTATATCTTTTTTAATATTTTGATTATCTATACTTCGATTTTTAATTATTTTTTTTATCCTGATGAAGAAGCCATTGGCTTCGAAACGTGTTGAATAAAAATAAAAATAAAAAAGTTAAACTTTCAATAAAAAAGTGGTATTTACAAATTTATTTTATATAAATTATAAAAGAATAATAAAAACCCTCACATTCGTAAAAAAAACGCCGAAATATATATTTGCAGAAATTGTGAAGGCAGCGTTTTTTTCATTGACTTTAGTTGTAAAATAGATCACCACGAAAAATTTTAACGGGATAATATGTCGTCCACCCTGAAAGTCCATTCTACATATTAGTGATAGAATTTATGAAATACCTCCTACATCCAAACTCACAAACTTTACCTCTTTATACATTAGTACATGTACTGGCGTTATTTCAAAAGTTGCTACAAATCAGGTTGCTTCCCACACATTTATTAATTTCTTCACACAGTGTTCCAATATTAAATTAAAGTCGACATATCCGGTATAATGATTGTTGACATTTAACACATGCCTTGACATAGGAATTGAATCTTCTCGAAGCTTCTCATCAATTTTTGAGTGCGATATTATAACAATATTGTTATGCTGAGAATTGGCGGAATACCTTATATCCCAACTTTTTCACACAACATCTGCCTTGCATGCTTCGTAAAAAGGTAATGTAATAAATGAACTACATAGGATACTAAGGATCAGCTATCAGATATGAAAAACTATTTATGTATAATATACTACAAAAAATAATCGTCCAGACAGTGAAGATGTTATTTATAGATAAAATTATTAGATAGAAAGGGCCATATTATTTGTAGGCATACGTAACTCTTCCCGACAACCTTAATACATTACCACTTTATTTCTACGATGATCGTATGATAAACGATAACGGTGCTTAATATGATTGTTTACGATACAATAAATCCATTTACTCGCGAATAAATAAAAAAAATCAGAGAAGTATTAATAAATCTAACAGAGTTATAAACACCGTAAATAAAAAGGAAATAACACCGCGTAAGTGGCCCAAGAACACGGAGAAAAAACCAGGCGCGATGACGGCCCGCTCGGCCGCAGTTCAAGAGTAAGGTCCCAAAACCGAGGCGTGTACTTCCACACAGCTAGCGGCCCGAGATTACACCAAACCTGTATTTCTGAAGCATTTCGTAATCGACTCTGTGCGTAGGAACGTCTCGTGGGCACAGGCAAGTAAGGTGGTCCTTAAATGCCGCAAATTATAAATGTCAACTATCTTTAAAGGTTACTACTACTAAGGGTCTATTTACAAAAATTGGGAGTAAACAATCCGACAAAAAAATGAATTTCGAAAATATCAATGGGCGAGGCCAATAAAATTACGTTGCGAACATTCGGCAAAGAGCATTAGCGCTGCATCGAAATGGACCGGGTCATAAAACAACAAAGACTTCGTGTGACATTTAAGAACAAAATAAAAATATTTCCTAAAAAAAGACGATAACACGTTGCAAAATACACTTTTTATGGTAAAAAAAATTATACGAATACAATTAAAAGTTGCGTCGTACATCAACAAACGAAATCAAGAATTGTCATGCAACATGATTTAATTCACATACTCGCATATAGTTACCAATAATGCTGCCAAAAGTGTAACCATGGTTGTGGCTTTTCTCGTTTTCTACGTTAAAACGTTAAAGCGTTTTAAACGTTAAAAAATATTAGACGAACGATAAAAAGTAGTAGAGAACGTCACTTGACCTGCGGACGTCTACCACATGATGTACACCATTCGACGTGAAGACAAACATTGTTTTGGTAAGAGTAACGATCCGACGATAACGAAAACAGCAATCCTGAAAGGTACGCTACCAGGTTGACATCGTCAAATGTCAAAATGACTCTTATCTCGGTATAAAAACATTAATGATCGATTTAAGTTAACTGTGTAGGTAGGTATTATACAAAAGGTAGGTTATAAAAAAAATCTAAAACATTTATCATGTCTCAAGTGAGTTCGTGAGCTTAAACAAAATAATGTTGTAAAAAATGAATAACAGTCTTCTAGGCATCAATAAATTTCAATGCATGAACATAGGAGACGTTAGACTTTTGTTCAAAAATGAACAATATAGCGTATTGCGTAAATTTTATTTATCCACCTGTACGTTGAGAATTAAATTGTTGTAAGGGATAAAACGTTAAATGCAGTATTGTTTTGATTCAGACATTTCTCTGTGCACTTAGACATCGTCTATTATGAAAGAAAATTTCGAATGGTGAATGCCAATCTTAAAGCATCGAATTAAAATACGCGATAATGTATTTCAGATTTGAATCGTTGCAGTCAATATAAGGTTATATAATATTACAAAACCAATTTTACGTTCTGTGGAAACAGGCCGCGTATCGGACTGAATGTGGAAGTAAAGTTGTTATAATTTTGAAATTTTAACTGGTGGTGAATCCATTTTAATGATTAAATTTAAATAATTTTTAACTTTTATACACTATTTATAGTTTAACTTTTTGGCTAAGGCTTTTATATAATTTAGCACAAGGATGTTTAATATTGAGTCTATATAATGTTTATGTAGTAGTGAATGCTTAGTGTTTGTATATAATTTCAGAAGGTTTGTGATAATTTGATTTTAATTTTGGGATACTACTCCCCTAACTTGTTGTTAAACATTATTTATAGAAGAAATAGAGTACCTAGTGAAAATTGTTTTTATTTAATCAATAAATAAATTGATATTTTAGATATTAACGACTCGGTATACAGTACACATATTGACTATTACTCACAAGTTTATTATACAAAATTATTAAAATGCAAAAATATGCCTCTACCGTTTTATATTATACTTTATATTTAAAAAAAATTAAAAAAATAAAAGCACACATACAAAATATTTTTTTTATTAAATTTATACATATTTTCTATTGTTATAGATCGTGCCAAGCCTTGTACAGCTTGTCGGCACGTTTCTTTTTCATTTTCTCGCATAAGTACATTGCATATTTAGTTATAGGTATAATTTACATAGGATAAAATATATATAAAAGATAATAATATTATACGAACATAACAAAATTTAAAAATTAGTAATGAGACTTAGTAATCAGTCGAAATAATAAAAAAATGAACATCAATCTGATGACCGATTACGGTAATGCTTACTGACACTCGCAAAAATCGCAACTGTTTCCTTAAACGCGCGCGTAATCCGAGTGATAAATAAGACAGGTCCATATTCCCCGGGAGACGATCGGCCGCAACAGGTTTAGACCATTTCCAAATTAGAAGGTGCGAGATGCGAAAAGCGCGCGCAAATTTCGAGCCACGCCGAGTTCAACGGCCGCGGCGGTAGTGAGAAGCGAAACAATGTGGAACTGGTTACAAAAAACTCCGTCTGGGCAAGAGCTATCCGCTGCACCGGCACCGGCACCGGCTCGTATCATATTCGAGAGGGATTTTTTTCTCTCTCAATCTTATTTCCCGCCACAATGCCAAGTTCGCGATCCGCCGGAACGGGTTTCGGGCACGTTTCGTCATCGTATTCAAATGCAGCGGCCCGCGCCGGATGTGACGGCCGCGCGCGACTCCGCGACCCGGGCCCGGGAGGATCGCCCGGCGCAATGTCACTTGCGTGCCTTGTTTGGTCTACTGGCAACTGGCACTGGGTGGGCGGTCGTCCCAGAATCTCGACTTATATTTCAGTCATATTTCCATAGCAAAAGCGTCCTCTTTTTCATAAATCATCTCGTATACATAACTTCGTACGTACGTATGAATTAATATAATCGTAACTTTTATTTCGGTCTGACGTATTATTCTGGCCAGAGAGGCTAATCTCTTTGATTCTGGCAAATACAGTTCGCGATAATATCCGACTCGAAACAGGTGTTGACCTACTGGAATGAATATACGCGAGAAGGAGAAAATTCAAATTGCAAAGCTTAAAGTTTCGTACCGTACCGTACTTTTAACTAATATAAATCTATAAGCGGTTAATGAGTAAGATGTATGAAGAATACTTAGGTAGGCAGAGCTGATAGAACGCCACACTCTTTTATCCTGACACAACTCCTGCCTCATCTACATTCATACATCTCCGCACGCAAGATCGACATTTAGCGAAACTTCTAACACGACCATTTTCCAGTATCTGATTAATTTGGCCCTGCCACGTCTTCCGCGATCGTCCTCTCTTTCTGGCGCCCTCAACACATATCTTCCTTACCATTCTTTGCTCATTCATTCGCTTAACGTGCCCAAACCACCTAAGCGACTCTTTTTTATTCTATTAAAAATGATTAACATATTATTACACAAATAAAAAATGTTTCGAGGTTTTCTGGGGTACTTTGCCGTGTTTTTTACGACTCTTTAGACCAGAAAAGTCCAGAAACACGGCAGAAGACTCGAACCAGAAAAAATAATTTAGGTGGACCGAGGGCCGTGTAAAATATTTGTGATATTGGTAACAAATATTATAGTATCTTATTGTAATATTGTCACGAGATGCTAAATCAAGAGAAACTGCATATAATTGAAATTTTCTGAACAATCTACAAATTTCTGTAATTATTTGGAACGCACGAAAATGTACCAGAAACTTCCAGAAATCCAAAATCTGTGTAGATAGGTGACGCCGCGCGGAACAGTTTTGCTGTGACAATTCTGCGTTTCCACAAAAAGGAATATCGCAGAAAGCGGGCAGTCGGTTTGAGTATTGATCAGCGACAAATTACCAAAGTACCTACCGGCATGGCAGAAGTGTTCGATAGTAATCAGAGCGATACAAACGATGTGAATTAGAATTTTCAGACTAGCGAAAGATACTTAATAGTGAGAGTACTATTTAGAAAATGGTGAAAAAAATTAAATTTGTATCCAGTGACTTTCTGCGTAAAATAAAACATTAATTAATATAGTATTTCAATTGTCTCCCACCGATGTCATTCGTTGATAATATTTAATTATAAACGCCGTACATAATATGTTATAATAAATAAATACATTCTACTGAATTTTTCAAAACTCATAAACCTAAGAAACGCCATATTTATTATAAATCCATAATCCTGCTTTGTCGCCCACACCAGTCAAATCGTGTCAGTTGTAATTCTTTTCTTCGTTGCGATAATATTGCTATTTTTGTGTTAACTTTCGTAAACATCTCGAATAAATTCGTCAGTGTATTGGTTACACGTATGTAGGTACCTACATATTTAATAGTTGAATAAGAATGTAGAAATAAATGATAAAAAAAACTTACCCATAAAAACCAAGATTTTATTATACTCTCTTTCTCATTTACTAGTGGAAACTGGTTTGGCGCTTAACCTACGCGTTGGGCTTCGGTCGGGCGACGCTACGAAAGGGAGTAATAAAAAATTTCCAAAAATCAAAAATCAGGTTCCGTGTCTACCAGATGCGTCGGAATCTCCATACAACTTACTGAGTTGTATGAAAAACCATTAAAAATTTGAAAAATCCAAAATTATACTATAATTATTTATTTTTTTAACGAAAATTTGATAGATCTTCTTGATCGTCGCCACGAGTTTGCTTGCAAAGTTTCAGCTCGATTGGATCACGGAAAAAGGGTTAAAAATCGATCCAAAGTTTTTTCGTCAATCAATCAATCAGTCGCCACGAGTTAAAATAAAGGGAGTAAAGACACCTAATTATCTACTGCTCGCTCAACTGGAATGGAAAAAAATGGCGTTCATTTAACAAACATGAAAAAAAAAAAAAAAAAATATTCTTTACAAAATGCACAAACATAAGTAGGTACACACGAAGAAGATTATAATTAAAGCCGATAATTAAGATTCTGCCAGTGATTGGAAAAGTTTTGCTCGCTAGTTAGTCAGTCAGCAACTAGTTCCGCCTAGCCTAGCGGCGACTATGATGCGAGGATCGCGGCTTATCTGTGACTGAGATCACGCAATCATATCAATAAAGGGGGAATTATAATTTCTTATGAAAGGCAGCCAGCCACGTTGAACATCCTGCGTTTAATAACTGGCAGACAGCGCGGATGACGTGCATGCAATCGTAAAGACGTTGCATGTAAATTAATATCTTTATGCAATGTGTGATGGTACACCAAGTCGAGGAAAGATTAAGGCATAAGGATAAGTAAGAAAACAGGCATGAGAACATGATGAACTAGCGTATATATAATATGTTTGCAAAAGTGGAAAGTTTGTAACCGGTCGACGAGAAGCGTCAAGAGTAGTCACGAGAATGCCCAAGATGTAGACAAAACTTATAACGTACAAATGGAAACATGAACCTAACAAAGGAAATACATTTTTTAATTTATTCATATTTAAATTTACATAATATTTTACATATATGATACACATAATTTAATTTTGATGGATTTACATGGCCGTCTTCTTTCGCAATCTGCCAAATGCCCACGACACACACTAATAACTAACTACTCGTGAGGCTCCCTATAAACAAAATATCTGCCAAAACAAAAAATGCGTCTAGGTAGTTGCATTTTTGTCAATCTTTGTTGTGGACGTTAGTCCAGGGGCCAGAGGTACTTGAGAATGCAAAATCCGAGGACCGCATTCTGACAATTGATTCTAGTTCAGAAAAGCCTATAGATTAACAATCTGAATTTTGCCAGATGCCCAGGTGGTCCAATTTTTTTTATACCCCCCCCCCCCTGCGCAGCAAGTAAATCGATTGAGTACAAGCTATTGAGCTATTTTAATGATTATATAAGTGTCATTAGTTGGGTTTTTTTTAATAATTAAAGGTATTAATTAATAGGTTCTCAAATAAAATTAAAATAGAAATTATTGATTAGAAATCATAAATTATTGTTAAAAAATTATTTAATGATAAAAACAAATTTAATGATATAGTCCAGGCGTCAGAGCTATTTTAATGATTATATAATTGATTTTTTTTAAATAATTAAAGTTATAAATAGGTTGTCATAATTAAAATAGAAATTATCAATAAAAAATCATAAATTGTTCTTAAAAAAATATTTAATGAGAAAAAGCAAATTTAAAGATACATGCGTGAAAAAATGCAAATAATTACTTATTAATATTTTTACAATTATTGTTTATACACTTGCACGACGAAATACAAGTTAATTTAGATTTTTTACAATTACTAGCCATCGTTCGACAATCCGCCGCACATTTACAGGGCTGAATCAAAGACTCCGGCAATGGTCGCTTTGTCATTTGTCGCGGGTATAGGTTACCTTTTCTCTCTTCATATCCAAATAAATTATAATCAATTGTCTGAAGCTGAGTTTGATCGGCATTTATCCACAAATATGTTTGTACCGTAGCTCTTAATAAATATATAGGAAAATGCAAAGCATCAGATGTGCTCATGATATTCATTATACTTAAATCAAATCCAATTTTTTGTGAAATCAATTTGAATCGGAGCTCTTCAGCATTTAAGTGTTTTTTTAAAAAGAGATAGGTGCAGACAGTTTCTAACTCTTTAAATTGTTTAATACTTAAATATAAATTTCCCAAAGATGCTAGAGTTTTTTGTATAAAATACAACGATGCAGCATTTAAACTTTTTTTTGTGCATAATCTACTAGTTGTACCGCAACCACTTACAGAATGTAATGCTGGTAAGATACGACAAATATTTTGTCGTATCCAAGGGATTGAGCAGCCAAATGGTATCCTAAATAAGGTTTCTTCTTATAAGAACCGTGGAACCATAGACCGAGACAACCTAGGCTCGCTAGTTTATTCCAGAAATAAATACCCAGAATGAAGACTTCTGTATCAGAGCTGAGAATTATAATATGGGCATTATAATTGAACTCTTACTGCATAAAAGATATGACAAAACATCCTTATACAAATAAAACGTTCATTAACGCAAGAAACCACATAGAAGGGTTTACTAGGATACGATGAAATTACATTCAGTTTGTAGGTACTGATCACGGCAAGCTCTGCTAAAAAACGGCCCAGGAAGATCGGAGTGTGGAAAAGAGGAGGCGAATGTCTCGGGCCAGCGGTTTATCTGCGAGGAGCATCCGTCACACGATACTCGGAACACGTCCGCGTGTCTATCTTCTGCCGTGGCCGGAGCGGACGTGACGCGGTCATTGGTTTCCTTCTTCGCTGCGGGAGAAGCTGACGAATAAGTCGATATGCCCTGTAGTGGTGTCAGCGTAGGTACACAATGATAGCGAGAAACACGAACCGGGTACAATTTAAAAACACACAAGTCTAAATAAACAGATACCCACTATGGAAAGTTAAAATCTAGAAAAGGAGCAGGAATGCAACGTTCAAATTTTGAGTGCTTTCATTAATCAACTCATCGGGACTCTATTGAGATATTAAATATTAACAAAGCAAAATGAAAATAGCAGAAAAGCAGACAAAGCTGGGATTGTTAAATCGATGAATATTAAATAGATATTTTATTAATTGAGACATTTTCAGTCCATTATTAAAGATTAGTCCATCACATTACCAAATATGTCTCCCAGGACTTAGTGGTGTCTTTAGACGATTCTCCTCCACCATCCCTGCAACCCGCAATTGCCAGCCCGCAAGACCAGGCTCCGATCTGATCGGTCTACCGAGTCGGAGCTGGTCTTCTTCCTCTCCGACCCTCCACCATTCTAGACACTACCACCTGTGCGGGCGATACGTCCGAAATATCGGAATACGTTCGCTAGACAAATCGTGGCCACCCTATCCTTGTTTCAAAATTGAGACAATAAGCTGTTCGAGGGATTCTATATGTCCCCCTAAAACACAAAATTTCAGAGGTGTTCCAACTTATTGTATTCAGTCGCTTTCAATGTCCATATTTCTATTCGATGGATTAAACAAAGGATTTAAATTAACACAATTTTTCTCGTTTATCTTTGCTCCGCTTTCACATTTAAAATCTGTTTATTGTAGGTGGCGAACATTGTTCAGAAAATGTCCGTATGTTTGTGTATCCGAGCTCATTATTTGTCGGATGTATTTTATTTGGGCCTTCGTCAATGTCTTAAAGCTACCGTCAATATTGTACACCTAGACCATTTGTTGTCATCCCGTAGTCGCATTATCAGTTATTCATATCGGACTTAAAATGAATTATTCATAAACTTCAGACCGTGTGTTGATCAAAGTACAAAATATTAAGTCGCTAACACAAAACAAAGTAAAACCAAAAGGTCTCCCGTCGGCCGCCATTTTGACGAATATAGGAATTGTAGGTAAAACTATCGATGCACAATGCACACGTGGCATCGCGCTCCGAACGTTAGAATAAAAATGTCTCTAGAAAATAAATTTTATATAAATAAATAATCAACGTCAATTCTAACGTAGTTTAATCGATCGATTTATCGCAAATAAGAAAGTAAGTCAAACTGCAACCCCACTCCCAGAGTGAGCGTTCATTAAGAAAAATGTCGCAATTACTCCAATCGCAAAAGTGAATTATCGGCGTAAAGATGTCACGTTGTAGCGTAATGTTTACCTCCACTCATGGCGCAACATGACTCCCGGAGCATTGCCACCACGCACAACATCGCAGCGCATGGAGCTGGCTGCGGCTGCTCCGCCGGCGCTAATCCATCGCGGTCGCAGTATCCAGAGGCGAACAGTGCCGCGGCCCGAGCACCAGACTCCGGCAACTATCGAAGCGGATTCACAAAATATAGCCGCCACCAAACGGGGGAGGAAAATTTGATCACACGATACTGTTAAACTTCGGGTCCAACTATAGCACACAGGAACATACACTATTTCATATTTAATTATCGCACTTATGTACCGCGAATCTCGCGGAATTACTCCGCGACACGATAATATTAACAACACCGAATCATTCGAGAATTCCGAAGCGCGCCTATTGTCGATGCCCAAGTCCCTTTTACGAGCAGGTATACGACACGGACCACCGACGGCAGGTTTTAGAACATAGACACCGTACACTCGCGCGCACCGACGCAAAAGCTCTCGGGAGATTGAACGGAACACTGACGGTGTGCGGCTGGTGAATGACCGAAGCGCCGCGAGGGGAGCGACCAGAGCGGAGACTGCACGCTGCACGCTGCACCCGCCGGCACGGACCGGCCGCGAATGACGAGCGGCGCGCCGCCGGCGAGGGGTGCGGCGGGGCGAGCGGGACAGCGGCGTGCGGGAGAGCGGGAGAGCGGGGGAAGGGCTTAGGCGGGAAGCGCACCCGAGCTTTTGTAGCTTTTGCGGGCGTTTTTTACTTTTTTACTCGGCTCGCTCGCTTATTTCTATCCCCGCGTGCATTACGGCGGTATTTTGTGTTTACAAACACGGGGAAGGTACACGGTGTCGCGATAAAAGTTGTTAAATGTTTTTTTTTATCCTCGCGAGTTGATGAGACGGTGATTTCGCCAGCGTTCCGGCCAGCTTCGGTAGTCGGCCACCGATTACTTCAACTTGAATAAACTTGACACTCGCGATATAATTCGATAATATTCTCGAATGCAAGTCGGCCACTATTCCGCGAAAGTAACACAAAACTCCACCATCTCGCGTTTATTTTAGGTATCATTTAAGGCGCAAAAAAAATGCCGGCGGTTATGAGCTATCAATTTTGATTCTGGTTTTTCGGAAACATCGTTAAGAAAATTTTCAAACATTAAGTAGAAGTTGAATTAATTTGTTTGCGCTGTATAAGTAGCATTTATCGGCAAAAACATGAACTAAATTTACGAGTTAAAATTTTCGAATTTTTTATGTTGAAACTCGCGCGGCCGGTTATTGGGACAATTTTTTCTATAAAATCCAGTGGTCGGCCGGGGCGGCCGACTAGTTACCACACTTATAATATGTTTTTTTTTAACTTAGAAGTGTGGGGCCGACAACTGGTTGACGTGTTAAAATTGGTGTACCATTGGTCGGCCATGCGGCGTCTTAAAACGGTTTAGGCAGATTAATTTTTATCTTTTATCATCCTAATGTTAACTAAATAAAGAAATTATTAATTTTGTATCAATGGCGACTAAAACTACGTTTTTCATCAGTATACTGATGACAGCCTTCAAGAAGCCCTTTAAGAAGTAAGAGAAGGGAAAAAATACGCGTAGCTTGTCAGAAATTTTGTTCCTAGAGCATAACTGCAGGACTGCATCAAGGGATGGGTATTGGAAAAAACCCGTCAAATGGAACCAAATCACTTTATATCGTTATTCGACGAAAACAAAATTGTTGAATTAGCATTAATTGTAAAATTGAAGCATTAGCAAAATGTCGTTACCCTCTAAAAATCAAGAACTTCCGACTACTGTGCAGCAAATTGTGAAGACAGAAAAAATAAAAACACCTTTCTAAGATGAAAGACCGGGAGAAAGATGGTATTTATTATTCTTACGCCGGCCACAATTGCGGAAAGCATTAGAAAACAATGATGAAGATGTATTAGAAGGCCTTAATCGGATTATCAATGGAAATGAAAGCGGCTTTAACATATGACCAAAATTCCCAATCGAAAAAATAATTATCTTTATAGTTTCTAATATGTGATTATTAGTGTATTTTATACGTACCTATGAACAAATTGAGACGATTTGTCGAAAAGCTTAAAAGGATTTAAATATAAATTCAAAAAAAAAAAAATGCCTGTACAGCGCAAATTCAAAAGGACGTTTGGCGGCCCTGTGCTAAAATCTGACGGCCGACTACTGGCGCCTAGGTGGCCGACTACTGGCAAAACTGCCATTTTTCATTAAAATATTATTTTAATTATTATGGTTAAGCTAATTTTAAAAAGCAATGAATATATTAAAAATAAACTCCCTGTTCTTTAATAAATACGTGTTTTTCTAAACCACCTTTCCAAAATGACCTTACAATGATTTTCCAAAGATGACTTTTTAGTAAAATAGCCGACTACTAGCACAATCACCCTAGCTGACTCCTAAAAAGGCAAACAGTACTTCCGCTATACAAATTATATTTTGTAAAGAAAATTATAGTTTTTAAACTTATTTAAAATTGCATAATTTGATGCAAATACACCAAATTATTACATGAGTCGTCAATATCAATACTAGGATATGCAACAATTCATTCATTCATAAGGTCCCCAGGCAGAAATGCATGCTGGGTATGAGACATTATGACCCGAAGAACTCTATATATAAAAAATGTAACACTTTTATGATTTACGATTTATATATCTCCTCCCCAACAAGACTCTATATAGGTAGGGTTGATGGGCCGGTTGTGGCCACTACCCCGGTTTTGGCCACTTGGACATTCAAAGGTGTATAAATAAGGCTATGAAAATATATTTGTTATTTTATTTATGCCGATCGATTCTTTAAACTGTGTTTTGTTTTGATAAATAACTGCTGTACCGCCATTTTTTTCTTTGAGTATCGGTTGAACTTCTTGATGACATTCGTTAAAAATGATTAAATTCTTAGCAAAAACTATGAGGGCCCGTGGATGAGTAATTCGAGTTCGTGAATCAATTTAGCCTATTGAATGAAAGTCCTAGGAACATTGTTTGAAGGTTATTTCATAATTTAGATTATTTTTTAGAAAATAAATGCCACATGGCCACAACTGGCTCACATAGTGCGTTAGTTTTAGCCACCTTTTTTGAAAAACATAATTAATTAGGATTTACGATGATATCCCAATTATAATAATTTCGTTGTCTGTCTGTTCGTTTATCCGTCCTTCCGCGTAACTTCTTGTAACGTCCGTAACTTTTTTATAGTAATTTTTTTTTTCGAAATTTTTTCAAATTTTTTTCCGAGAATTTTTTTTCTTCGAACATTTAAAAAAAAACCTTTTTCGAACATTTTTATTTTTGAAAAATTTTTTTTTTTTTAACCAAACCGAACTGACATGTAAAAGTACCATCATTTTTGATGGGTTACGGCTAGTTCGATTATAAAAACCATGGCCATAAAAATAAGTCAACAAGTCAACTTTCCTGGAGTACCTGCCTGGAAAGTAAGATTCAACCAGATCTACTAAAATATTTCTAAGATTAACGGTTTAGATTAGACTAGTTGTACTGAAGTATGAATCTGTGACAATGTTGCGTCGGAAGACAATGATAATGGTTGTGAAATAACTTATCTCAGGAAAGGAATGAACAGTATCTAATACATTTGTTTTGCCACAAATACCTAATCTGGCATCTGTTGCAGAATATAGTATTAAAATGATAGTCATTACCCGCTTCCACAAAAGGGACTAAATTTCTTTCTAAAAATGTTCTCAGGTTTTCACGGCCATTCAGAATCTTCCGCGTGTAGTTTTTTGAGATATTCTGCCATATATATCTGACCTCTCTGGCCGACATTACGGATCTCATTGCAGGGTGCATCATCAGCCCTGATGCTATGAGATCCGTAATGTCGGCCAGAGAGGTCAGATACACATGGCAGAAAACTACAAGCAGAAGATTCTTTCTTATCTTTTCAAATTGATCTGTCCGGGTATTTTGTGGCATTAAAAGTTACTTCATTCTTTATCTATAGACACGACAAGATCATAATTATAATAAAATTCATAATTTTCCTATAGTTACTTTCCTATCTTGTTTTATTTTTATTCTAAATATTAAGAAACCTTACAAAAACTAAAGTGGCCAGAACTGGCACAATGACATGGCCAAAACTAGATCAAAAGTGGCCAGAACTGGCACATTTGGACATATTTCACGTTTATGTTTCTATTTTAAATTATATTAAATGTTATATATTTTTTTCTACATTTTCAAAAGAGTAATGAATGTGCTATGTGGGGAAATTTAAAAAAATCGTTTCTGACTATTTTTGAATTCGTAGTGATGCACAGTTGGCAAAAAATATCTTAAAGTGGCCAAAGCTGGCCCCTCAACCCTACATATTATACGCTAAAATACGTTAGTGGAATCCATAAGATTGGATAAATTCAATATTTTTACATCCGTAGTCCATTCAGAGTGGCCCCAAATGGTTTGGACTTGCGACGTGAAGGGAGGAAAATGGCGGGATAGATGTATGTGTGTGATGATATGTGTCAGCCGTGGTTATAAAGATTTGAACGTGACCAGTGATGTATGTAACCCAGACTAAATCTTTAGATTAACCAACCATTTTATATTTTAATTAATCAATTCAACACATTATAATACTCTAATACAACATTGTTAAGCAAATTACTCAAATATATAAAAATGAAATGAAAATGTTTCTTTTTGTATCTAATATTAGGTCCTTACATATGAAATTGGCGTTTTGCCGTACTGGCAAATTTGATCTCAAATATCTTCTCTTTGGTTAGGAATTCCAAATCCAAATTTATACAGCTATTTACTCATGTATTTGTGTTTTGAAAATTATAATTCATTAGTTTTTTCCTCAATTGTTTTTTTCTTTGCGTCACTCAGTTTACAAAATGAAAAACTTGAAATATCGCGTTATTTACGAGTACGAGTTCCACCGTGGCACCAGTGCTGCAGAAACGGCTCGAAGGATTAATGATGTGTATGGCGACGGTGCCGCAAAAGAAAACACAGTGCGTTTTTGGTTTCAACGTTTTCGTTCTGGAAATTTCGACCTGCAGAACAAGCCCCGTGGACGGCCGGAGACCAAAGTTGATAATGAAGAATTGAAGGCTATTGTGGAAGCGGATCCATCGCAAACCACATCCGAGTTAGCTGCAGGCTGCGGTGTTAGTGATAAAACTGTTTTAATCCACTTGAAGCGAATTGGTAAGGTGAAAAAGCTTGAAAGGTGGGTACTCACGAATTGAGTGAAGCAAATCAACAAACGCGCGTTGACTGCTGCGTTGCATTACTCAACCGGCACAATAATGAAGGGATTTTAAATCGAATCATTACCTGTGATGAAAAGTGGATCCTGTACGATAATCGGAAGCGCTCATCGCAATGGCTGAACCCTGCCGAACCAGCCCAACCATGCCCCAAGCGAAAATTGACTCCAAAAAAGTTACTTGTGAGCGTTTGGTGGACTAGTGCTGGTGTCGTTCACTACAGCTTTCTTAAATCTGGCCAGACGATTACGGCAGATGTCTATTGTCAGCAACTGCAAACCATGATGGAAAAGCTAGCTGCTAAACAACCGAGGCTGGTTAATCGCTCTAGGCCACTGCTGCTTCATGATAACGCTAGACCACACACTGCACAACAGACGGCTACCAAATTAGAGGAGCTTCAATTGGAATGTCTAAGACATCCACCGTACTCTCCGGACCTTGCCCCAACAGAATAACATTTTTTTCGAAATTGTGATAACTTCTTGCAAAGGAAAAAATTCAACTCCGATGGGGCAGTCCAAACCGCCTTCAAAGATTTTATTGATTCCCGTCCGAATGATTTTTTTAGTAAAGGAATCGATGAACTACCTATGAGATGGCAAAAGTGCATAGATAGCAATGGTACATACTTTGATTAAATAAATATATTATAATAAAAAAAATCGGCTTTATGTTCCTCCCATACTAAACGCCAATTTCATATGTTAGGAAAATAAAATAACGTATCGCATGTGTGCCTACTTTATTCTCAAAAATTCGTCATCATTTAATACACGAAGAAAGTGAAATTCAAAAATTGTGGCTCCTCAATAGAGATCACTGCAGCCGTAATAAATACAACATTTTGCGCATATTGGGGGCCTTATTGATGGCTAAAAGATAAAACACTGTATCTCAATAAATCATGATACTGAGAAAACTGAAATTGAAAGTTTGCAAACCTTGGAAAATTAGATTTTGTTATTTAAAGATAAGTTTTTAGTTCCATATTATAGTTTGTTTATTTAACTTACTAATTTAATAAAAACAAATTTCGTTCCCACATTACATACTGAAATTTAATAAAAATAATAAAAATTGTTCATGGAGTTACAATATTTTGGTATGGAAATGAATACCATATAGTCCAGGCGCCAGAGGTACTTAAGTATGCAAAATATGAGGACCGCATTCTGACAATTGTCAGTTCAGAAAAGCCTATAGATTAAGAATATGAATGTTGCCAGAAACCCAGGTGGTCCAATTTTTTTTATAACCCTCCCCCCCTCTACGCAGCAAGTAAATCGATTGAGTGCATGCTATTGAGCTATTTTAATGATTATATTAGTGTCATTAGTTGGGTTTTTTTAATAATTAAAGGTAATAATAGGTTGTGAAATTAAATTAAGATACAAATAATTGATTAAAAATTATAAATTGTAGTTAATCTAATGACAAAAAACAAATTAAATGATATAGCCCAGGCGCCAGTATGCCAAATATGAGGACCGGCAACTATGCTGTCAGCTTCTTATACCTAAGACACCAAATAACAAAAACTGGATGGTGTCAGCAGCTTTATCGGTTCTTTTCCCCTTTTCCCTAATTAAATAGCCCGCCCCCAAGCGTCAGAGTGCATAGCGTACCTAGCCCTTTAATGTTTTTGTGCAACAGTAGGATAAAAACCATTGTGAGTAACGTATATTTTTTCATGTTTGTAAAATAGAATTTGAGTTTTGTCGCTTTTGAGTGATAAATTAGTAACTGTTTTATTAAAATACGTGAGCAATGTCGCTACAAGTGACAAATTTGAAAAGAAAAAGATCGAACGAGTTTATAAGTATTCAAAAAGCAGCAGATCGAAGAAAAGATGACATTAGTAAAAAATTACAAAATTATCCAGAGTTTGCAGCACTAGAATATTCATGGCGTCCTCATATTTTGCGTACTCAAGTCCCTCTGGCGCCTGGACTAATATGGCAGATACAACATAAGGATATAGAATAAAACACAATTGAAATGTTTTATTGAGTAATTCAAAGAACATTTCAGAAATTTATATTAAAAAAGATCAAATTATTTGAATATCCCAATATAGAAAATAATTTACAAAAAAAAATTTGATTATTCAGTTGATCTAGGAAAATAATCACACAAACTTCCAAATAAGTCTTCTTTTAGATTTCTAAACTTCAAAATACCTAAATGCAAAACAAAACAATTTAATTTAATGTTTGTATTTTCTTAAAGCTTGAGGTCTCAAGAATGACCGATAAAAATTTCAAGCAAAAATTCAAAAAAATAACAAAGTTATAGCTGATAATAGTGACATCTCTTTGTCGATTACGCGCCGCGCCGCACGGCACCGCGATGCACGCAGCTAGCTGCCAGTAGGGCTCTTTCATAATATAAACGTAAGACATATTTTTATTATGTTTGTGAAGAGTGCTCGATGTTATGGGAATTCAAATCAAGACTTATATTATGAACCTGGAATCGATGATTTTATGTAAGTTGAATTTTTGCGATTTATTCATTACTCAATTTTTAAACACGTTTTACTCGAAATCATGTTTTAAAAATCGGTGACAAAAATATCTCGGCAACCATTGAACCGATCAACTTGTAATTTCTAGTGGTTATTCTATACATAATTATCTAATCTTTGTCGTAGGATTTTTTTAAGTGATTTAGTTTTTTTTATCGGTATAATATATCCGAATTTTTCCATAAAAAACACTATTTTAAATTCAAAACGCCCGCCATTTTGTCAAAAATCGATATTTTCAAAAACTCCTACGTCTTTGACGTAGGAGTTTTAGTATAAGTTTTGATAACCTCTTTGTTTTTTTATTCTGATGATTACAGATGAAATGGGAGTGGTCACCGCGGAGGACCATTTTTTCGGCAGTCGACAGAACCCAAAAATTTTCCGCCAAAGTTGAATATTTTTTCATAAAAAAATTAACATATTCATAATAGTATGTACTTTCACATATAAATAATACCAATACCATAATTCATATAGGTTTCCTTAAAAAAAATTACAAAAATTACATTTTCTCGCGCTTCGTAGGTAGGTATTCCCCCTTAATTAAATTAATGCAATGGAAACACACATCGTTCGAGGTTTCGTGTGTTTTCGTCGTAGTATTCGGAGAATTTTAAACAAGTACGTTAAATTTCTTTTTTACAAATCGACTGTCATTTTTTGATGTGTAACATCTTTCCTCTCGCTTTCCTGCAAGCTGTAGCAGTGATTTCGTGAAAAAGAACGGAAATGCGTAACACGAAGTAGACGCGCGGAATTTCACTTAACCAATTAGCGCGCGATGGAAAAAAAATCATCGTTTATAAACAAATCAGTGTAAGAGGTAGCTATTTTATGAAGAAATATAACAGCAGGAGTATTTCTGCGATTGACCAGGGGTGTAATGTTAAAGAAGGTCGCGGAATCTACATTACTAATGTGGATACGATGGGAACGAAATGTCATTTTAGTAAATGTCGAAGTGTCATTATAGTAACTTATACTTATCGAATATGAAAAATTCCTTTATTAGTATTAGTAAACATAAACACTTCAAATACGCACAATCACACAGATGTAATGTGATCTCGCCGAGAATCGAACCCGGAGCCCTCGATATGAGAAGACAATGTCGCGCCCATTGTACTTGGTGTATTTTCAGATCCCAGGATCAGTAATATCCCGGGATGAGTTGCTGCCACCGGAGAGAGTGGACAAGTGTAAGAATTGCACGCGCGAGATGCGAGATGCGAGATGCGGAAGGCGCGCAGCGGGCAGCGGGAGGTGAATGCCCGCGCCAAGGCCGCTAGGGCGGGGAGCGCGCCGCCCAAGCCCGGTGCGCATGTGTGGGGTATGCGTTGGTTGCGCTTTGGCCGAATGATTCTAACATTATGTACCTACATATGTATTTACGGATTATCTATTCATGGACAATACGGTAATTACGCTCGCGATGAATAGCGTAGTAATTTGTTATATAAAATTAATCGTTCCGTTTCTTAACCGTACGTAAGTTGTAAAATAATGTTTTTTCAATGGGAATGTCGATTGATAAACCAATATAAAATCTCACATCACGTCGCAACAATGATGTCTGCTATATATATATTTAGTTTTAATATTGAAAAATTATGAACAGGTCATTAATGCCCATAAAATATAGTCCTAGATTGACATCAAAATAAAATTTAAAGAAAATGTACATAATAGACTTTTATATGTTTGGAAAATAAAATAAACAATCCAAAAAAATATAATTGGTAATTGTATTTATTAAGGAGGTATTCTAGTCTAGAAATTTTAAAAAATTAATTTTTTTGTTGTATATTTCGTAAGTTTAGACATTCAAGATTATGTCCTCGAAGGAATTTTTCAAAATTCCAATTATTTACCGAAATACAGCGATTTCAGTGACGCGGCAAGTAAGTGATCCGACCGGAACAATAGAGGGTAGACGTTGCCCGACTATCTGCGGATGGATTACCCCATAAAACCATTCTTATACTCTATACCTACATAAATGAGAATTATGAGAATAAATTATGAGAATCTGTACAAGAGCCTCGCCAAGGAAACATGGTCACATATACTTATGGAAAATGATGTGAATGTGGCTACGGAAAATTTTGTAAAAACAATCCATGTGCACCTAGAACCACATACGTAAACTAAACCAATTCGAAATAAATCACATAAAAGCTTACATATCAAGCCATGGATCACATCCGGAATAGTAAACTCCATACACAGGAGGAATAAAATGCATATACGACTAAAGAACGACCCAAATAATGAAAAACTAAAGCATGACAGTATATTATACAGAAACCTATGCAAGAAATTGATAAACCATTCCAAAAATAAATTTTACACAAATAAAATCAATGTAGCTCAATCAGATCCAAGAAAAATTTGGAGCATAATAAAAGATCTAGTGAATAAAAATACTAAGAATAGTGGTAATATAAAAGAACTAGCGGTGAATGATATTGTCCTTAAGACTGAAGAACATGCCCCCACTATTGCCAATTATGTAAATTCACACTATGCTAATGTTGGAGCCAAACTCGCTAATAATATACTAAAACGAAAAGGAATGACCGAAGAACACCTAACCAAATTAAATGCTACAAATCCACCCAACTACTCAATGTACCTACCCAGGGCTAGTGAGAAGGAAATTATTAAACATATACAGTCCCTCAAAAATAAATGCTCAACGGGGCCTGATAATATTTCAAGCGAACTACTACAAAAAATTGATCGCTTCATCGCAGTACCACTTACATATATTTTCAATCTGAGTATCAGACAAGGTACATTCCCAAAAACGTTAAAAGAAGCTACCATCCGTCCAATTTATAAGAGTGGAGATAAACTGTTAATAAATAATTATCGTCCTATATCGCTACTTAGCTCACTCTCAAAAATAATCGAGAAACCAATAAAGTGTCGTGTAATGAAGTTTTTGGATAATCATAATATTCTATCAAAAAATCAATACGGATTTAGAACAAATATGAGTACCCAAAATGCAATTTCTTCCCTAACAGAGTATATTGTGCCCAACCTTGATAATGGTAATAAAATATTAGGTGTTTTTCTGGATTTAGCCAAAGTTTTTGACACAATATCCCATGCGATATTATTCCAAAAACTAAAAAATATTGGTATAAATGGAATTACCCTACAGTGGTTTCAAAGTTATATGGATAACAGAACGCACACAACGAAGCTTTGTGACACTATAAGCGATCCAGAATATATACAATTTGGAGTACCACAGGGCAGCACCTTAGGGCCAATACTTTTTCTAATATATATAAACAACTTGTCAAATCTTGAAGATGTTGACACCAAAATCATAAGTTTTGCAGATGATACTGTCATTCTCTACAAAGATACTACATGGGATAAAGTCTACAAAAAAAATGAGATGAATCTGAAAAAAGTCAAACTGTGGCTTGACAATAATTTACTCACATTAAACGTAAATAAAACAAAAAACCTTGCCTTTAGTATTAATAAGACTGGTCAACCGCCACATTACTCCAACATACCCATTCACACATGTGATATGATTAATAACTGTGACTTCAAATGTGAGTCCTTAGGTCATTCAGAAACGATCAGGTATCTAGGTGCTACCATTGATGATATACTTAGATGGGAAGCCCGTATAGACAAGCTAACAGTTAAAATTCGAAGACTAATATATTGCTTCAAAGTATTAAGGGATGTTCTGAATCTCAAACAATTAAGAAACGTATATTTTGCACTCTTCCAGAGCAACGTAATTTATGGTATAATGAGCTGGGGTGGAGCAGCTATCACAATGTTAGACCCACTGATAAAGGTACAAAAAGCTATATTACGAGTTATTTTCAAAAAGTCCTTCTATCATGAGTCTGAGCCTCTTTTCCAAAAACTGAAGGTTCTAAATATAAGGCAATTATTTACAAAATTACTCTTAAATAATTTGCATGAAACTAATAAACTGCAATATATCAATCATCAGATCCGTACTAGAGCAACAATTTTACGAAAAGTGGAAGTTCCGTTTATGAAAACTTCTTTTGCACAAAGGCACGCAATTTTCTTAGGACCACGGATGTATAACAAATTACCAAAAGAGATAACAATTACAAAACATCTAAAATTCCGTGTATTGCTGACTGAATGGCTATTCAATATTGGGAGAAATCAGCTGGAAGAGATGCTCAAATGAACAATACTGTATTTACTGAACATTTACTCTATACTTTGTTCTTATATTATCAACCTTGAAATTAATTTACTTTAATTTACTTATTTACACTTTTGTTTGTTCATAAATGTTTATACTTTTTACTTAACTTATATTTTTATTCTTATTTACTTTATTTCTTATTTCTTATTTACTTTATATACTTTTTACTCTAAATTATTTTACTTTATTTTTCTTTTATTCTTCTAATTACGTAACCATGAAATTAAATATTTAAATGGAGTATCAATGAATGGAATGGCTACTTACCTCAGAACAGGTATTTTTATGTACCTAGCGAGGTAGGTAACGATAAAGGCCTGCATACAAAAAATTGTATATTATATTTGATGCTATCTTATTCATAAACTCTGTAAATATTCTTAACATTAATAATTTTTTGATGCAAGCTGTTATAAAAGTTATTTAACTAATAAACGCCGATTTATCGGCACTGAAACTGAAAAAAACTGAAATAATGTATATTTAACTGAAGTTCATATTAACGTATTTAGTTCAGGTTAGTATCGAATCAATCTTTAAACATCGCTGACGTGCGTTCCCTATGAACATTTTACAAATATTTTGAGTGAATATTGTAAGTTTTGGGTAAAATGGATAAAAAAATTCAAAATATGGTGCTTAGCGTGCATATAGAAAGACAAAAAGACAATTTAGAGGTAATCAACATACTGTAGAAGAAGAAATAAGTTTCACTAGTGCATCTGCAGCAAAATTGAAAAGATCGGGAGACGAAGAAGTTATAATAGAACAAAATTACGGCTATTGCATTTTAGAATTTTGCTTGTCTATATGAAAGAACTTCAGAGAATGAACATTTTGAAGTGGAGGAAGGTCAGCAGCTCAAGTAGCATCAAGCGGTCAAGCAGAAATCACCGATTAACAAAATGTATGTATACCGTACTGAAACTTTACTCAAAACTTTAAACGCGTTTTTCTCGAAACTAGTTTTTTTCAAAACGGCCGTAACAAAATCTCATGTTCTAATTGACCGATTGACTTGAAATTTGGTATGAATATTCTTTATATATCCGTCTTCAAATTTTTTTTAAATTTATAAAACTTAAAAAATTGGTGGAAAAATCGACCCTCTTTTTTGAGTAGCCGCCATTTTTCGAAAAAAAATATTAATTTCAGTTTTCTTGGTTCATACCATTTTGATATTTGTACTAATCAAGAATTTACCTTTTTTTGTTACAGATGACCAGAAGGGTACGGTGAGGACACGTCCTTTTTTCTACTCCCTTTCTTTTAACTCGTAGCGTCCTGCGGTTTGTTGTCTGCCGGAAAAACTTTGAATCGATTTTTAACCCTTTTCCCGTGATCCAATCGAGCTGAAACTTTGCAGGCAGACTAGTGGTGACGATAAAAATGATCTAACAAATTTTCGTTTAAAAAATTTAATAATTATTGTATAATTTAGGATTTTTCGAAATTTTAATGTTTTTTCCAAATTGAAATAAATACAAATGAGTGATGACCCCACGCGTGCAGTAGGCTCGAAACCTGATTCAATGAGAAATGGAGCATAATAAAAACTTAGTTTTTATGGGTTAGTTTTTTCCCCCTCTACTCCAACGGCGCATAACACGTATTCTTGAGATATCAATAAAAAATGATAAAAATAAGGATGTAAAAATATTCACTGCTTTTTTTAATCGGACGTCAAAAAACGCCCGATATCGGGCTTCTAGACTAGAATGGTTGAACAGTCTAACCGAAGTCTGATTTGAAAGAATAGAATCTTTTAACAGACTATATGATTTAATTAATTCGAATTCTTGAATATGAAGTATAATTTTTTGAATATTTTTATATTAATGGCAGTGAAATTTTCTTAGTACGCATGTAAAATTTAATCAAAATAATCGATGTTTCAATGGTTTTATGGATACTGCAATATAGGAAACAGAACGTTTAATTTTTGTCTTTTTTAAAACGATGTATTTAACAACTTGTCGAAAAATATTAATGTCTGAATAGAACCACTTCTTTTTCAAACTTTATACAATTAAATTGTAAATAAAATATACGGTATTTATTTGAAAATATACGAGATTAGTGTACCAAAGATAACTCTATTGCATGAAAAATTTAGTGTTAGGGGTTATAATTTTTTTGGTGTTATAACAATATATTTGTTCATATTTTTTTAAGGAAATGCTTCAAGAGTAAATAGATCTATCATAATAAAATTGATTAAAAGCCTGTTTAGCTATGGGTTTTGCAAAATGATTTAATAAGTTTACGTTAAATTTAGCAAATCGAGAGCAAATACGAAAATCACGTACTGGGGCCTTTTAATATATACATACAAAAATTATCCCCTATTCGAGTCTATTTTGTGTCATAAATGTTTCGAATATTTTTGAAAGCATAAGAGTTTTTACATGATTATTCAAGAGAAGACCAAGAACCACTGGGGGTTGTAGAGCCAACAGTGATGATAATAGTTTGTTAGTGAAGATCATCACTTTATTAGTGTACAGTTATTTTTGTAAATTTTTCCTACGTAATTTTTATTCGTTTTGTCTTTTTCGTTTACTTGAGTCTCGAATCCCCGACCCCGATCACTACGCAATTTTTTGAACCAACTAGACCAACAAGCGTGTTTAAAAATGAAAGTTGCAACTTGAAAAGCAAACTGCAAACGTTCGTTTCTTTTCGACACTGTATATGTATATTTGTGTATATATAAATTCATATTATATATATATATATTATATATCTATATATATATATATATATATATATATATCTATAATATATATGTTTATAATGAAGGGTTCACGGGTGTTAGAAATGTTAGTATTAATTTCTTTGGGGGTAACCCGCGTCAAAATCTGGTCCTCAGAAGGACCATTCGTCAACCGACGTTTCGACAGGCATCTTCAGGTTGTCTTGTTAATAAATTTCCGTCACGAGGGGCAGTGCGTACACGTCCGTACGTATCGGAAACTTATTACCTAGTGAGGTCTGGTAAGTCAAAGTCTAAATTTGGGTACTGTGGTCATTATTGGCCTTAATGATTTTTGGGAATTTTGTATTAAATATTGGGTGTTCCCGGCCGTTGCTGGCCTTAATGGCGTTTGTTTGGCTCCTTGTGATGCGCTTTGTACTCGATGTTGCTTCTATTGTGTCGGTGGTTATATTTAATTGATTTTTGCACGCTAATATATTATTTTTACTAAGAAATTTACTGTTGAATAAAATGCTTTTCCATATCGTTGGGAGACGTATACCATCATCTCTATTGTTGATAATATTTATTCTTTTATATATCTCTATAGCTTCTCTAAATATCCTTACTAATTCATTTTGGACGTTCGCTATTATTCGTGTATTATTAAAGTCTATACTGTGGCCTTCTTCGAGCGTGTGTTGGACAAGCGACGATATTAGTTTTTTGTTGGTCATATCAACTCTATGTTCAGCAACCCTAGCAGACATCTTTCTGTTGCTTTTTCCAACATATGTCTGGTCGCACGATCCACATGGTATTTCGTATACACCATGGGACTCTAGGTGTATTTTGTCTTTTACACTGCGTAGAAGGCTAGATATTTTGTTTTCAGTCCTAAGTTCTCATGTTATATTTTCTAAGTAGACGGCTGAGTTTATCTGTAGATACTTTTATCCGATAGATCTTACGGACTAGCCGTACTTGTTCGCGGGTGACATGAAAGTCTCCCACCAATAAGGCTGTCATACTTCGAGTTCGACGTAACTCGAAGTATGACAACCTTATTACATTTATCTTATATCCCAGTGTAACTTGTATCAGCTCATTAAGGCTTAATTCTGAATCCGCCTTGAGGTCGTGTGATGCCGCAGAGCAAAGCTGATGAGAGGATAGATGCCACTTATCTACAAATATGTTTGTACAGTAGTTGTTAACAAATATAAATGCAAAGCATCAATTGTGCACATACATGATTTTTATTAAATTTAAATCAAATCCAATTTGAATCAGAGTTAATTGTTTTTTTGAAAAGAAATAGGTGCAAACCGTTTCTAACTCTATCAATTGTTCAATACTTAGATTGAAGTTTTCCAAAAACGCTAGAGCTTTTTATATGAAAGCCAACGATGCAGCATTTAAAATTTTTTTTGTGCATAATCTACTAGTTGTATCGCAACCACTTATAAAATATAATGCCAGTAAAATACGACAGTTATTTTCGCCAAGGGATTTAGCACCCAAATGGCATCCTGAATAAGGTTCTTTTCATAAGAACCGTGGAACCGTAGACCAGGATAATCTAGGCATGCTAGTTTATTCCAGAAATAAATAACCAGGATGAAAACATTTGTATCTATAGTATCATAGCGTCGCTGTATATATAATAAACCCTATGTGCTGTTTTGTACATTCTGAGAAAATCGAATCAAGTTGTCAATTTTTTATATAAATAATGGACATATACTTAAAAAAACAGTGCCGTCCATCTGGAAAGCCTGCTTAGTAATTATTTAAAATATTTTTTATAAATCAAGTCTGTGCAATTATGAAAATTTTATTCGTTTATCTCAAAATGTACTAAACGCCACATAGGATTTATTATATATACAGCGACGATATGTAAACATAGCTGAGAATTATAACATGGGCACATTGAACTCTTACGTGAGTCAATACTTAAGGTAGCCCTAAAAGCGTAATTTTCAGTACAAAGTAACACTTTTAAGGCGTACCTCAACCTTTAAATCATCTAAATATTGACTTTGAATTCAGGCCTAAGTGGTTCTACTTTAATTCAAGTACCTAGCATCTTTGGGAATTTTATATCTAAGTACTTTACAACTGAAAGAGTTAGAAACAGTGTGCACCTATTTCTTTAAAAATAATAATTAACTGCTGATGAACTGCGATTCAAAAAAATGCACTTGATTTAAATTTAATAAAAATCATATGCACATTTGATGCTTTGCATTTTCCTATATATTTGTTGAGAGCTATGGTGTAAACATATTTGTGGATAAATCCCGATCAAACTCAGCTTCAGACCATTGATTACAATTTATTTGGATATTTATTATTATTTTTTTATATTTATTTAATAGATAATACATATGATTTCTTTTATAACAATGATAACTAGCGAATATTAACGATCAAATTACTATTATATGATATACCTCGCCAAAAAGAATTAAGATTCTTGTGTGTGGTGAGGGATAATTATCAATACACACATTTCTATGAACAAGAGAGGCGTTTTATTTCATTTTTTATAGTACCAACATAAAGCTATTTTGTTATTGACATTTCATATTTGAACAATAATCACTTACAATCATATTGGTAGTGTAATCAAATTTAATAAACAAATGAGACTTATATACTAGGCAATATACTATTTATCTAATAATTCGATATTTTGGAATAAGCAGCCAAAAAACAGACTAAATTCAACCACAAAAGCAATTCTACAATAAATGAGTACCGATTGGGGTTCACTGGGGGAATATGCACACAAAACGCAACCGCAAAACATCCACCATTATACAAAGTAATTTGAACAAATCAAGAAATAGCATAGGCATCTTCATCGATTCAAAGAAAATACTCGACAGTATCTCCCACGAACAACCCGTACCAGAACCAAAAGAAAACGGGATTGACCACACAGCCCCAAACTAATAAAAGTCACTCAATGAACAGACCTCAAATAATGAAATCAAATTAATCTCTAAGTAATCCACCAATAATTGAATTTGGAGTCCCCAAGTTCCGGTCCTTAGACCTCTACTATTTCTCACTCGCGTAAACGACATATTTCAACAAAAATCAACTGTGAACCAGCATCCATCGCAGACGATATCGCATTGTTAACAAAGTTAACAAATTATCCTTCATGGGCAAAAGTTCACGAATTAGCAAAAGAGGATATTGTAATGAGGCTAAAAAGAATCACGCACTCATGTCAAGTGACAGTTGTTTGAAATGATCACAACACCATCGAACGGCCAGAACGGCCTAGCGTAGCCTACGGCTTTCGGGAACCATCGAGAAACATCTATAAAAGTCTGGAAGCCACGAGAAAGTTCTCGTAAACACTAAGAACGCCTAGAAGGCTCGATATCAGCATTAGCCAATATAAATAGGACCGCGCACGGGAGTAACGGGTTGTTGTTTTTAGCACGCTTGACAGGATAATAGAAGCGAAGGCAATCGCGAGCTGCGGACCAGGGTGGCCAAGCGAGCGGTAATTCGACAGCGAAATAAACTGGAGTGAATAATACCTGCGGAAATTGGATGGAGTGTTCTAGTGTACAAAATGTTAAAGCGATTATAAAGTGTCTATTTATGAGTGATAAATTTACAAAATAGTTTAATTTAAATAATAGCGTTAAGGGGGTATTCTAGTCTAGAGGCACGAATTTCAGGCGTTTTTTAGAGCTTTGTAAAAAAAAACAAAGAATACTTTTGGTATACATTTTTTTAACATTAGTTTATTTATATTATAAGAATACATTAAAAATAAAAAAATAATAAAAAATTCTAAACTCGAAAAGTTATCGGCTGGTAAAGTGAGGGGTTCCGGCGTGCATGGTTCCGACTTCCGACCCTTGTGGTCATCTGAAACAAAAAAATCCAACGGATTCTTAATTAGTAAAGGTTTCGCTATCGCTCCTACCACGGAGAAATATATATGTTTTTTAAATGGCGGCCGTTTAAAAAAAATTTTTTTCACGTTTTTTTAACAGTTTAATTTTCTTTTTAAATAGTAAAAATAAAAATTTCGACTTTAATTTGCTAGGGGCTGTAGAAGGATGTATAAAGATGGTTCACACAAAAATTTAAATAAATCGGTTTAGTAGATCTTGAGATATCATGCACGCCAGCTTGAAATAGGTAGCTTCTAGAAAAACGCATTTAAAATTTCAGTACGGTACACTTACATATTTTTAATCGGCGATTCCTGCTCCATGCAATGGAACTTCCTCCACTTCAAAATGTTCATATTAGTTAAATATACATTATTTAGGTATAGAGTATAAAAAAGGTTTTATGGGGTAATCCATCCGCAGGTAGTCGGGCAACGTCTACCCTCTATTGTTTGATTTGTTCCAGTCGGACCACTTACTTGTCGCGTCACCGAAATCGCTGTATCTCGGTAAATGATTGGAATTTTGAAAAATTCTTTTGAGGACATAATTTTGAATGTCTAAACTTATGAAATATAGAAAAAAAAATTTTTTGAATTTTTTAAATTTCTAGACTAGAATACTTCCTTAAGTAAAATAGTGTTAATTGAGTTTGTACGTTTGATTAATTAATAATTCAGTAATCAATAAATCCGTTAGTAAATTCCAGCGATTTCATTAATTCCTCCCGCAGCCAAGACACGTGACAACAATACAATAAAATTGTGGCTTGACAATAATCTTCAATAACACTCGATGCAAAAAACCTCATACATTCAGTATTCTCTAAAAAAAACTCTTAAAAATAACCCTAAAATTTTAATTCAATTTAATTTAGAGAAGATATAAATGGTAACCTGTAGCCACGACGAATGATAAAGCAACCTTTGCCAGAGTCTTTGATTCAGCTCTGTAAATTCGCAGCGGATTATAAACAATAATTGTAAAAATATGAATAATTGATTATTTGTATTTTTTTCATGTATGTATCTTTAAATATGCTTTATCTCATAAAATAATTTTTTTCAGAACAATTTTTTATAGTTTAGTAAGAAAAAAGTATTTTGAAATCATTTATGATATAATTAAAGTATAAAAAAACTAATCCATAAAAACCAAGTTTTTATTTTACTCCCTTTCTTTGTAAATTTTACCATCATGTAATTAAATAATTGATTGACTGAAAATGAAACATGTCTAGACAAATATCTGTCAGAAATCTCTAAAAATATCTCTTTATTATTTGATTTCTTCCCAAAAAACCGAAGTGTGTTGTCATGTGTGAACCAATTGTCATAAATTTTCGAAATTCGTAGTTAAGTACCTACTGACGGAGTAATTCAAAATTTAAATATTCCGTGACGTTATCGGGCCGCCGTTGGTAGCTTTTGTAACGATTCCAATTTGAAAAAACCATAAAAATTTATAAAAAACCAAAATTATAATTTAATTATTAATTTTTTTAACGAAAATTTGATAGATCTTCTTGATCATCGCCACGAGTCTGCTTGCAAAGTCGATTGGATCACGGGAAAAGTGTTAAAAATCGATCCAAAGTTTTTTCGTCAAGGAAACAAGCAAGCAGACGCCACGAGTTAAAAGAAAGGAAGTATGTAATTACTTCTTAACACGTTCCATAGTTAGACGATGAAGGCGTGTTATAATTAAAACTTGTAAATGTTTTAATACGTAATTAATTGAGGGGACCCCATATAAAAACACTTGTGTTAATATGAATGACAAACTATTATCCAACTTACGTTCTCCCATCCGGCGAGCACCGTTTCCGCTTGTCTCCCATCACTTCAATTTAAAAAAATGAAAGGCCAAACAATTTATGTAAAACTTCACAGGCCGACGCCAAAAATACAATTATAGGCCCAATTAAAGGGGCCGAGGAAGAGCGCTCGGCCCCGGGCGACACGTGGTGCAGCACCATCGGGCCGATAATTCAACGCCGGTCGGTGCGATCCCAATTTACGGCCAAATATGACGTTTTGCCAGTGGCTGACAATACTACGCCACACAATGCACTCGTAAATTTCCTCGTCCGGACGTGAGCACTCAGTGCGGTGGACGTCCCGGGACTCCCGACTGCCAGCCCTGGCGATAAACACATCGAGTTATTGCGCGGTTATAATATTTCACTCCGTAATTCCGATTCTCTCCGCCTTCGCAGCGACACCTCCTCGGCCCTCGATATATTTCGCGAGTCCAGATAGATATCGCGATAGAAGCGGCAGAAGGAATGATAAAGAGCCGAAAGAAAATCCAGCACAGCCATAAAACGGAAACGAGTTCGACTCAAGTTCAACATACGATAAAATGAGTCAATTTGTCGAAAAGACGGCTACATTGCAACACTCGGAGACTCGTCGGCAAGAGCCTCGCGAAAAGGAGTGACTAATAAACATTAAAACCAAAAACCCCAGAAGAACAGTTAACCGATAACGAGACACGACAAAGGTGAAAGTCAGTTTGGTGAATGCGAGATAATGTAGTAACGCCGCGAAGGGTGCAGGATGTCCAAGTAGGAAGACGCGTGCGGTAGGACTGGCACGCGACGATCTCCCTCCCGCACAGGCAGCATCTCCAGAAAGCTCTCACACGACGACACTTCTCGTGGAATTGTGCTTTTTAGAATAATTATTTATAGAAGCAATTGTGGCGCGCGCTTCCGACAATCTGGAGCACACGCCGGGGCAACAGATGGACGCCTCGTTCATCGCTACAACTGCCAAAGGCTTCACCAACACCGCAATGAAAATCGTAAATCATTCAAAACGTTTACATTATTCTCCGACAATTTGGATCGCCGAATATGATCCAAATTTAATCATAATAAGCCAATTACACTTCGTGTCAAGATTGCCACCGCCTAGTGACAATCAAAACCTTTATTTTTACCGGCACAATAAACATTATTAGAGAATTTGTATCTGATAGTATCGACGATTGGTAATTGATTTTTCGAAATTTGACGGTCAACTTTCGGTACACTAGACAGCGGTTAAATCTCAGTTCACAATCATGGATATAATCTCCAATAACGGTCTCCAATAACGGTGTAACCGGTTGAAATAAGGGTTTACACCACCACTATCACCGCGGAGGAACCGGAAAGGCACCGATGCACGGTGGACGGTTTCATACAACGTAACGGTAACAGGAAAAAATAAAAAAGTCATAGAGCCATTTTACCTTTATTTCACTGTAATAATATCAAAAAATAACTAAATTATTAAAATCCGTTGAAAGTTTTATAAAATATTACATGGCTTGGTAACACCGCAAACTCGACATTATCCAACACGGCAACCACGCTCAGCATCAGTCGAGCTTTGGATACCAGAACGTGAGGACGACGTAGTAAAATAAGTTTTTTTATTTTTTTTAAATGGAAGTTATTTCGAGCGGAATGTACTATTTTTTAAATGTTTAAATATTTGTTTTGGTGGTATTAATACGTCAAAGTATAAAGTGTTGTTTTTTATTTAATTTAAAAACTGAATTAAAAACACTCTTAAACTATTACATACTGTTTAATCGTGCTTAAGTTTTGTACTATGAATTTTAATGTAGTTTAATCTTATATTTAACTAGCTGTTCGTACCCGGCGTCGCACGGGTTAAGGATTAAGTTGAAAATAAATTTGTAGGGGAAACAAAGGTTTGATTCGAACGGTATAGATTTGCATCGAAAATATGTCAGGGGGAGATTTGCATCGAAAATATGTCAGGGGGAGGGGAAGGGGTATGAGAATAGGGGGGAAATATCACCTATGTTACCCGCTGAGTCCTAAAGAATAAGTTTCCAAATTTTGAGTCTGATCGGTCAAACGGTTCAGATTTGCATCGAAAATATGTCAGGGGGAGGGGAAGGGGTATGAGAATAGGGGGGAAATGTTGCCTATGTTACCCGCCGGGTCCCAAAGCATAAGTATGCAAAATTTGAATCGAATCGGACAAACGGTGTGGATTTGTATAGAGAACAGACAGACAGACATTGAGTTTTATAGGTATAGATAGTTTTAAAAGAAAAAACTCCGAAAGTGTCCGAAGGAATTAAAAATATTTTTTTAAGTAGTGGTGTAACTCCCGGCCGCCCTGACATACAGTAGCCGGCAATTGTTGAAATTTTACGGCGTACTGGGGGGAACTTTGCGCATGTACCATTTTACCAAAGAGACCCAAATTTTGCCTTCTGCGCATTCCCCCACTACGCCAAAGAATTTCAAGAAGTTTGCCGGCATCTGTAATATTGCGGAAGGAGTTATTTAATGTGATTCATCGTGATGGACTTACGTTTTCTAATTGAAATTTGCAACATACTTACAACATATATATTTGATAAATTAAATATAATGAACTTACCACCAAAATACATTAAAAAAATCAAGATGTATAATATTTTATTCATTTCACAACTTACCTCTAAGTGGAGAAAAAACAAATTGTGTTATACAACATTTGTAAAGAAGGAATCATTATGGTTATCAAAAGAACAAAATATTTTGCCTTTACTTAAATCGCATATTTCAATACAAAAGTCCAACCTCGCGCGTGGAAGAGCAAAGAAATTATTTGATTTAAGTGGACCGAGATCGAAGGGTGATAAGCTAAAGGTTAGCAACAAAAAGAGCCCACAAGAGCACTCTCTCGCAGCGATCAGAGAACTAGACTACATCTACATGGAAAACAGTCTATTGCAGATGTCATTAAAAAAGCAACAATTAGTACACCCAGAACCATTCGGCGGATGAGAAATGCGGTAACTCCAAAAGCCATAGGATTGACGCCATACACAGCTGAGGAAGCATTGGCCTTAATTTCTGACCTGAAACTTACCAAGCATCATTATAGTTCTTCAACAAAGTTCCAAAGAACGATTATCCTGCATACGACGCTATTAAAATAAAGAAAAAAGAATGCTACCCAGAAGATTCGGATGTAACAATAAACGACTCGCTTTGCGAAGTTTTTGGAACCATCTGATATCGATTAATAAATATGTTTATTTACTGTTTGCCTGAAATCTATATTTTAAATAAATTTGTGCTTTATTTAAATCATTTTAAGTTTTTATTATTTAAATATATGGTGAGTTGAAATACCTTGTTCAGTTGATCCAATACTTCCACAGTTTTTATGTTATATATCTTTCGAATAAATAAATAAATTCTATAAAAAAGAAGTGCAATATATTACTAGTAATTTTATTTATTTTTATTGTGCCTAGTATACATATAATCGACAAAAAAATAAGTATTTCTTAAATTTTATTACTTAATTTTATTTTTTCTCTTAATATATCAAATGCAGTTTATGAAATTATCTGCGGCTGAAAAAGGTTTTATTTAATTAAAAAGTTGAATATAGATTAATTTTATTAAAAAATATTTTAAAAAATTTTTTACTGCTTATTTCGGGCGATATTTTTTCTTGCTAGCGCCCCAATTTAGCCCATAGTGCGATGGATGGATCGCATTTCAGTGCACCCGGCTGCCACGTGAGGTATAATAATTAACGATTACATGAAATGCTCTAACGGCGTGTAAAGTAAAAGGGTGGTTATTAAATGGGGAAGAGTTAGCGAAAGTGCGCGAAAATGTTTATCGCTGTCGTCACCGGAAGGAAGGGGACGAGAAATATTACTGGAATATGAAATATCGTACTAGTTCTACGCCTGATATCCATTTATTTTGATAATAACACGTTTTTGTATGTTATCACTTTGTTTCAAGGGATAATATATTTTTACATTACATTATTTTATTGAAACAGACCATATATAAAAAGTTACAGGAGAAGGGTATTGAAAATAATATAAGAAAAATTGAGACTACCGGAGACCGTAGTACAAAATTATTGGACTTGTTGGAGTACTGACTCGAATATGCGATTGTTGCGATGACGTGGTAATTTATTAGCGACGACGAGAGAAATTAACGGCTCAATTACTCCTCGTTTATTGAAAGTATTCATTAAATATATTTTGTTCAGTGAATCTACACGGTATTAAGGCTGGGATATTCACTGCAAGTGCATATTTCGGCGTTTTCGATCGAAAATGTGGGTTTTTATTGTTAATTTATATCAGAACGAATATGTTAGACTACAATTTTTAGGACGATGACTTAGATAAAAGATTTTTCCTTATTTGAAAGTAATAAACTGAACATTTTTTGCAATAATAATAATAATGAAAAATATAAAGCATCAAACGATAGGCCGCGATCAAAGAATTAAAGATATTTTATATTAGAATTTTTAATAATAAAAGATCGCTAAGCTTGTTTGTGGGTGCACTTTCTGATTGAACCATTCTCCAAGGCACCTTTGAAGTACAACGGTTAAAGGTTTAACGCGTGTGCACGGAAAACATTGTGGGATGGGGTTACTCCCAGCGCAGCGCCATTATTGAGGCCAAGTTGCAACATACGTGTATACCTAAATATATCGTTACCACCAGTGTGCGTACAACCGACACTGGATTAGGCAAAGAATGCAGATGGTGTCGAAACTGACGAAGAAAAGTTTGAAATGTTGAATGAAATCTTTAAGAATTTACGAAACTTTATGGATTGTGCTTTATTATATTTTATTTCGCCAGGTGCTTGTAGACTACATCCACATAACATCATAAACTGTTTGGCGAGATATTCTGTAATCACCTATTTATTGTGAGAATTTATGGTTATTTATTGAAGTTAAATTTTTGGGTAAGTGAAGGTAAATTCAAACAGTCAAAGGTCACCGTCAAATGAATTCGCGATACATTTTTCAAAAAAACAAAAAAAAAATCCAAAAAACAAAAATGCACACCATAATTGATATAATTTAGCTACTTTTATCATGAATTCATTCCTGTACTCCTTCTCTGTACACGACTGTCCGACTCTCATAGAGATAATAGAAAAATATGTTTCTTTGTTTTAAATTTTTTAATTAGATGATTTTTTTTACGAAAATGGCGCTACAGAAATTATCATTTTTTATTATTATATTTATGTAAAAATAACAAATAATATTAGCTATGCATCCGATAAATTGACTACGCCACGCCATACATCGCGTCATTTAGAGCAACGGATAACACGTTATTCTACGAATCAGAAGATTCCAAGTTCGAATGGTGGTAGAAACTAAATTATTTTGAACAATTTTTATTAATCAATTAGAAAAGACATACAGAAAAAATCAAATTAACGAAAAAATATTTTAAATGCCGCCGGGACTCGAACCACGGACCTCCAATTCTATCCGGGAACGGCGCGTTATCCAATTTCGCCACGGCACTCTGGTAAGTTAACGAAAAATTTTCAACCTTATATGTAGTCTCTTTTTAATTGATTAACATTTTTATTCCATTTTTAAAGCAATCCACTTTTTTTGTATGTCTTTTCTAATTGATTAATAAAAACTGTTTAATAATTCATAGAACTTTATTCTGAAATTGCAACTTAAAGTGCAACAAAAGAATGTGTTTACTTTAATATAAATTATTTTAATTAAATTCTTTACTTACCTTAATGAAAGTAATTAATAACTTTATTATTTTGAAGTTTCAGATTTTCTGTTGTAATCAAACATTTTATAGAAAGATAGTTTTATTCTATATATCTTACTAATTACTAGTTCTATATATCTTGATTTATCTAATTTGTTTCAAATTATAAATTATTTCATTAAATAAATATATTGTTTGTCGCCAAAGTGCGATTTAACATCAGTTTTGTATTTCACGCAAACGTTATAATTAAACTTACAAAAATAAGTATGAGTCAAAGCGCAAAATGTTTGGGGTTGACCGCGCGCAAACGCGAGAGCCTGGCTCTCCGCTCGCCGGTTTAGCATTCCCGAAAGGCGTACAAAGGGAAAAACGAGATGCGAAGCAGGAGGACACGTCGCGAGATCGAGATGGCTCCACGAACGCTGTTGGACGAAGCGAGACAGATGAAACGGTTGGGAAAAGCATTTCTTACCAGATAAATAAGGCGGAACGTTAACTAGAGTCGAGAGCTTTACGGGTCAAATGAAAATGGGAGCACCACTAAGTAAACAAGGGTAATTCAACAAGTTTAGGTATTAAGGTTGTTGAATACGTTTTAATGTACTTTTGTGATACTACAGTATATATTCGAGGTCCCATTACATAATTCCGATTTTGAAAAGCGCATTTAGAAATATACGTGTTATTTATAATGAAAAATAATTTTTCGTTCCGCTACTAAATAATACACCAGAAAATAAAACAGCCAAAAATGATGATTAATTATTAATAATGAACGGACTGATGAAATGGTCAAAGGTCACCGGACAGGGAAGTAGCAGAAGTAACATTACTGGACAGAATGAGAAGTACCGACATAAGGAAGACCCTCGGAACGGAGTCGCCACCTGTACCCGTAGAAAGGTCTTAATTAATGCTTTGACCCGTCTTGCGAGTGCCAGAGGTGCGACTTCTGTTGATCTGTTTCGGCAACTTCGGAGGGAAGGCGGCCGAGAGTCGACCAGACCGAGCTGGGACACACAGCAAAAGATATTGTACGAAGATTGATAGATATGACAATAAATAAAAATAAAATTATTATCTAGGAGCGCTTCGTATCAATGTTTACTTTTGATATAAGCGGGCGGGCGCGTCACGTTAACACAAATTGAAATTAGGCGTGCACAGAGATCGATTTAACATTGACATTTTTGATTGTTTACACTAGTATCCTCAATTTTGTATTATCCGACTTTTTGGGAGATTTCCGGCTCAATTTTATTCCGATTATCGAGTCTGCTGTATTAATAAACCACAGCTAAAGTCGCTGTAAATTGCATACATGTCGCGTATCCGTTTGGTCTTGATTGACGACAAAAATCATGATCGGTAAAAAAACACGAAGCGTCATAAAAAAATTGGTCACTAGTGAACAAAAGAGATAAAATTACAAATAGTCCAGGCGCCAGAGTATGCAAAATATGAGGACCGGCACCTATACTATCAGCTTCTTATACCTAAGACACCAAATAACAAAAACTGGATGTTGTCAGCAGCTTTATCGGTTCCTTTCCCTTTTTCCCTAATTAAATAGCCCGCCCCAAGCGTCAGAGTGCATAGCGTACCCTAGCCCTTTAATGTTTTTGTGCAACAGTAGGATAAAAACCATTGTGAGTAACGTATATTTTTTCGTGTTTGTAATATAGCATTTGAGTTTTGTCGGTTGTGAGTGATAAATTAATAACTGTTTTATTAAAATACGTGAGCAATGTCGCTACAAGTGACAAATGTCAAAAGGAAAAGATCGAACGAGTTATCGTGTTTGTTTTGTGATAAAGCAGGTGACTTGGTTAAGGAACCGAAACCACAATCATTAAGAAAAGATGACATAAGTAAAAAGTTACAAAATAATCCAGAGTTCGCAACACTAGAATATTACGGCGTCGGTGTTGTGTGGCCGGTTATTTTTATTTCATTTTATTTCTACGGTTTACACCTATTACAATAAAATAAGAAACGTATATATATCTAGAAGAGTTAAGTAAGTGAAGAAAAATAAGACAACGAGAAATAGCATTGCATAAACAGTCAGATATGTCTACTTCCATTGCAGAACAAGGTGATACAGGTATAGCAGGTAGTAGCAAAAATATTCGCCAATCATTAAGAAATAAAAGGAAGGAAGGTACATTTAATGCGATGAGCCCCGACTTAGCACTAGAGCAGTCTCAAAATCGATCTTTAGCAGTTACTGGAGGCTTGACTGGTATAACCAAAAATGAAGACGCGATGCATAGATGGGTGCTTCTTTATCCGTTTAAAAACAGCATTCATGAGGCTCTTTGTTCATATTTGGATTATGTCATCTTTTCTTCGATCTGCTGCTTTTTAAATACTTATAAATGATTGTGGTTTCGGTTCCTTAACCAAGTCACCTGCTTTATCACAAAATACACGATAACTCGTTCGATCTTTTTCTTTTCAAATTTGTTACTTGTAGCGACATTGCTCACGTATTTTAATAAAACTGTTATTAATTTATCATTCAAAAACGACATAACTCAAATTCTATTTTACAAACACGAAAAAATATACGTTACTCACAATGGTTTTTATCCTAGTGTTGCACAAAAACATTAAAGGTCTAGGTACGCTATGCACTCTGACGCTTGGGGGCGGGCTATTTAATTAGGGAAAAGGGGAAAGGAACCGATAAAGCTGCTGACACCATCCAGTTTTTGTTATTTGGTGTCTTAGGTATAAGAAGCTGATAGCATAGTTGCCGGTCCTCATATTTCGCATACTCAAGTACCTCTGGCGCCTGGACTAAAACAGGAATTATTTGATTCAATCGGTCACTTTTGTCCAGGTGGTCCGCAGCTGGCCCGAGACCGCGCGCCGAGGAGGCGGCCGCTCACCGAGCCTAATGTGAACTACTGTGGAGAAGTCGTGACACTATTTTAGAACATGAACAAGTTGTTGTAAAAGCGGAACATGATTATTTCGTCACTCGCCGCTTATCGCTCATCACCCATGATGTGGTAACGGAGCACGTCGGTTTCGATAAAAATGTCTTTGAATGTTATGCCTATTGAGTTTCGTTACTTTCATGGTCACGATGCCGATGCTTGGATATTGGATACCTACATATGAATGAGTCTTTAGGAAACTGTTTTTTAAATTCTTTCAAAAATTACATATTTGATTACTATATTTACTTCACATTCACCTTTAACTGTACCGGGATCGATGCCAGGCGCCTCCAAAACCCCTTTGAATTCAAAAATATTGCGGATGCGCCGAGAATCGATCCCAGCATCGAATTTCCAGAATTAAACGGAGGCCAGCGGACACCTATTGGCTAGTGGACTACCATCCGACCTGGAGCAAAAGAAGCAATCAGCAGATGCCCGCTCCTCTCTGAGGAAGGGTCTGGAGATCGCTGTATTCGATGTGAGCCTTAAACCCTCTGACACCAACTACCAGGAATTGAGCGATAGGCTAAAAACGGTGATGTATGTTAGAAAGACGAGATACGGTACCTCCCCGGAGTTGCCGTGAGGGAGATAGACCAGGGGGTCCTCTGAGTATGGGATGCAAGATGGTATCGGAGAACAGCAAGTTTCGGAGCAAGCTATACGACCTGTGACCGGTACGTCACCGTGGTGGGACTGCTGTCGCGTACGTCAGACGCCGAAGCACATTCTTTGGAAGTGAGAGATCTTAAGGGACGCAAGTGACGATATGCGAGAGGATTAGAGAGGAGTGAAGTATCCCGGGATGATGACCTCGTACGTGAAGAAAGAAACTTCAGGGAGTTTCACGTTTCTATCGGTTTTGGACTAGTGGTGCTCAGTCTATTTTTGTCTGTGTTCTGTCCTTCCAATAAAAGGAATTATTTTTCCTTTCCCCTCACTGCCCCTTCCTTTTCCCCACTCCGCTTTAAACTTCTTAGTAATTGGTAATGATAATTTTTTCTATTGGCATTGATAATTTTTTTCTGGCTCTTTATAAAAGTTATAATTATAATCTGTAATTGTTCAAAAAACGAGATAATGTGGGAGAGAGGTACAATGAGTGGACTTTTGTGACCATCCGTGCCTTAGTGACACAGCACGGTATGGCCTTTAGAGTATAAAATGTTAATCTGTCGATGAATGAGCGGGACCAATACAGGAGCTGTCACTAGGAAACACATGGTCTTGGCCATGCGGTGGTCCCATTCACTGTGGTTGAGCCCTATCATCTAGAAGCCAGTGGTGTCAAATTTTCGTATACGCACAAAATGTTTTTGTGTTAGGATTAAACGTATTGATCTATTGATTATAATTGATATGGTGCATGGAAGTGAAGCCTGGAATTGGGAAAAGAGGAATGAAAGTAGACTGAATGCGGTAGAAATGCGCTCACTAAGACGCTTGTGTTGAAAATCTTTGGTCGATAGAGTAAAGAATGAACAAATTAGACGTGAATGCAATGCTGACTGTAGTGTGGTAGATAGAATAAAGAAAGGAGTGCTGAGATGGTTTGGTCATGTGGAACGTATGAACGAGGAAAGGATGGTTAAGAAAATATGTGAGGCGAGTGTTGAAGGCAACAGAAATAAAGGGCGTCCGCAAAAGACCTGGCATGATCATATATAACAAGTGTTTGAGGATGGCCCTGTTAAAAGCCGCAACAACCGTAGAACTTGTATGAGAAGATGTATGAATGTGGCCTAAGCAAAAGTGATGTGCCAGGATAGAAGAGTGTGGCGTACAATCCTCTCTGCCTACCCCTGCGGAGAAACGGCGTGATGGTTAGTTAGTTAGTGGTGTATTATTTATACATTTTTAAATCAAATTTTATTACTTATATTTTATTTTATCTAGCAAAACAGTTACCCAGCGTAAAAGCAGTATTTGTTACCACGTCTTGCATAATTCCTCGGCGGTGCTGTGTTCGGTTCCCCGTGAGGGTGATTTTTTATTATATTTATTAAATGTAACTGAATACACGATTATTTTGCCGAACCAGAAAAAAAAATTGGATGTAGAAGAGGTGAAGAATGATACATGTGTCAGAGTGAATGAAGTACAGAGTGTTCATTTTCTGAAAAATTTTGTACTTTTGAAAACCGTCTCGTTAAAAGCTTCAACAAGGAAGAGCGTGCATGAGAAGATATTGCAGAGAAAAAAGTGGAGTTTGGAGTTCATCATTGTTTTGTTAAAATGACAGTGGGCGGGCTCATTTTCGAGCGATAATTCAACAATTATTCAACTTGTAATTATGCGGTAAGACAACGCTCGCGCCATCCTACAATTCAAGTCATATACACAATACAGAGCTACGAAAGATTAATATGTCAAGTATGAAAGATCGTTGTGAAAATTACTAGTTCGGTACAGATCTCACTCTCGAGTATCGTTGTGTTTATCGCGAACCTTGCATCATCACCCTAGCTGGGCTCTACGGGTCGTGAGGGTGAAAAACGAGGTATTTTACTGGTCACGCGCACCGATGTATGTATTCAAGTATGGTTTAAATTACACTATTCTGAACGACATATATACATTGGGACCGACATCTGGGTGACATATAATAATTGGAAATCCCGTTATTGTTATTTATATTGTTTGTTCATTTACTGCATCAGTACTTGCAATCGGATTATTAGAGGTTAATTTAGAAAAGTTTTTAGGGTCGTAAAGTATGGATTTCCAAGTATTGGTGATTCGGATCGCATCGTCCCGGCAATTCATGTTATTTTTATTTTTTATATATTTCTAATGCTTTTCTATAAATTCTGCATGTTGTTTGAGGCATTATTACAATCTATTGTATGTCCTTCCGTAAGCACATGATGAACTGAAGATGAGGTGAGTTTTTTATTTCTAAGATCTACTCTGTGCTCACACAGGCGGCCGGGTATTTTTCTGTTAGATGGGCTATATAAGACTTATCACAGTTCGCGCAAGGTATTTCGTAGACGCCGCGAGATTCTAAAAGAATGTCTTTGGGACTTCTAAGTAATGAAATTATGTTATTGCGTAATAACCGATTGATTTTCGATGTATTAAATATGGTCTATTAAAAACAGAATAATTTTGATAGAGTTATTACGAGATAAATATGTAACAGCGAATAGTAACGGACAGAGAAGTATGGGAAACATTTGAGGAGGCCTCATCCAACAGCGGATAGAAAACGGCCGATAATAATGAATAAGTGATGAAAAAAATAGGCGTGGATTGTAAAATTTTTTTTTTTTTTATGAATAATTAAGAAAAATTTAGACGATATCCCTGAACGCCAGAAGTTTACGATGAAAAAGGGTAGATTTCTTTATACCCTTTTGTTTCGAGTAATTTACGTAAGTGAGCACTTGGCACAAGGCCCACAAACAATGCGAAAATGTAAATTTTCAAATTCATAATAATACAACAAAAAAAAAACACAAGGAAAATAAAAGTATAAAAATGAGAGTAGAAAGGCTTCTGCTTGGCGTGACTTTATCGGCGTTGGGTGAAATAACACGAGAGGCGCGCAGTGCGCACTCACCGGACCGAAGTTGCGGTTGCGCAAAAGGAAATGTGTACAGTTGTCTCGTAAAGTGCCAACCCGACACAGTGCGATAATATTTCTTCGGCCTAACAGCTAACCTAAATGCGTTAGCAGCTCCACTTGCCGCGATAAAAAAACCGAGGGAAGGAATAAATATGTGAATATCGGCCGGAACGACGCATTGTGCGGCGCGGGAGCGACGTGCCGGCTAATTTATGTCAACATTTCGAGGAATTAGCATTCAAGCACTTCGGAAAACGTGCGGTCTTCCCGTGAATCGCACTTTTGTGCAGTATAAGCAAAACGAAGGAAATTGCACCAAAAACTGTTATGTACGATTTTCTAAACATTATACATAGAATACGTTTATTCAGCGTGTTTCGGAAAAATTGTTGCGAAAATTGGTTTAAAATTAACGCGTTAAATAATTAATACCAATTATTATCTGAGGAAATACTTTACAACAAACACATCAAAATATTATTAGTTTTAAAATATCACTGAAATTAAGAATACTAATTTCTTCTAACCTTCATTTATATTAATATAGCGAGTGTAACAGATCCAACCCATAGTACTTAAAGCGAATGAAGATATAATTCAATGTAAGTTTATTTCATGGCAGTCCAACGTTTTAAGGAAAAAAGTTATAATCATTGAAAAAAATACGAATTATGAAGTCGCATCTCCATAACTATTGATATTAAGACATTGGTTTTCCAACGCTTTCGACTCATAATTTATGCAGTATCCGTAAAGCATTGTGGACCAGTTACACCCTTTGTTATATTTTTAAAAAAATTGATAAATTATAACGATATTCAGAAATATATATGTAATACTGTCGAATCTGAAAAACAAATTCGTTATACATTTTGTGAATTTATCATTTCAGAAAAAGCAAATATTAAAGGAAAATTGAATATTTATTTTAACATTATTCAAAAATATAGAGTAAATCTGATGGTTTAAGATAGTAATATAAATATCAAATTTTTGCAGATTCGAAAGTATACGTAGGGACGGACTGTCGATATATCTATCGAAAAAATATTTGTTTACCACTGGGATACGAACTCGGGGATACGAACTTTTCTTTTCGGGGGGCAGTGATACCAATTTCACCAAATTTGGGAACATTTTTAAATTATTTGTAGTAGATGGTATAGTTTTAATATCTAGGCATTTTACCGCAACATTTGAGATTTTGCTATGCATTCATTTTAAACGTAATTTACAAGAAATAATATAAATTTACCTTTAAATAAAATAACTCTTTGTTTTTAACCAACTAGTTGCTCACAGCTGAGCCTTCACCCCTGTGTTGAATATTTCTTAACAAAAACTAAATTTTTTGATTACTAATATTCAATCCTGAAGGCTCAGCTGTTGTTGGTTGAACTGAACTGAAACTAGTTGGTTAAAACTCAATAATGTGGTGTCAAACGAAGAATTATTTTATTTAAAATAATAATGTAGTTTGTAGTGTTATTTATGAAACTCAAGCTCAACAAAAGCTAACTAAATCCAACTGCCTTATAAATATTAGATAAAATTTTCAAAAATTGTAAGAGTTGATGTAGTCGCGCTGGTGCGCTTCCAGACTTACAGTTTTGAAGATGATGTCGAAGAAAAGAACTCTCCATTACCTGAAAAAGAAAAAGAAATTATAATTCTGCGTTTAAAAAACAAGTACCAAATAAAAGACGAGAAAAAGTAGCTAAATGAATTATGATTTTTTTAAAGGGCTACTGATTTCGGAAGGAAAAATGCACTCACCCCAACTAAATTTTAAAAATAAACAATTTTGCACGCTCGCAAGTATTTGTACGAGAACCTAATGTCAGGGGTGCATTATACGTCACAAAGCAGGAGTGGGGGGGTAGGGGGAGTTAGGCGAAAAAATGATCAAAACCTAATAACGAAAATAATAATGGTGTGTGGAGGGCTAATGAAAATGAATGTCAGCGCGAGTGACTCACCCGCCAGGGGTGGATCGCTCCTCTACTGGAGGGGCCCGCTCTCGTGGTGGTGGCTATATACTACGGCTACACATTCACATATTCAACAAACATACATGGATCTATCTAACAATGTAACAAAGCAGAACAAGACTGCTGATTTCTACCTAGTGCAAATTTGAATAGTACTTTCATCTTACGTGCAAAATCTCTCTAGCCAATGTTACAAGAAAAATATTATAAAGAAATTATATTTTATAAGTAATGTATCATGTTTTCGAGAATCTCAACTATTTTCAACAAGGCATTAAAAATGTGCCACCTACTAAGTGTAACGCATGTTGCTGCTTGAGGGTAAAAGTATATTTTATAAGAATACTTAATCCTCAGTTAATGCTCAATTAACACAACTCTTAATATTCAAACACATCACGAATATTAACACTTTAACATAACAGAAATTCAAACATATCACTGTATTGACGAGTGGATAAACAAATACTGGAATAACATAGGTAAATTATGAGGATAAATTATAGAAGTCTCACAGAGAATAAGCTATTTATATATGAGGAAAGTGGATGGAAGCCTCTTATACGATGATTCATGGCTTACAACCTGTATGAGCTGGCTTAAGTGATCACTATACACAATGCAACGTTCACCAATTCCATCGTAAGAACATCCAAGCATTATGAATTTTTTTTTAAAACATTGCATTGTGTAGCTGTATGAGCTGTCTGAGCTGTCACATAAGTCAGCTCATACAGCTTGTAAGCCCTGAGCCATCGTATAAGAGACTTCGATCCACTTTCCTCATATATAAATAGCTTCGTCTCTGTCAGACTTCTATAATTTATCCTTAATCGATTTTTATTAAGTTCCTAGATCATTTTGCGATGAAAAATATTGCGTAATTAATTTCGCTAACAGTGTTTAAACAATGTAGACCAACTTCAGCGTGCATGAATAATCAAGTGGCATAAAGCATTCGAACTCTCGAAAGTGCTAGTGGGCTCTCGGCCATATGGTGGGGGACATAAATAAATAAAACACGAAGTGGCGCGAAATAAACACCGATGATGAAAAGTATTTATAAATAGGAAAAATTAAGTTCAGTTCATTAAGCACTACTGAAAGTGCGGAGTTTGCTTTGAAATTTTGAAGAAAGAAAGAAGAAGAAGAAGAAAGTCGATTCTAATGGCGCTTTTAAGAAATTGTAATGGCCATGTCCACAAAATGAGACTATGAGATAAGATTTCGCTGAGATAATGCGCAATACTGTGTAAATGTGAAGAGATTTGATCTTAAGGTTAACCGTGAGATCATTGTTTCCGATTGGTAGGCTGAGACAAAAATCGAACCGTATACACGACGTTCGATTTGACAGTGAGACTCGGCACGTGCGCGCGCACGAACCTCACCTGCATAGTATATACCGGGCGCGTGCAGTCAGTACATTGAAGCGTAAGTTCAAAGTGAACATATTTTGCAAAAAAAAAAAAGGAAATAAAATCTGACAGACTATAATTATACCTACTTCAAAATCTGAAATATATTAAGTATAATAATTGCGATTTAGTTTATTTCGTAAAAACACCAGAGAACCGCAGAATATTTAAATATTCACCGCACGCCGTTGGCAAATACTCATAATTATTTATTCTGAAAAGTTTTATAAAGAGAAGGGCTTAAAAATTAACAATATTACTTATTACGCAGTCTCAAGTATCCGAATAATATAATTCGCGCATGGTTAAATATTTGTGAAATTTTGTTCGATTAGGTACTTAAATATTTTATTTTATCATTTATGTTTTAGCGAGGCTACGTAAAATATATAAAATATTGTGAAACACGATAAAGCAAATAATTTTTAAATATAGTTATAGTGTTGTTTGACGCGTCATATTTTACGTATGTTTTTCGAGGAATTTTGAAATATATGTAGGTCTAATTTAACATTTGTTTGGCGGAATCTGAAGTCAATCGCTTTGGCCACAGTTCGGTTCAAACTCATTTGCGATATCAATAAGTTTGGCAATACATATAATAAATCGCGCGTTTGACCCTTCGGAATAAGCTACGAAATAAATTTAGGGTGGTGAATCTGTTATGTGAAATATAACGCACAATGCAGTCGGCGCTGCTGAAATTCTTCGCAAGAAATAAACACGCGCAGTCTCAAGTATCTGGAACGAATGTCTTTCAATTGCTCTACAGCTGAAATATCGCATTTCCGTTTCCGGTCTGAGCATGCTGCGGTCCGACGCTGAGCAGGACTCGCGTGGACTAGGAGAAGTCATTACAAATCGAGCGTCCAGAGGGCGCTGTCTGTCCGACCGAACGAGCGCACGCCCCGCAGAGAGAGACAAATGCACTTTATTAACAACATCGGACACTTTTATTGCTTCGGTGGGCGGAGGAGGCCGGCCCGCTGTATGGACACGCTTAACCCTGGGTTGCAGCCCGCGACATACCTCGAGGTGAGTACTCTGAAAACGGCGCCATATAAGTGATCCAACTATTAGGTAATAAATATTATTGTTATTGTGTAAAACTACAGATCTTCTTCTTCTGTGGCAGCCGCACCGCAAGCGCTGCAGATCGCCACACATCGGGTCCAGTTTGCTAGGCACTCACCTCTCGCGGGTCTGTCTTGCAGCGACGTGCAGTCAAGTACTTAATGAACTGTACTCTACTAGAATTTATGCGAAATAAACCGGAGTTAAATATGTATCTCGAAATATGTACATAAATATATCACAATTATTCAGATTGTACAATACCACAATATTCTTTGAGATAAATATTTAATTTGTTTTTTTTTTTACAAAATATATGTCTACGGACAGTTTATTTCAGTGTCCAGCTAATCTACGTCGCGGCCGTCCCTTCGGTGTTGATCCTATGGTCTCGTGTGTGGGGGCTTTGTGCGTGTTGTCTGTTACGTCATCGTTATATGTATTATATATTTAAGAGTAAGAATGACATTTCTATTTTAATACACGTTTTTCCAGTATGCTGAGCACACGCCCATCTCTTGCAGATTTGTCTTCATATTATCCTCCAATCTTCGTGTTGGACTGGATCGGATGGCCCGAGTCTGGATCCTTTTAGCTTGCATACGGAGCTTCGCGCGTGTTGCGGACACTGCGTCCTCCACGCTTCTTGGGACATGCGGTGCGGCACACCGATCTCCAAGCCCCACCGAGTGCCGTGCCCTCCGCCGCGCCGATTAGATTATCGCGAGTTGGGCCGTAAATCTTGCGTAAGCAAAACTGTAACCTGCTTTCCTGCGCCTATGTGAGAGTCCAAGCTTCACACCCATATAGAGCGATCGGTTGTATAAGTTTCATCTTTGAATTCTGCGTAACAACCTCGACTACAGGAATTTCCGTAAAGCGAGGCAACAAGATTATATCCTGTTATTTATTAGGTTTTGGATTTAACTATTTCGTATTAGATTTGTTCCGAGATATTTAAACTGATGATTCAATAGCTTAGTCTCTCACAATTAACGGCGATAATAGTAATGGCGTTTGTCTTCTACTTGCATCCAGATATTTATATGATACATACCTCATAAACAACGCTGCGTCAATTTTTTTTATTTTGCGCGGAAAAAAGTTTTGACTGTTCTGTTCCTTTAAGTTATGCTTTTATGTTTTTAAGTTATCTTTAAGTAATAAACGAAAGATGTGGACGATGGTTTTCGGCTTACCAATAAAATAAACAATATACCTTATTAGGTACCAAAGCTCTGAAGTATCAAGTCCTAAAAATATGGATGCCATGCAATGGTGGAAGTAATAGTTATTGGTCCAGGATCAAGGCACTCGTACATAAAATTCTTAAATTTCCCAAAATTTATATATTTTATTTTATTGTTTATACCTTTACAGTTTAAAATGATTTTTTATTTAGTTTAATTAATTTTATTAGTAGTTATTATTACGAACTATTTTTTTCAAACCTTTCACATTAAACAATTTGTACGTATAAGTAACATGACGAACGTAGGTGCTCATCACCAAATATCGAAAACAAATAAACAAAGGAAAATACATAACGAAAAAACATACATCATCATACTTGGAACACAACAAATAATCACATTAAACACAATCAAAATGCGCGGGGCAATATTTGCATTTCTTTGGGATAATATAATTTTTATATAAATTTAAACATTGTCCAGAATATTTTGAGCGTGTTTAAATTCTTCAACAACACAATAGGTATTTTATTTTATCCCCAGAGGGGACACCATTAATCAAGATACCTATATTATAGATGTTTTATCGAGACAAAGCTTATTTATATATGGAAAGAAATTATTTTTGGGTATTTATAGGACTTACCGACATATCGTACGGCTGGCTGAACTGATCCGTAGGTCGGTCATACCTATATATACATATACCCCTACAGCCTTATAAACCCAGAGACTTCCATACCTTCTTTCCCATATAAATAGCTTCATCTCTATGAGATACCTATAATATATCTTGTTCAAAATTGTCAGTCGGCGACCAAAAATTATCAAAACTAAATTCATAGCTTGTCAAAATTTCATCCATGTAGTTATATTCTCCGTGATTAAGACTTCAACAGAAAAAAATGTGAATCAAGAATGTGTACTGCTAAGCCTAATGAGAACATACATATATGTGTATATGTTCCATTATTACCGTTAAGTTAACACACACAAAACTCAAGTAGGTTTTTCACCCATAGAAGTGCTCCAGGGTTAATGCTCCTCAATCCATGTCCGATTCAACAGACATCTGAGATGATTCAATAAGCGGAGTATCGCTTATTACGATCACCTGGTTAACGCCCACAACTCGTAATTCAATAGCAATGGCAAAGCGGAACAATAAAACATTTTGTTCTTATTGAAGAAAATAATACATTTATTAGGTATTAGTGTTGTTATAAGTAATAAAATATTGTCTAATCTAAAAATATAGTATTTACATATACGTTAATACGACGGTGAATTATTCAGACCAACAACCCAAAGGGCATGAACTAAAGGATATTTCCTGGTTCGCGCTGTGGTTCGCGTTTCCAGTACGCTTGACTTCTTTAAGAAAATACTACGAGCTTGTAAAATTTAGAATTTGATTTTTATTTACTAGGGGATTGGATTATAGGTATAAATACTTTAACTGCATTATAAATGTGTCTTAAACATACTTCCGCTGTGCTCCAGTCCCCTCGCCTGAAGAAGGGGTTTATTGCAACTCTGGTATAATTTTCATTAAAAAATTCTTTTCAAGGGAAAATGTGTTTAAAAAGTTAACGAATAATCAATTATTTAATGTATTCCCCGTTTTAATGCCAACTCCTGGAAAAATAATTTCAAGGTTTATGTTGTTTATAATCACTTAGTGCGCACCCGTCCTTCTGTGTCGCGTGGCTAGTGGCAAAAACTTCGGGGGAGTCTTCATTATTTTTAATGGAACACATTCTTTACATTTTGGGTGCAATGTCGACAGTGACGATAAGATACTAAGGTCAAAGTAATTTATATCGAATTTTAAAAATGAATTCGCTTCGGTACAAGTCAAACAAAATGATTAAAAACAAGAAATATAACCAATCAATACAAATTGAATTATTGAAAATTTTGTGTAAATTAATTATTTATACAAAATATTGAATTAATGCGGTAAATATGCGAAAAATAATATTCTTTGTCGGACGAATAAAATAATATAAAGCTTCATAAAAATAGACTACTCGCAATTATTGCTCGAAACATGGCCGAACCCGGACAACGGCGGCGTGGATCAAAATTGAAAACCCCCGCGGCGCGTTGCGAAAATTGCGATAAATGATTGCGCAGTGTGCCGTGCATCAACTAGTATCGGCCGCGGGGAAGCGGGCAGCGGCCGCCGGCAGCACGCTGGAAACATCCTGTTAAATTAATTGAAAATTGATCACTGGCCCGGCGCGAACCGAAGCAAGTAGCTAAATTTGTCCGCCACAATTCTCGGGGTCTCTAGCGAAGAAACTCTCGGCCGCCTGGAAGCGGTAGGAGAAGGAGAGCGCGGCCGACAATACCCCGACACTCGCCAAATAACAATCTCGTTAACACAAAAACAGACAAGCCGTAGATTTACGAGAGCTCGCCTTATTCGGTAATTACTATCCCAATACTCGAAACAGACGTATTTATCTATGCCCGTGTAATTACTTAATTTATGTACATTTACTACGTTTGCAATTATAGATAAGAACTTATGTTGAATCTTTATGGACAGGGCGGGTTCGCGCACGTATTACCTGAACGCATCCACTTTTTACTCCCATATATTATTATTTTGCGCTATTGCTTTGTACTTGCTTTCTACTTCATATATATATTTTAATACAAATTCGCTACTGATTTACGACTCGTCCGTGTCATTTTCGTGCATTGTTTAAACTTACTTACTTTTTTGTTTATATTGTCATTGTTTTATATTGTTTTTCTTTACACACTTGTCCTATATTCTTCCTAGTAATTGATGTAGTGCTTGCCATGTATTATTTTACTTTATTTTTTTGTAAAAGCCCTGAAGGTCGTTAATAATAAAAAAATATAATGCACGCTATCTATGTACCCAACTTTCACATTATTGCTTGGAGTGTTGTTTCTATGCCCTTTATTTTCGTGCGTGATCGCACGGACCTTCTGATAAAGAATAAATTGTGACACAAGGATATTTGGTATCTTCGGAAAAGAACTAAAATTGTTTGAAAGGTACATCTCGGACAGGAACCAAAGAGTTAGAATAAAAAACACTTCAGGTAAACCTCTAGTCACTAAATTCGGTGTCCCCCTGGGTAGTATATTAGGGCCAATAATTTTCTTAATCTACATTAATGACATCTGTAATATACCCATTGATGGTAGTGTTATTTGTTTCGCCGATGACACTGTGCTGCAATTCCAAGCAAGACATGGTCATCAGTATTTAAAAAAGCTAAAAAGGATATATGTACTGTAAAAAAATGGCTAGACAATAACACCTTAACACTTGATATTAATGAAACCAAATATATAACATCCAGCATAAATATAAATGGTCAACCGTCGGCTGAACACAATATAAAAGTACACGGTTGCTCCAATTTCAACACTGAAAATTGTATATGTCCCCATGATACATTTTTAATGCAAATCTGTACCGTTTGACCGATCAGACTCAAAATGAGGAAATATATTCTTTTCGACCCGGCGGGTCACATAGGCAACATTTCCTCCCTCCCTTTTTACCACTTCCTCTCCCCCTGATATATTTTCAATTTCTCCTTTGCCTTCATCCTATTCCCTCCCCACCAATATGTTTTCTATTCAAATATAAATTTTCTATACAAAACCGTTTGACCGATCCTACCCAAATTTTGCTAACTTATTCTTTAGGACCCAGCGGGTAACATTTCCCTCCTGGAAATTCCATCCATCCCAGCGTTGATTATATGGAAACATTGTTATTCATATGTTTTGTATGTTTTGAAAAACAATTGTACCTTTGTTTTCCCACACAATATTATTTTAAACTTAATACCCGTGCAGCGCCGGTTACGAACAGCTAGTTTTAAATAAGAATAGATACATTAATATTTTGTTACACATACATACATGGATTTTAATGTCGGACCTCCACGATGTCTGGGGGTTCTAAATAAAGACCCGTTTATTTGACGTCGATATTTATATCATCACGCAATCCAGTCATTGAAAACTCGTGATGAATATTAAATAAATTAAGTACCTATATTATATCAAAAGTTGGTCATTAAAAAAGTTTAAAAAAATGGTCATGAAAAATTGCTAAAAAGTGACAGTAAAATAATAAGTATTCTCATCAAGGGAATATAAAAGGAGCCATAAATTATTTCTGAAGAGAAAAGGTGTGAAGTAAAATAAAATTCCATGAAAACAATCACACATCTCAGTTTTCACACGCATAAACCAGTGGCGTGCAGTGGGCACATTTCAAATTTCAAACATGCTATGTAACTAACCTGTTAATAACAAATGCTTTTTGTTTCGGTGGTCTCTATTGCAGTAGTAGCTATGAATGCGCTCTAGCATCTAGACACAGCATCTTCTTGGTGGGCTCTCAAAATGAGAGCGATCGGGCGCCTCTTTTTTTGCTTTTGAATGTTTGTGTAAGCTTTTTACCGCGTTACCTTTAGGAGCGAAAATGAGTGATTTGATTGTATGCTGTTTACTGTACGCGGATGATGCGGTATTAATGGCAAATAGCGAACAAGACCTACAAAGTCTAGTTAGCAGGATGTATGATGTATGCAAGGAAAGTGACCTTATTATGAATGTAAAGAAGTCAAAAGTAATGGTATTCGAGAAGGAGGAAAGTAAGACAACGTGTGAAATACTAGTAGGCAATGAATGTTTGGAACAAGTAGATGAGTTTGTGTACTTGGGAAGTATGTTCGATAGAAGAGGGAATGTTGAGAAAGATATAGAGAGGAGAGTGACTGCCGGGAATAGGGTGAACGGTGCTTTGAATGCAATAATCTCTAATAGAAATATGTCTACCGAGGCAAAACTAGCAGTACATAATGAAGTTCTGGTACCGACACTAATGTATGGAAGTGAAGCCTGGAGCTGGCAGAAGAGGAACGAAAGTAGATTGAATGCAGTGGAGATGAGGTCCCTTAGACGTATGTGTGGTAAATCCATGTATGATAGAGTAAAGAATGAAGATATTAGGAATGAATGTAAAGCTGATCGTAGCATAATACAGAGAATAAAAATAGGGTCGCTCAGGTGGTTTGGGCATGTTGAGCGAATGAATGAGGAAAGAATGGTAAGAAAGATATATGATGCAAGTGTTGACGGCGCCAGAAAAAGAGGGCGACCACGGAAGACGTGGCATGACCAGATTAACCAGATACTGGAAGATGGTCCTGTTAGAAGTCTGAACAACCGTCGAGCTTGCATGCGAAGATGTATGAATGTAGACGAAGCGAAAGTTGTATGTCAGGACAGAAGAGTATGGCGCTCTATCCTCTCTGCCTACCCCCTCGGGGAAACGGCGTGATGGTAAGTAAGTAAGTAAGTACCTTTACTTTTTAAAACGCTAAATAAATATTGGCTGTATTTATTCAGCGTTTATCGTCACTGTAAAACAAAGACAAATACGACACTGATATAAAATTATTCCTAACGCCGTGTGCAGACCGGCGTTTATGGTGATTTCACCCTTGACCTTGATGCTGAGGAAAATCTGAAAATGTAATTAGAAGCCGGGTAAACGTGCCCAAGGCCGCGGCGCACGGGTCGGGAACCACCCGACCACGTGACCCGGTATTCCTTTGTTTTGACGAACGAAAGGAGCGGCCGGCACAAACAGAAAATATTGCGTTGTACAAATAATCGTGCCGGGTTCAACCTGAAGCCCCGAAACCTCCTCGGACTCGTAATCGGTCCGTTAATTCATCTTTAACGACAACATTTTTACATTTCTTGTAATATATCAAATTTGGGATTCAACGTGCCACCGGTAATATCTATTGATGGTATGCTTAACTAATTTGTAAAAGGATACAATGCCAAACATTGATCTGAGAAACTTTTTTCAATTTTGATCTGCCTCCTATAGTCCGAGGAGGATAAAGAAGGCTGAAAAAAGGCCCATAAAAAGGCATTAAAAAACTAACCCATAAAAACCAACTTTTTATTATGGTTTGGTTAACCTACGCGTTGGGCTTCGGTCGGGCGACGGTACGAAAGGGTGTAATAAAAAATTTACAAGAATCCAAAATTATACTATAATCAGGTTTAGTGTCTACCAGATGCGTCGGAATCTCCATACAACTTACTGAGTTGTATGAAAAAACCATTACAAATTGAAAAATCCAAAATTACACTATAATTTATTTTTTTTAACGAAAATTTGATAGTTCTTTTTGATCGTCGCCACGAGTCTGCTTGCAAAGTTTCAGCTCGATTGGATCATGGGAAAAGGGTTAAAAATCGATACAAAGTTTTTTCGTCAGACAAGCAACTAGACGCTACGAATTAAAAGAAAGGGAGTAAAAAAGTAACCCATAAAAACCAAGTTTTTACAATACTCGCTTTCTCATTTTCGGGTTTCGTGTCTACCATATGCGTCGGAATCTCCATACAACTTACTGAATTGTATGAAAAACCATTAAAAATTTTAAAAATCCAAAATTATACTATAATAATTATTTTTTAACGAAAATTTGATAGATCTTCTTGATCGTCGCCACGAAACTACTTGCAAGGTTTCAGCTCGATTGAATAACGGGAAAAGGGTTAAAAATCGATCCAAAGTTTTTTCGTCAAACAAGCAGACGCCACGAGTTAATAAGGGAGTAAAAATACTGCTAAACTAAAAATTGGAAAATATAACCATAATCGGGTCTATTTTCATTGGTTCGCGTTGTCATAACAATCAGTCTTCACCGCAATTACATAGCGTTGTACATTTCGTTAACTTAGACATGATAAATATCATTATATATAACAAGTATTAATATTATTTTGAAAATTGGGAAATATCAAAATGCTTTCTGCGTACGAAAATTTAAAGGGAAACTTAGGTGATGTGGTATTATATCATACTCAGTGTGGATAGCCATGTGATCTTTTTGATTTGAAAATTTTGAAAACAATGTAACGACGTTTTGCACCAATTGCGTAATTAGATATTTAAAATATTACCGACGTTTTCACAAAAACCGTCTTGTCTCAGGACGGGTTGTCGATATTAGTTTTATTATAAAAAGCAGAAAAGCCTTAATTAAATAAGGCATTATACATCACATTGTGCTCATTATTTTATTTGAAATTTTCCCTTTCTGGTCGTCGTATCGCACCCGAGGCCTTAAAGCCGGTTGTTTCAAGTTGCATTAACGTTAAAGTTCATTTAAGGCATAGATTTTTGCGTTCTCGACCAATCAAATCATGTACGCTTTAAACGAACTTTTATTTGAATCCAACTTGAAACAACCGGGCCTAAGCCCTGTAGAGTTCTTTAAACGTTACAGTGTCTGTCAACGCCAGCGGGGGGCTCCTCTGCTTATTTTGGGTACATTCTCTGCACGCGACTTGTCTGATGCAACTTCAGAAGCTCACTCTTCCTGGGGGATTCATTTCGTAACCAGCCTATAATAATACATATATAAAAGTGATTCTGGATAGTGTTGACCAAGATGATCTCAAAACCAGACCTTACTGCGTGTAAGTGTCAATTATGCAGAAAATATCACATACAGACACTTTATTCCCATACTAGCCGGCTTTCATATAAAAAAAGAGACAACAAATCACAAACGCTCTGAGTGTAGACAGAAAAATCAGTTAATTAGAAGTCACGGTGACTAAAATAACATACTCATTCTTATAATAGTGTACGATACTCTGTTCCTTTTTCCCCGGGACTTTTTTCGGCGTAGCGTCGCGCCCGATTACAAAGAAGGTCCGTTCGATAACGAATGCAGGTACTTACTTACTTTTGAGTTTCCAAGATATCTACAGTTTATTATATCATTGATTGTATCCATTAATTACATTGATATCACCATTTTATACAGTAAATAAAAGATGTATCAAAAAAATATTTTAGACATGAATCAATGACGATACCCTTTAAGGCGCAGGCGCACATTAGCGGTGCGATAGATCAATCTCAAAGAGATACCGTCTACCTATATAATATCATCTCTCTGTTCTTTTATTGTCGGTAATAGTTTGGTTGTAGTCTGTAATAGAAATTTCCTTATTAATTATTTTTCAAAATGATTATGAATAACACAGCTTAAACAACAGCACACTATGTTTATAAAACTAGCTATTTCACGAAAGATATGAATGCAGGTTTCTCGTTCATTTCTTTTAATAATTTTTGATAAACTACCATTCTATAATTATAAAAACTAACATTTAAAAATTATAGTCGCTAAAAATTTCAACTATTAAGAAACGAAATATTTATAAGATCATGTACACATTTGGTATTATTATTCAAATATTTATATAAAATATTATTCAAATATTTATATAAAATATTATTCAAATATTTATATTAAATCATTAGTTATTATTCTTATCCATATTTGGTATTATTATTAAATTATCTATATCGTTAAATTCCGTTTATTTTAAATTAAACCTCCCACCTGTAAAATGAGATTTGCGTTTTTTTTTGTAAGTGAAGTAAATACGTAATTTACCGTTCCGAAGTGACGTGACACAACAGCGACGCTGCCTGACAACACGTGATAGCAGTGGTTACTTGCATTTCTGGGGTAATATAATACAGGCAGTAAAGCTTGCTGCTATGCACGTTGCTTTTGGGTCATATTTTGAATAAATTCTATGCCTTGCATTCTTCTTTTCACGCTGATTCTAATCAAATCTATGCCTTGCATTCTTCTTTTCACGCTGATTCTAATCAAATCTATGCCTTGCATTCTTCTTTTCACGCTGATTCTAATCAAATCTATGCCTTGCATTCTTCTTTTCACGCTGATTCTAATCAAATCTATGCCTTGCATTCTTCTTTTCACGCTGATTCTAATCAAATCTAATCTTTGAATTCTTCGATTTCCATTCTGCCATCCACGTTGTTCCTTTGTCATATAATTATAGCAAAAAATGAGTTTCGTTACACGAAATGAGCGAAGTTATATCACATAGGAATAGTACTTTTTCTTTAAAATATTAATAGTTTCATCTTAATATTAGGCGGGGGGGAGGTAAGGTTAATTCGGTGAAAAAAAGGCACGTTTTCAAGATTTTTTTTGGCGAAACAGGTATTGCTAGTTTGTTTACTTAATTTCTTTATAATAAAACATTATTTAAAAAAAATTTCATTGCAAAATATTTATATTTAAGCGATTGGCAGTGAATCTCCGGAGGCGCCTTGAATAAAAGTTGTTTTGCAGTGAACATCATAACTCGCAACACAATCATCCGAAACAAAAAATCAAAATGCACTTGTCAAAGGAGATGTTTCTCGAAGTACCATCGTGAAGAATTTTTTTCGATTTTTCAATTTTTGTTATCACTTGGAAGCCAAAACACATATTTTCGCTAAAAAAAATCGACCAATTTGTCACTGTAAAATTAATAATTATTAAAAATAAATAAAAAAAGCTCCACGGCGTTACCTGGTTAATTATGTGAAGAAGTACTGTGCAAAATCACAAAAGGATCGGTCCAGTAGACTTCAAAAATGACAAGTTTAAGAAAAACGCTTTAAAGTTCTGCACAGTATAAAATTCAAAATAAAACTCGACAATTATTTTATACTTACACATAGTCGTCGATGTCAGGTCCATACAGCAAGGAGCTTTCATCAAGAAGATCTATTGTATCTGTTTGTCCTTGTCTACGAAAAACTCTTCCAATACAATAGCGCGTCCGGTAATCATCGGGTAAGCGCGTCCCTCAGATGCCCGAGCGGGTATAGAAAATCAGTCTGAGCATCGCTTAAATGTTCGTAACTTCGTCAATTTTGCTCCGATTGACTTGAAATTTAGACACAATATTCTTTGCTATGTTAGATATTCATTTAAAATAGTATGAAAATAGTAAAATGTACAGATTGCGTATTTTAAAATATACAAACAGATTATATGTGGGGATATAAAAGCAAAGGCAGCAATATCAAAAAAAAAATTAATGCAGTCATCGAGGATTACTAATTTATAATGTATTGAATTTGAGTTTTTATAGGAAACATAGCCTATACATTTACAAGAAACATAATTTTGGAAGCGACAGATAGATAAAATCTAGAACTTGGTACATTTAAAACGAATTTGCTATTATGCTGTTTTATGATACGGGCAATGAGCGTATCACATGCAACAACATTTTTGAAGCATTTATATTGTTCCTATAGATTCCAAAAATGGTAATTTTCACATTAATAGAACATGAATTTTTGAAATATTTTGTATGTACCTTAAAATGTGATTTTTTTCCCGATTGAATTTTGTTCGTTACGTTTGTCACAGATGTGTAAGTGAGTACAATTTCAGGATTCACTACGCATTGGTCGTAAGCAGGCGAGGCGAGCGCCCCCGATTGTCAGTGGCGCGACATACGCGCGGAAACATACATTTTAATCTGGGATCACAAAGCACCGGGCGAGGGGCGAGCGTAGGACCCGACCGGCTCGCGGGCGAAGGCCAAGAATCAAATCACCTAACGTAAAGGTGCAATCTCGATGAAACATCCCTAAATTACGAAACCAACTAGTGTTCCTTTTCATTTTGTGAGTCATCATTTACCACAACTATCATTAGGGGGAAAGTCGGAACAGTTTTTCAGTAGGTACCTACAGGTCCAATTCATAAATATCATTTAATATAAGATGAACTTATTCCGTTAAGTTATATAGGCAACTGAGAAAGTAAATGTTAAGTGTGTTTGGATTGCAAACAACAATAATAGTGTGTGTAACACAACTTATATTAAATTATTTTTTCACTAATTTTACAAATAATAATGGCAGGTACATACATAAAAATTGCAGGAAATAAAATTACGACAGAAAAAAACTTTGTTTCCAATCTCATTTATTAATTAAACTAGCCGTATATATATATATACCTACCCTAGATAAATCACAGGACATCATAATTGCAGGATGTCGAAACAATTTAAAAATCCATGAATAGAAAACCATGTGTTCTTTTAATATGACTTAATTCGCTTAAACCTCCAACTAAATATAATAAAATTAAATAATAACATAAAATTGTCAAGACCGTGTGATTTCGATCCTTGGGTGTTGCTTGAACCGCGCGCTGATCGCGTGTCACAGTCTAATTATCTAATAATCCAGCGAGTTACGGACTTTACGGACCGATAGATAGACAGACAGATAACGAAATTATTATATTTAGATAAAAGAAAATTGTCATTTTAGTAGGAGTTTGTAATGTAACAGAAATGATAGAATACGTTACAGTTTGGAAATAATGTAGTGCAATATATAAAATATTCACCGTAGTGCGTAGGCTTAAAACTGAGCCATCGAAGATTTGATTTGATGTGTCGCTCAGCGTTCGAACATGCCCATTTTCCTTTTGAATAATTAAATCCAATTTCTTAGCATATTCCATATACCGGAGGACACTACTCGAGGCTACAAACGCTTTATCTAAGCATGTACTTCCAATGCGTCAGTGCTATTTCACACTTTCACATTTTCGTGAACAACTTTCTGGCTATTTATTGATAATATTTAAAGTACTTAAAATTAATATGTAATTTGTAATAATACGAAATTATAACAAAAATCAAAGTAAGCATCATATTGCTACTTAAAAAGAGAAAAAGATGTTAATAATAAGTTGCGTATACTACGCGGTTGCTTTATTATTATTATTATCCACACTCTTACTACTTACTAATCTGTATTTATACCTATACGGCGGAAAACTAATGTCGTACCTATATGTGCCGATTAAGACGAAAGGGTTGGTTACCTTACCAGTAAATTCTTTACAAAGAACACGATTTATCGAGATACGATGCCACTTGTCGTACGTGGCCGTCCTCGTAGTCCAGTGAGTTGACTCTAGCTTCTCATAGGGCGTTCCGGGTACGATACCTGGTAGTCACGATACACCTATGTAATTTGGATATTTTTGTGTTGTTTCGTGATTATGATTGGGCCTCGTGGCCTTTTAAATATAATTTTATATGTAACGTTAAAAATATAATTAAAAATATCGATATTCGATAACAAGATAATAAATGTGTTTTTTTTAAATATGCGTCGCCGCCATTGTTAACATGCGGCGTCGGCGCGGCGCGAAAGAGCGGTGTCCGATATCGACAGTCAAATGTCAAATTCAAAAAAGATTACAAACATTTACCACCGTTTCTGTATCGAAACTCTTTGGAACGAAAAATCTCCTAGAAATCAACACTTAGCAGAAAATAAGTAAATAAAACTCGGAAACTGGGTGATCCGTGTGATAGTAATTTAGTTTCAAATTAAAAATTACATTGTTTTTATCAATATTATAGAAAAACAGCACGACAGATACAAGACGCATTCAGAAAACAATTGAACTCTTTTTTTCCTTTATTACAAACCTCCGCACAAGCTTTCTCTTGTTTTAAAATATTCCATTTTCAAACTTCAAACAATTTAAAAATAATAAAGTAGGTACCTACCTACATTCTATCACTTCCAAACTATCCGAAGCTTAAAAAATTTAGCATTTCAAATGTGTCGATTTTCCTCATTTTATAACATTGCATAATGCATTATCTTATATCTATAGATTGAAGGTAAGGCATCGTATTTCAGCTGCTAGGCAAGTTTATAAATATGATTTTGGCTGTAATGTAATAAAATGTTATAACAATGTAATAAAAAATATTTATCACCGCCAATATTAAATTGAAAGCGAGAAGATTAAAACAATAATATATAAATAATTATGAATAAAGCCTTTGCCTGCATACGAAAGCCTCAATTTAAAAAGATGACAATAAATATCGAATCTTTGGGCCTTCAACCCTGTTAGGACAAGGGGATGAAAATAAATACCTCAACGATTTTGATCATAGTGTTTTTAATTGGATAATGTTCTGCAGCAATGTGTTAACCTTTGAAATTGAAATAAAATGGGATTGACGAACGAATTCACTATCTTTATTTAAAAGCAAAGTTTAAGCAGCTGGACTATTGCAAAGAGTATGCAATGTCGTAACAATCGTCTAAAGTCTAAACGAACATAAAGTTATGTAATATTAATTAAATAATCAAATTTTTAACGTAAAACATCTGTTTTTATTGAGTGTAGCTAATACATTGCTGCAGAAAGCAACCCGATTAGTGCGATTTATTTTCGTTATGTTTTTTACTATTATTATAATATTACACGTCCATAGGACACTTATTTGTTTGGCTTTCTAACTATTTAGATTTATTTACACACACTCTCGCCTCGTCTCGCCGCTCGTCGACGCATGTTGAACACGAACTACCGTTCACACATTCGCCGAAAGAGTTAATTTCGCCGTTCGTTCCTTTGAACTGTTTGAGCTCGCTCAAAAACCGCCAACAACACGAGCGTTGCGAGCGGCGAGGAGCGATACGAGACGATACTTACGACGATAGCGTACTTCGCATCTGATCGCGGTTCGTCTCGCGAATCACGCAAATGTGTAAATGCGGCTTTACGTGCCACACACATAATAAAACGACTACCTAACAAGATTTAAAAGAAGGTAGAGTAGCATAAGCGTGAGCAGCTCACTCGCGAGCCTCTAAATATTTATATCTAGTTATTTTAAAAGATGCATATAAGCAGGCATGTATGGTATATTTTTTTTATATTTATTAAGTAGGTACTGAGTATATCGGAGTATTTGATGATTAATAAGTAGGGCAATTTATTCATAACGAAGAATAAGGATGTTGCATCGGAAATTATTTCCATTTGCTTATTTACTGTCTTATGTTAATATTTTAAGCCACAAAATTTTAGGTTTTTTTTACAACGTTAACAAAGCTACATTTATTAGGTAGATTCGTTTTATTGATTACCGACTGCATAATACATCAATAATGAATTCCAGTAGAATTCTCAAGGATCATCAAATGTCTGTCCTCAGCCCTACCGATCTATCTTTTGAATATTTTAGTTATATAAAGGGTGTCCTCATAGCTAGCAAAAATTTCGGGGGAGTCTTCTGCATGCAATTTTGAACAGAAAATAAATATCAATTGCACTTTGGGTAAAATGTTGGCGGTTATACGGAGATAGGCGACATCAAAGTATGTATTTTTTTTTAAAAATATTTCTGACTTATTTGTATCGAAGCGAATGATTTTTTAATATTCCATATGGGTTGCTGTATTGAAACCAACACATTACGGAAAATGAATCAGAAATATTGAATAACAACTGTGATGTCGCTTATCTCAGTAACTGTCGAGATTTCATCCAAAGGGTAAAGAATTTTTCAATTGCGTGAAGAAGACTCCCCCGAAGTTCTTGCTATTGCAAAGAGATTAGCTATGAGACACTCTGTATACGAGTATATATATATGTTACGAACTACCCATATAAACAATAAATATACTACCGAAATACGTAGTATTATATTTATCAAATCAATTCCAGCACTTTAGAATTCCTCGATTGACGCGACCGATGAAGGCATTTTGATAGACGTTGTTTGGGTTTACGATATTTGAAGAGACGGGAATGAATTAAACACGCTGTAGCACGTCTCTCCAAACTGAATATAAAACTCTTGGAAATTGAAGGCAAGTGAAATGACTATTTTATCAAGAGCGCTGCATCTAATCGAGTGTGCTAGCACACGCCACCCCTCACCCCCACCCCCACCCCCACTCCCACCCCCAGACAATGGTTCCGCGGGGGTTGTAGCGCACTTCACATCTGATCGTCCAAGGTCTATCATTAACAACACATGTCATGCTCAATATCCACGTCGACAGAGGACAGGAGAGAGCTTTTATGGAAAGAAAAAAACTAATAACATTTGGTGAAATAAAAATGTATTTATTACACACTCGGATCAGGTTTGACGACTTTGAATGATAATATACGCAGTTTAAAAATAAGTGTTTATTGTATAATAGTGACAACAAATATATATTATTACAGAAAGGATTATACGTTATCGAGGGCTTCCCAACACTCGGGACGTTTTACAGAATCATTAGAAATTGCTCGAAAGGTTTAGAAGTCAGTCACTCATATTCGAACGTTTGCGTTGTGATATTCGAAATGACCAGCGAAAATAAATTACGAGAGTACCCACCGAGCATTCGATAGTGAATAAGTGAACGTGCTAGAAAAAGATAATTAGTGCAAATTTAATTTAATTTAATAAATTAGTGAATCTAGTTCATGTTCATTAACTTTTTATAGGTCTTTCGATTTAAGAAATACAATCGCATAACTGTGTGTAAGTCGTGCGTACGATGCACATTGTTTCGATGTATCGGTGTTTACAGGTATAAATAAACACCGACACAACGAAACATGCGCCTAATTCGATTATATTTGATGAACTGATAGAAGAGATCCAATTGCTTCAACTAGGATATAGGATGGGAGAGGAAATTATCAGTATGTCTGCCATGCAGACGATGCTGCAATCATAGCGGAGAAAAATAATGACTTATAAATAGTGATTGAAAGACTACACAATGCTTATAAGAAATACAACACGGCAATCGCTATCGAAAAGACAAAAAGTATGACCTTCTCTAGAACACCATGCAACCTGACTGTAGAGAACAAACCCATAAAACAGGTCGGCACCTTCAGATATATACTCACAGACCTGGTTGGAGGAGCATATCTGTTGAGCTGATTGGCAGCGGCAATCTCTGGTGCTCTAAAATCCAGAATTTGGAAGAATAAGAATATGGCCATCAAGAGCAAGATGAGAATCTACAAAGCATGTGTAAGACTAATAATGACATTGGCGTTGAAGCAAGGGCAGACGTAATCAGGACTAAACAAATATTGAGGGCTTCCGAGATAAAGACACTGAGAATGATAGCAGGTAAGACAGAATAAGAGAGATATGTGAGTCTGACGACATTGTACGATGGAGTGGATAGAGACGGAGGGAACATGGTCGTATCCAGAGAATGGACAGCACCAGACTCCCTTTTATCGCGCCACATAATCAGCCTCACGGAGCCCACCCTCGTGGAAAACCTTCCAAAAGATGGAAGGATAGCTGGGAATCCACCTCACAGAAGGCGCTATCTTCCGAAGAACAGACCATATAGTATAGGTCTATTAAAAAAATTCTACTAATTTATATTTTCATAGAAAAATATTGCATTTTTACAATTTGATTATTATTATAAAGGACTTGAAACTTTCGTATTTTGTATTGCCAAACAAAAATCAAACGTCATTTAGATATGAAACTCGTGCGGTCTGAAAGAATATTTAAAAATGCAACAATTCCGCGTTCGTACGAATAAAATTTTAGCTAAATCGTGAGATGTCACCATTACATATGTCGATGTATAAAATATCCCAAACCAAGTTTTGACGCATTATATAAAAATAATATTTTACGAGTTTATTTATAGCGACAGCGTAACGTCACATCAGAGATACATTCGTGTCAACAATATCGAGTTGAATAAACTCACGTGAGAATGCAGCTTGTTTGTTTAGCTCTTTCTTTCTGAATAGGTCATAAAAACCTGAAAGATACTTAAAATCATCTTCGGACGAAAGAGAGGCACTCGCCAGCGTCACACCACGCTCCATTCATTAGCGGGCGATCGGATCGGCGAGCCAAAGAGCGGCAACAAAACAACTACTGGTCGGAAGACAAATTTGCGCGTCCCCGACCTGCCCCAACAGGCGGCGGCGCTCGTCCCGCGACTGCGGGCCTCACTCTTCTCCGTCATCATTCCAGCCCATTCCCGAATCGGATGAATGACGTTTGCAAAATAAGCACTATTTGTCTGATTATGATGAGTCCACTTTTTTATGTTTCTTCGTGTAAAAGTACAAGAAATTGGAAAAAATAATAATGTTGCAAACAGAACATGATATTTTAAATTTTGCGTGGGACAGTTGATAGGCGTCTACGTACCTACATTCTGGTAACGAATTAAAAGTTATAACAACGTTAGTATCTTTATCAAAAAAATATTAAAAATTCATGAATAATCATTTTTTGGAATCGTCGACAACCCTTTCCTCCTAATTCATTCATAAATAACAAAATCAACAAACAACCAACTGTAGACAGCGAAATACTGTTAGTATTTTATATTTAACTACTTTGGGGGTAACCGTCGTCAAATTCTGGTCGTCAGGACCAGTCGTCTGCCGACGTTTCGAAAGGTCTCACTGCTCATCTTTACGGCGCCTTGTCGATGAGCTACTTCTCCGAAAAGCGCACGACCATTCGAGTCCGGAGCTCACCGTCAAGTGAGTGTTTGAAAAATTAAGCGTCAGGTGTTTGTTTGTGTTTCCTTTTCTTATCTCTTGGGAACCAATACATTATTGTTTTTCATCATTTCTCTCTTTCCCTGATTGTATGTTCAGTCCATTTCCTTTTAAGTCTTGTGATGGATACTTTAACATTCTTCGTTTTTGTTTGTTATTTGATTATTGAATTCCTTATTCTATCTGTTTTCCACAACACACTTTTCTCCATAGCATTTTGGCATGATTCTAGCTTTCTTTCGTGGGCTTTAGTGATCGCCCAGGTTTGTCCGCCGTAAGTTAGGACAGGCAGAACGCAGGTATCGAAGAGTTTCCTTTTGATGTCTATGCTCATATCTCTATTCTTCATAATTTCCTTTAGACTCCAGTATTGCTTCCACGCATTTCCTATTCATCTATTTCCTTTGTAGTTATGTCGTTTGGTGAAATTATTTGACCTAAGTACACATGACGAGCTGAAGGATGGAGTATTTTCGCCTCTCATTATATGACCAAAATATGACATTTTACGGAGCTTTACTATGTTGGGTAACTGTCTGTTTGTATTTGCTCTACATAAAACTTCAACATTACTAGTCATGTCAGTCCAAGATATCCTTAACATTTAACGATGTATCCACATTTCGAACGTCTCTAGGGATCGCAGAGGGGTCGGAAGGAGGCGGCATTCCTGGCTTCGAAACATCCGAGAGTGGACCGGGATAAGAAGCGTGGAAGAGCTGTTCCGCACTGCCCTGGACAGGGAAACTTTCTCCCAGATGATCGCCGACGTCGGGGGAACCCGACAGGGCACATGAAGAAGAAGAAGAAGTACACATATTTGTCTACATAGTCAATGATGTTGTTATTGACGCAGATCGCTTCATGCTTACCATTCGTCATGGCTTTTGTTTTATAAAAAATGTATATTATAGAAAAGTAAAAAATAATGCACACACCTGCCAGATACTCAATTACTCGCCTCCGACAACCAGTCGAAGCAGAAATACATGAAATTCACGATGGAGCGGTTCAACGCAATGCTTTTTTAATATATTGTATTTGTATGTTACATTGTTCATAGTAAAATGTAGAAATAACAGAATACGTTTAGAGTTAAGAAGAAAATATTATTAACAAAAATAAATACGTAAAAGATAAGGCCGGGTGTTTAAAGATATGTAAAGAAGAAAAGTATGTAGCAGAAAAATATACCAATATAACTATACGAAATACGGTTAATGCATGCATCATACACAGCCTCAAGATCATAATGTTAACTTCACAAAAATATTAAGTTAGAAGGAATTTTAAATAGCTATAAAAATATTGTCTTCAATTTCAGTCTATCTTATGTATTATGAAGTTCATTTTAATGCTTTTGTTTTAAGCAACAAGCCTTTTGAAGTATGATCAATAATACAAAAAAATAAGTAAATATTTATATCACAACTTACGCATTGTTCAAAACCGTCCTTTAAATAAATGTATTCTCATCTGGTTCCTTGTCGCTGTAGCTCGTTCCATCGATCCCAGTTCTACGCCAATAACTGCTTGTTAATGTTTTCCTCGGTCGTCTTTTGCTTTTTATTACATTACGAAAATGTTGCGCCAGATGACATGACCCTAATGTTATATCTGGGGTTGCATCAAATAATGTAGCATCATTTTTTTATAACTAATGGCAATACATTTATTACTATCTTAAGAACGTGGCTACCATGGCGGAAGGTCAAAAGTGTGCCGATTCGTTCGAAAATCATTCGCTTCAAAACAATCGGAAACCGACCAAGTTAGTGAAAAATGAATTGTAATCTAAAAAAGCGCCATTAATTAATATTAAAATACACATTCTATTTGATGCATCGATACACCAGCTGAGCGGTTCTGGTACGTGCAGTCTATTTGCATACAGCCGCAGGAAGTCGCCGACGGAAATTGCCACACAAGTATCGCTTACAAAGTTACACAATTGTCGATTCGCGATCGCTTACGTTACTGCGACCTTAATCGTGCATTAATACCAGTCAGACTCATAAAAGTACTTCCGAAATTTCAATCCATTTTTAAACTCTAAAAAAATCGTAACGGGAGCGATAAAAATTAAACCAATTTATGTTGGATGTGATGATATTTTTGTAAATGAGATTTAACCCTTAAGTGCTATAATTAATTACATAACCCCACTATGACTATAACGGGTGTAAAACCACTCTATTTTTTAAAAATGACGAAATTATTAATTAATAGTAAGAGATTATAAATAACTTCCTTTTAGCAGTTAATTTGGACCTTTGTTAATAAATATAAGTAGGTATTTGTACATATTTTTGTAAAAATCCAAAAATATTCAATATTGAAAATATGATTTAAACAGCTCATTATATAAGGGAAGTCAAAAAAAAAAAAATTTATAAAATATGAAATCCAAATACAAATCAAATGTTTTTATTTCTTATTAGTTCACTGTGCTGCCTTTAATCTGGCTTACTTAACTAAAATATATCTTTTAAAATATATAGAAATATTGCCACAGAAATGAGACAAAACATTTCTCAGTAACTTTTCAAATAACTTTTTTAATCTTTACATGCAAAAATCAACACCAATAACTATATAGAGGTATTTAGAGATCCTTAGGCACAATTATCATAAATAATCTTGCGATGTTCCGTGCATATAAATTTGGTACACTTTGAGCATTCTATTGAGAACTTTCTATGGGCAGATGACTCATGATCTAAAAAAAATCTCAATTTTGCATGCAAAATTCAATAATAAAACATTAAAATGTAAACATTAACGTTATAAATCAGTAGCGCACTATGACTATTATGGGTGTTGTCGATACACCCAGCAGGTAAGCGTTTGGAAAAAACTGCGCTTGCGAACGACGGCTCCCCCCGCGCATTCAAGGGCTACTGGCAACTACACATTCAAACATATATTAAAAGGTGTGTATTGAAAGATTACTAGTATTTGTCAAATTGGACTTAAATAATAAATAAATATAGCATTATTCCAGAATGTGGGGAGGTTCGTGCAATCCCACACATTCCATATAAAAGAAAATACACACATTAAAAATATTATATAAAACAAAAGAGAAATAGTAAAATCATATAAAATAGAAGAGAAGTATTAAAAGTAATCAAAAGAAATATATGGTAAAATATCGGCTTTAGCGAGCGATGGCAAGTCAATTATGCGGGGCCAGTATCTTTCTCCAGTGTGCATCGATGCTGGATGCTGGAGTAAGACGGGCTTCCAGGATAAGGATATTTCCGGAGCTGTATATCCTTTCCCTCATCCCTGCCACCCTGGATCTTATGAGGGCTGCAAAGTTGGGAACACGCCCCTCAGTGAACATCTTTAACCAAATACGTATAATGGACGCGGTTTATATTATATGACATGATGTACCTTACGTTATTAGTAAGACGTCTATTTTTTCTGAGTATTTTTCAATGTGATAAACTATTTTTTTTATTTATTATGGAACTATGTTCTGAAAAATCGTAACTTCGCAAAAAATATGTTTTCTTAAAAATAAAATATACCTATGTATATTATTTATTATATTTAGCTGATCTTGTATTCGTTTAGTCAAAAATATTAAAAATGATCGCTTACTCTACGAAGCACGTAATATCTGTATACTATTTCCACTGCCATTAACTGCTATTAATGATTTGATTCTGGATAGCATTTTCTTGGCGTATTTCGTTATGAACGATTATGAAAGACGAAGAGGTTTGTCGGAGCCGGTACTCAGCCAGCCAGTAGATCAATGCCAATGCATAGCATTTTCTACCGCGAGTAGGCAGATTTTGTTCGGGATACCGGGAATGAAATATTAAAAGACAAAAATAAATAAAAAATCTTCTACTTTAGCTTCATATAAAAGGACCACATGAAAACGTTATTTGGGAGATAAAAATGTTAGCCGAAAAAAGGACATCAACATCAGGTGTAAACGTATGACGTAATGGAATCCATACGTATATTGTGCGATTGAATGAATGTGAATTGATTGAAACTGAATGAGCCGATAAATAAAGCACGTTTAAAAGTTTCCACAAATAATAAAAATGTGTAGAGAGAAAGTGAGCGCTGAGCCACGTGCGCGGGGACAATGTCGGGCGGTGAGCCTGACCCGGTAGTGACCCGCGCCGGCCCTGACGAGCCCCGCCCTCGAGGTGACCGGGTTACCGTCGGGGGAGCAGGTGCAATAACACTGCACACAGCCGCAAGATGCGGTAGGAACCGAATGGGTTAAGGTGAATCAACATTTTGACAAAATAATTAAGTGTGTACTATGCGCATGTTTGTTGAAATTAAATATGTAGTGGTCGGTATATAGTTAACGAGATATGCCTGTAGTTTTTTTTAAAGAGAGAACAGATAATAGTTTTTTAGGGACGAGGGGAAACATCCCGTGGACACGCTGTGATTAAAAATTTCGGCGGTGTTTAGTTTCTGGAGAGTTTTATTTGATAGACTTTGATCAATTGAACTAAAGAAATTGTTGAATTCGTCAGGAGTGATTCGTTGATACCCGTTTAATTTTTTTCTCGAGTAGTGTCGGTTATAATCCTCTGATTATATCCCAGGTTTTTCTTATCGTTATTATTTTCCTCGAACAATTTTTTATAATGTAGTTCTTTCGCGTTTTTAATAGTATTATTACAGACATTTCGATAAGTATTATATTGTTTTTATGGAAGTATGTTTTGAGGTTGAGTTTTAAGTTTGGCTTGTAGATTATCTCGTTTTTTGATACAACGAATTAATCGCGAATAATTGTGATCCACATATTGATTTTTTTGTTTTATATAAGCAAGGTGGAGAAAAAAATGTGAAATAAAATTATGAGGCAAGTAATAGTATTAGTAGTACTAAGATTAGATAATATTTCATTAAATACTAAATTTTTTTATTTAAAACACATTAAAATTGATTACGAAAATAAAATAAGAATTGTTAGCCTAAAAACATTTTAAAGTGATAAGATATAAATTTTTGGCAACAATGTGTCGGACAAGAAAAACCGGCGGCCCTTAATCGGGCCTTTTTTGCCAATATCTATATGTTGGCCCTGATAAACATTTTTGTGTCGGAGAAGAAAAAACCGGCGGCCCTTAAACGGACCTTTTTTTGCCAATTTCCATATATTGACCCTGATAAACATTTTTAGAAAAAAAAGTGAATTTTTATATTTTAATTTTTTTTTTCCATTTTCATTTTCATTTATTGGTTTTCTTACAGCCATATAATTAATCAATCTTGAAAAAAAACAATAATTAATGTACAGAGTCTTGGGCCAATTACAAGAAAACACATATATACAATAATATTACACCAGGATCGACAAAAAATAAGAAAAAACATGCCAAACAGTGAGTTTGTGTGAGTGTGTGTATTTGTGTGTTTTTATGTGTCCGTGTGTGTATGCGTTTTTATACGTTCGTGTTTGTGTTCACACGTGTGGGAAGAAAAATGTCATCGCGCGAGTTTATACGTAAGGGATTTTGTAAACTGCTCATAACATAAATTTAAAATATCCAGATCTGCAAAGGCAGTGTCATAGGTATCTAGAATTCTGTTAATAATACAGTTTTTACCGTAGTTTGTTCTCCAATGATTTAAGTGGAAAAGGCGTGGTGCTCTTGTTAGTTTCTGCGGGACATTAAAGTGAATCGAATTTAAACTTTTTAGGAGAATCTATACGATTATTGATATGTACGTAGAATATGTACGTAGATAATTACATTTTTAATCACATGAATTGTGAGCGCGAGGACGCAGATGGGCAAGAATAAATAAAACCCTTTGGGTATGCGTAGAGCGCTCGACGCAATTTTTATTGAAAATAACTGAAGTTATTTATTGTAATTTTTATTGTTTTTTAAAGTTTATTTTTGAAATCACTTGTGTTCAGTATAAAACAAAGACTATATAGGGGTGGATCGTTGATCACTTCTGCTGAATCGTCTAATGAAAGAGTGTTGATGGTCCAGGCCGGTAGTGGGGGCACAATTTTACCCCCTCCATATTTATTTTAATATAAATTCAATACCCTATGGCGACATCGGTACCCTGCCGAAGTCGCCATTTTATTAAACACAATTCAATACCCTCTGGCGACATCGATACCGTGCCGAAGTCGCCATTTTTGTACTAAAATTATAAAAATATAACAAAAATATGATTCTGTTTGTAATCACTTGTATATGGCTTTACATGATTTTATGTAGAAAATATATTGAATTTGTGTAGCCAGGCTCGCCATAGAGACCAAATATACGAAATTATTGCACCAAGCTTGGCGAGCCTGGCCCCCTTTTTACCGATTATCTCCATGAAGGATGAACCTGAGAGACATTTGTTAATGAAACAAAATAAAGATAAAATATAGATGTGTAAAAATAGTATGAAATAGCTATAGTAGAATGTTTGGTTACATGGTTTATTGATACTTTGAATGCGGGACCACTGCTCGTAGAGCTGCGACTCGAATTATGAGTAGTGATCCCGCCGTCAGACAGAGGTCGGTGTCATTGGTTCCCGAAATGCCGACCTCTGACTGATCGTTGAAAATGCGCCTGGGCGTGCGGGCCCTGATAATTTTATTGAATAAATTACGTGGCGCGGGAACCCAGAATCCAGTTCTGCTCCTGCGCTCACCTCCAGATCTACTTGCGACTTTCTCTTCTTCTCTTCTCGACTCCTGCTTCAACCTTTGGACCGCTCTAAGATTCTCAGCGAATTTTTATACGATCTCGCTTTCGTCTGAGAATCTGCGACATCGGTTCCATCAGGTTGACCTGAACGTAGGGCGGTGGAATCACCCCCTATTTTTACGCTTTCCCGTCAGAAACAAACAACCTTATTTATCTGTGATTGAAATCTGAAATAATCAGTCAATATAATTACTTTATGGGTCGAGATTCGAAAACAAACCTTTAAAATTTTGACAGGTCCGACTCAGTTTTAATACATAGAAAGGTTTCTCCATTATTTTTGCGTGCATAAATACGACCATTTTTGATCCAAACTTATTTAATGTTTTTTTGGATAGCCAATCATTTTGTTTCACTCGATAAGAATTTACATTTGTTAGTTAAGTGTTCAGAAATGTTAATGGGTTTAGACTCTTTATTGTCCTTGAAGATACTAGTATTATGAGCGAGCCTTTTACCTTTATTTCGTTTATTGCACGTTTTTATTTTGTTGAAGAATAAATCTCGAGTAGGTAGTCCTGTTTGAAAACTTCACGATTATAGGGCGTGGTGTCGTGTTAGAGTGATGCTGACGCGCCCTTTCGATGAAAAGTACTTCGTTCGGTGATTTATCCCAGTTAACGGTTGTGAATATGGTTTTAATACAAGGTTGTAGTTCGGCTGTTGATTCAGTTGAAGTTTCAGAGCAACCTCGAATTTCGACAATATTGGCAATTTTTTGGTTCTCAAGGTCCTCTATTTTATTTTCAAGGGCGTCAATTCTTCTTACTAATTCACATTGTTTTCCTTGAACTTTTTCAATATGTATGCACTTGGTTTCGATCAGAGATATTTTGGCCTTAAGATCTTCATACTGGTTGCTGACAAATTGAATTACATATAGAATTTGGTGTTTTGTGCTGCAATTTGTTCCCATTTTTGGTGGTGTTCGGATAGCTTAGGTTCAATTAAGTTGATCAGCGAACAACGCTACTCCTCTAAGTTACTGGAAGAGAGTGCCGCAGACTGAGCATCTCTTGTGGTAGAAGATGGGGATTTACTACACAGGGGCGAGTTCAATGTTGCAGGAATAACCAAATTTTTTATCACTTATAACATCTTTGCTTGCCGTTTCTGTATTTATTTGTGTTAGTTAAATAGAGTAGGTTATTTATTACCTTAGATGTACGTACTGGACATTATATTCTATTTAACATTAGACCACTCCTTTTGGAGCACTAATTTCACTAAAATTATTTTTAAGTTTATACATTTATGCAAAAAAAGTGAGATTCTTGATGTTTATAGAGTTAACTTTGTGGTTGGACATAATTATTAATTTTAATTAAATAACTTTGTATTAACCACTTAGTAACTCTACGTAATAATACATAATCTTCATCAGGACGAACAGATTCAGTGGTATCGAAAATGGTAGACGTAGAGTTACTAGTTAAGTGGTTAATACAAAGTTGTTTCATTAAAATTAATAACTAGTGAGATTCGTTACTATGTTTCAGGGATACTATTTTCTTGTGTTCAATCAGGCTTTCTTACATTATTAATGCTATACTTATTTTACATTTATTTGCACGCATTTAAATACTTATTAGGATTACCATTGTAATAACCTTTGTGGTTATTCATTAAATTAAACACAAATTGACTTGATTTAAACCACTATATTTTTGGTAACGCCAACCGGTTTCGGAACCACCGTTCGTTCTTCAGAATAAACGACAAACTAAACATTTAGTTTGTTGTTTGTAGTTGTAGTAACCCTGGTAGTTCAGAAACCAATTGGTGTTACCAAAAATATAGTGGTTTAAACCAAGTGAATTTGTTTTTAATTTAATGCTTGATAGGACCACTTTCCTACCTATTTATAACATAATATGTTTGCATATCTTTGCCTTTAAATTATGAATCGTCTGCAAAATTTAAAATATGGAAATGCATAATATTTATCACGAACATCGCTCGCGCACTATGCATAGCGCTCTTTCGTACACTTGGTCCTAACATATTCGTTGCGTTCATTATTAACGTTTCTTGACACAAACAAGACAAATACAAGACATGTACGTATAGTCAAAAGTAAAACATTGTATTACCTATATAATATGGCCGTAAACCCGTGAAAAACACGGGACATAATTAATAAAACGACCCTTGCGTGTAACCTGGGCCGATGTCACACTGGGATTGATGACACTCCGGCGCTTGGGCCTTATTAGCGGTTAGTCATCATAATCAGTGTAGTCGTTGTAATTCCAGCCTAATTCCAACAAGTTACGGACAGACACACATTCGAAATTAAGATAGATAGAATAAATCATAATTCATTTTTTTATTTTATAATCCTATTTTTCGGCACAGAATACGTCGATCGATGAATGTGCAGGTCTCCCATACTAAACTCGCCGTAAAAACCCGCTGACAGTGGTGGTTCTGAAATTCACAACAAAGTGAATTTATCGGTTTTTGCCAAAATCGTGAATCCAAAATCTAAGTCCAAAAGAGTAGGTAGAGCAGAGGTCGAGCAGATGAAGTAAAAGTCAGGTGAAGTGGTCCAGACGGCGTAAAAAGCACAGAACGGAATGAATCTGCACGCCGACGGAAGTTTATTTATACACAAAGACAATACCCCCGGACTTATTTCCGGGAGCCAATCATAGAGCGTTTTTATTAAGCGTTCGCGCACGCGAGATTGTCTAAAAAACGACTCGAAAAATTTTATTTACAGAATTTAAATACTTATTAGAATTATTATTCTACACCCCCGGGGTTTTGATTACGTCATTTACATGGTACTATGTCTTGCTTATAGTATGACGTAATCGCCTGGACCCGCAAGACCGAAGTTAATTTATTATTAAAAAATATATACCGATCGCAGCGGTATTTGCTCAGAAAATTTCACAATTAAATTTGTCAAAATTGTAAACTATTTGCTTATACATTTTTGCCAGAACAATTCACAAAGTACCCACACGGGTGTAATTCCTGACAATAATTTTAGTCATTTACAATGAAATTTCAGTCACTTACAAGCATTTCAAGTGGATCGCAAAAAAATATTTTATTTTTATTTTTCAGGTGCGCCCATGACAATTTATATGTGTAAAAATATGTAAAATAGATAGATTTTCACATGAGGAATACAGTAAGGGCCGGTCTTATAAATGTCCGTTAGTTAAATATCAGACCAAATAAACCGAAATTTGATAGAAACGTCATTATTTTCGTCTTATAACAATCCGTTAGTAAAATTTAAGTAAAATTTTACCGACGGCCGATACCGACAGTCGAACCACCAGTTTACCGTCCGTTAGTTGAAATTGACAGAAGTATGACATATTGACGTATTATTTTTTAAGGTTAGGTCCGTTGTCAATTTGCATTTTATGCTGTTTGTTTAACATGTACACATATACTGTACTGACTGCTGCTACATTTTCAAGGAAAACGTTTTCAGGTAGCGATGTCCAGCTATTATTATATTCAAATTCGTCGGATGAAGAACAAACTTGACGACAAAGAATGTTCAATATACGAGTGGATTATTTTAATATTTTAGATGACGCAGATTTTATCAACCATTTTCGTTTGTCGAAAAGGTCTGCTTGACAGCTTCTAGAAGATATTGGGCAAAATGTAAAAAGGTGCACGCGTAGGAATCTGACATTATCATCAACCACAAAATTGCATGTTGCCTTGAGATTCTATGCTCGATCAATATTATTAGCTGCTGCAGACTTTGTAGGGGTTTCAAAGGACTGCCAGTGTGTGTAGTGTTGTAGGAAATATCCCAAAAATTCGGTGCGAGCGAGAAATTTTAGGCTATGTTTATAGAAGTTATGTTTCGTTTCCATAGAAAAGAGATATAATTCGCCTCTGACAGCTCTAAAATCATAGACAAGAGCAGTACGATATTGCGATACTTACGGACGGTAAAAAAAGTTTTATAAGACGAGCGTCAGTAACATTTATAAACGAACGGCCATCCGTTAGTAAATTGTCGATTTACTAACGGAAATTTGGTCTTTCGTTTATAAGACCGGCCCTAAAAAGGTTTCGGTCGTAGGTAGCGGTCGTAGGGACAGTTTTGAAGTTTGACTGAAAAATGACCATTATTGTCATCGGGTCCCGGCTGTCAGCGCTTACGTAAAAAATGTGAAAAATTTTACTTTTTTATTTGCATGATTTTATGTCAAATTTTAGTCTGAATGACTTTGTTTAGCAAAAATATTATGGTTTGATACCAATTTCACGACGAAAACTCGGCCAAAAACAAGTTTTTCGTAAATATAAGAAAAACTTGTTTTTGGCCGAAAATTCTGGTTTTTGTCAATACAAAGACCGTTTTTCGGTGGCAGACGCGCCCGTGTCTATCAGTGATAAGCCCCGTCGCTAGGCCTAATAAATACTCTCAGTTATCTGTAGATTCCTCCGAGATCTGACAAGACAAAGCTTCGCGACTGTCGGATTCAATCGGTCTGCAGCCCGATTTTTCCTTCGCATACTAAGTCTCTGTTCTCGGATACAATATTTCATAATTCTGTCTTTCAGGCCATACAGTTAGTCGAAGGAAATATTTAACAATATTTCCTGTCTTTACCTGTCTGTTTTTACGCCATACAGATGGCCGTCACTCGGAAATATTCAACAATATTTCATGAATTTGTCTTTACGCCACACTCACCACCCCGGTCTATCGCAAAAATAAACATGTGACAATAATCCATAAATACATGTCAATATTTAGGTTCTTAAAATAATATGTAATGATCAAAAAACATGTCACAACGATTTTATTTTATAAAATCTCATACATAAATTTGTTCACAAATTTTTCAAGGCATAGGCACCGTCTTTACGGTCCTCAGGGTGTGATGACGCACCGGCGTCCTGCCCGGTCGCTCGTGAATAAGATGACGTCACAGGTTCGCCTTGAGTGGCGACCGCAGTGAGCCATGGAGCTCGACAATGCCATCAACAATGCCATGGATAAATGATAGCCATTTTCAGGGCTGTCATTTATCCTGTCCGTTACACCTATTGTTTCATCATTATAGACAGTATATTTGAACATAAAATAATAGAATATAATACTAGTCAACTTTATAAAGGCTATCTTTATTAGGGCTATTTTCCAAAATCAGTGACGTCTTTTAATAAAAACTCAACGAAAAAACTTTATTTACTTCAGAATTATGGTAACTTCTAAAATGTTGCTTTTTCTTTTCATAAAGACTTACAAGTTGAAAATGATTTTAATAATTACAAAAAAAGTGTGAGCAAATTATTCCGATGAATATAAACGTCATAAAGCAAATAACTTAATTACTCAATAGCAAACAACCTTGCAGCAGGAGTTATGGAACAACAAACAAAAAGCGAAACGTGATAAAATCTTTTTCGTAGGGAAACGAAAAGAAATATGACGTAGGTTTATTGAATAAAGTACGTTTCGTCGTTGTGTAACTGAAAACATTTTGCGCTGGTCGTGGAAAACATCAGCTAACAGCTAAAACAAATGACGAAAAAAGAAAAACATTTCAAAAAGTTCCGGAAGCGTGTTTTTGTAATTAAAAGTAAAATAATACTTCGCCGTGTGAGTACCGAGTAATAAGTAGAGCATCATACCTTCTGATGCTGTTGAATATATCCATGGTAGGAATTTACATCATTAATAACTTTTTATTATACATTAATGATTGCTTACCTCACTAGAATGAGGTCCACTCTGCGACAGATAGTGGTATTCTTAAAAAAAAAAATTAACTAACTAACTTACCATCACGCCGTTCCTCCGCATGGACGGGAAGAAAGGTGGTATCCGTGATACCACCTTTCTTCCCGTCCCAATACCACCAAGCCAATGAACATCACAGCCTTAGGAAGTTTTCGAGAATCATCTCGAGTGTTTAGACTGTATGGTCTTTTCTCGATTTCTATCGCTTCTCTATATACTCGATGACTGTCTCTATTTAATGTCACCAATAAATACCCTGACATTGTCAAAGTCTATATCGTGTCCTTCAGTTATCGTATGCTGGGCCAACGTGGACGTACGTTTTTCGACGTTTTACATCGAAACGATGTTCGTCTATTCTCGTGGATGTTTTTCGATTCATACGTCCGAAGTATGTGCCCTCCCATGTCTTGCATGGAACTTCATATACACCATGCGCTTCCAAAGGAATGTTGTCTTTTATGTTTCTCAATACTTGAGAGACTTTCCGTTCAGCATGAAAAATGGGCTTGATGTTATTGTTTTTTAGGACTTTTCCAATCCTGTCTGTGATGCATGATACATGAAACATGGCGATGATTTGGTTAAACTGAACTCGAAGTATGACAGCCTTATTGGTGGAAGACTTTCATGTCACCCGCGAACAAGTACGGCTAGTCCGTAACTTTTGAGGCCTTTTCAGCCTTGACAATGACACGTGATACCGTGTCGAAACGTCGGCCTGTTCCATATATAATATATATATATATTTATATTTCTCTATTCAAGTTTAAATAAATATAACCTCCTCATACTTCACGTCTCATCAACAGGTGAAGTACGAGGAGGTACTGTCACTCTCAAAACTCGAGTAATAAAGTATACAAATAATATAGAAATTACCTTGCAAACAGGAAACAAACTGTCGAAATTAATGGCACCCGTAGTAAACCAATGTTCATAAAATATGGCGTGCCTCAAGGCAGTATACTTTGACCGACACTTTTTATTATATATATATATATATATATATATATATATATATCAATGAGTTTTTAAAACAATCAGTAGACAACGGAATAAAAATCAGTTATGCTGACGATACGGCTATTATTATAAAGAGTGCTACGTGGGTGGAAGCATATACAAGTGCACAGACAACTATGACAGATATTAAAACAATACTCTGGATAATCACTTATTAACACTTAATGCAAAAAAATCATGCTTTTTGGCGTTTTCGATTGAAAAAATAGAGAATCTCCCCATCCCAAACTACATTACAATACATACATGTACTTCAAGCATAAACCATACGTGCAACTGTGATACAATGGATAAAAATACAGAAATAAGATATCTTGGGCTGACAACTGATGAAAACCTACGTTGGGCTCCGCACATCGAATGTTTAAGCTCCAAAGTGAGAAAACTGATATACATATTTAAAACTCCACGTAGCTTCATGAATCTCAGTCTTCCAAAAATGGTATATTATGCACTCTGTCAAAGCATTATTAGCTACGCCATGCGTGCATGGGTTGGTGCGGCTCTAACTATATTAGACCCTTTAATAAAGTCTCGTAAATGGGTTATACGGGTAATAAATAAGAAACTATTTAGATATAATTCCGAAGACCTATTTAGAGATTTTCAAGTGCTTGATATAAGACAGCTATATACCAGTTCAATACTGAAATTATTTAAAAAAAAAAAACTTCATCATATATACTATCTGAATCTAGAAATACTAGAAGCGCAACATCGGGAAATGTTTTAGAGCCGAAAATGAATACAATTTTTGGCCAACGCTTTTTCATGTTCTGTGCTCCAAGAATCTACAATATATTGCCATCTGACATTAAAGGGTTAAAAGTTAAAAATTCATTTAAACAGAAGTTAACAAAGTGGTTACTAAATGTAGGTAGACCTCAAAACGAAAGCAATGTGTAAAATGTGACAGCTTAGATTCCATTGTAAATCGTTTTTGTGACTATTGTAATTCAAATACCTTCTCTAAATAAGATTTGATTTATTTTTTTCTCTGTGTGATTTAAATTATACGATTTGTTTTTATCTCTATCTGAAAGAAATTTGTTAAGTGCACTTTATAATTATTGCACATTTATTATACACTAATTAATAACGAAATTTCAAAAACAGTGCAGGTAGTTGCTTGAGAACAGATTAGTCTAGTTAAGCAACTGCCTTTACCTTTTCTATGTAATAAATAAATAACATATTTAATTAAACTCAAGGAGAGAAAATATAGTTATACTGCATCCATTTTAATGATCGTCGTGAATAATGTCTACAATGTTAACGCCAATTCCATCAAAACATAATGAACAATTGAAAGTGTTATTGGGCACCCATTTTAAGTTGCAATGCTTTTCATACGCAAGTAAGGAAAATGCTTTAACAAGAAGTGCAGGTCGCCAAAGTGTCGGACGTGACGCGGGCGCGGGGCGCGTGCCGCCAGATGATATTATCGGCGCCGCCCGCACCTTGCGCGCCCGACAGGTGCGGCCGGAGCCAACTGTCGCTGCCGTCAGCTGACCCGGAGGAATTAAACATTATCTGCCCGAGTTTCCTACACTTGCGGGTCGCCCTTGCGACTAATTCCCTACTATTTATTTCATTGCGGTAGCCTAAGAATGCGGTGTCGCTTAGGGGGTATGTGTGAAAAATCGCTGTACGAAAGAGCGAGCGAGAGCGAGGCAGCTAAAAAAGGACTTTAGAGCATCAGGAACAGGAGCAGTAGAGCGAAGGACCTGGCATGACCAGATAAATGGGCTTGTTTAAAGTTTCGCTTCAGTTTAAAGCTTCACTCTTACTTCACTTCACTCATTCGCGCTCACCGAAGAACGTGAATGAGAAGATATATGAAAGTGAACGGGGCAAAATTGCGTGCCAGGACAGAAAAGTATGGCGCTCTACCCTCCCTGCCTACCTCTGGGTGAAACGGAATGATGGTTAGTCACTTGGTTTAATTAATTTATTTTAATTGGGAAATCGAAGCTTATTGGCGGTAAGTAAATTTTTTTTATGAAAATAGAAAAAAATGAGCCATTTACAGGATTCCTTTAAATTACCATAAAATAGCGAAAATAACAATTATATAATAAGTGCACAAATATCCTACATATCTATCTGCGAAAGCTAAATTTGTAGTTAAGTCGATGGGCGTGCGCGTAGATTTAGAATTTGAACTAATACACAAATCAATATCACTACGTATCATTATTAACTATAGAATTTTATTTTATTATCATTCAAGTTTAAAAAGTTAATATTTTATAAAGCAGAGACACGTACACCGTACACGGAATCGTGTTATATAAATATTTTACTATTTTGAAAATGAGGTATACACTTATTCTGCTTAAATAGTACTGACTATGTGGTCTCCCATAACGAGTCTCGGGCCCTCGACCATTGGGCGAGTCTCTTAGCGCTAGACCCAGCGAGCGCGGAATAACACGTAATTGGTTTACTCGTCGCGCTTGTTGACTTAACTCAGACATGTCTGGCGGATACAAAGTTCTTCAGTAGCCTAATATTTTCAAAAATAAGTAAATCAAACCAAAGGGAGCAATAGAAGTCTGCATACACGAAGATCAAACGCTTGAATTAACAAACACATTCCGGAAACTCAGAGACAAGTGATTATTATTACCGGGTAATAATACATCATGCAAGCGTGGATACATAATCTAGTGGGAAAATACGTTCGCGAACATTAACGATAATCGTAACTCCCGTGTGGTCAGATAGATAGATTGTGATGAGTGATGCATTTTAAAGAACGTGCATAATACTTACATTGGAAGAAATCATTACATAGATTTATCCGCAATGACTCACTTATTTATTTGGAAGCGATTGACTGACTTTTTCAATGGACATATAATATTATCTATATTAGACATAACTAACTAACCATCACGTCCTTTTCTAGAGGGGTAGGCAGAAATGATAGAACACCGCACTCTTCTGTCCTGGCACACCACTTTTGCTTCGTCCACTTTCGTATATCTTCTCACGCACGCTCTTCGTATGTTCAGGCTCCTAACAGGGTTATCCTCCAATATTTGATTTATCTGGTCATGCCGGTCCTTCCGCGGATACCCTCTGTTTCTGCTGGCTTCAACACTCGCCTCATAAATTTTCTCTACCATCCTTTCCTCACTCGTCTGTTCCACACGGTCAAACCATCTCAGCGATCCTTTATTTATTTTATATATAGCCAGCATTACTTTAACTTTTAATTCGTTTATTCTCTCCTCTATCGTACAAATATTTTCAACACATACTCTAAGCGACCGCGTTCAGTCTATTTTCGTTCTTTTTTCCGATTCCAGGCTTCACTTCCATACATCAGAGTTGGCACTGGAACTCCGGTACATAATGGAGGTACTTAATTTAGAATTCCTACATAATGTATATTTTTTTTTAATACTAAGGACAGTTTTAGTTGTAAATTTTGCTTCGATTTTGAAAGCTGTTTAATTGGTAGTCATTTCTGGAAATATAGGTACATCAGTGCACCTAAAGTATAATTTAGAAGCCATAAATAAATTATAATAAGATATATTTATTACGTCCATAAATTTATCCATCCAGAGCTCTGTTTAATTTCCATGTAAATATGTGGCTGACTTGATATTCAGCGAAAGTTAAAGTAAAATATGGAAACTTATTAATTAATAATTATTAATGCACAGGCGCAATGAGCATACAAATGTGTACATTGACCTTACGTCGTTACAGATCATTTATAGTGATCCAGTATTTTGCAAGCGTTTGATACAATTTAAGTTGCGGCATTTAAAAATACAGACATATGTTTATTTTATAACGGTTTGCTAAACACAATATATAATAGAAATTTACTGTCATTTAGTAATACATATATCAAAACATGTGAAATACTATTCTAGAAGACAATCCATCGTAAACTGTAATCCACATCGTAAACGTAGTTAAGAGATAAACTTTATTAATTCGGATGGAGTTACTCAAGTACGGTAGATATCAAAGCAGCAGCAGTAACACATTCAATGCTAAAACTTAATTTGTTATAAAAAAACTGGGTTTTATCCACCACAACCAAATGCCGAGCAAACCGATAGGGTACCACTATAAAGCGTTTATTGTCCAAAAATTAAGTGTCGAAGCATTTCACGGACATACGAAATATTGAGAAAAACATCAGATCTTGCGTCTCGCAAAGAAAGCGCAGATCGGGACTCTGGAATGTGATGAACATGGCGGAAGAATCCGGAAGAAGAGGCAATGGTCTCGTCCGTCTACTGTAAAGCCTTTCCGGGCCGCGGTAAACGTGTCTAGGTGGGGTTAGGTGAACAGAGTGATGAGAGTCAACATCCGTCCAACGGATAATGCACGAGAACAATGTATAGCCGGTGGCGTTTGAAGTTAAGCTCTCAGGATGATACTGATTTCTAGTCATGGATTGACATTATCGTATTTACGTAATAAATATTTATTTCTATTTTTATTTATTTAAAAATCCTTGTTTACAAATAAGATACTTAATACTAATTTAACAATAAAACATAAGATAAAACATAAGATAAATTACACATTTTTTTTGTTTTGTTTAATTTGTGGATTATGCCACTCTACTAGGCTACGCCTGTCCCAGAGTGGAGTTATAGAACACAATTATAATATTTTTTCGAGTTCGTCAGTAGTATTTATTTTCATAAGGTAGTTATTATGTATCTACAGAGTATCAAGTGGAATGTTAGTGAAAGTTGAGTTAGTCATAAGTCCAAGTGTAAATATGTGTAGAATAATTGTTTAATGTAAAAAGGGTTAAAGTTTTGTTTAAGATTATTTTTTTATTTTCCTTAATTAATTAATTAATTTATATAGGTATATATTTTTATTTAAGACATTATTACGCAATTACAGTAAGTAAATTTTCAGTTGCTGTTCTACCTTTGGAGGTAAGCCAGTTGTTTGCTAAAGCTTTTATTTTATTAATTGAGTATATTCTGATTTCCGGGAAGTCTGTTTTAAATATGTTAAATATTTTAGGCCCTATGTATGAGTAATTTTTCTGTCCATGTGTTGTCTTAGTTTTTGGTATTTCGTCAAGGTTTCGTAATGCTTGTCTAGTATTATGTGAATGCGAGTTACTGGTTGCTGTTAGGTGGTTTGTGTTTTTAATGTAGAAGATGAGGGTAGACTTAACGAACAGCTGTCTAACGTCCAGTACATTAAATTCTCTGAATAGTCTGTCTGATTGGTATGTAAATGGTTTCTTATTAATGACTCGGAGCAAGGTTTTTTGTGCCGTTATAGCTGGTTTTAATGTGGTTTTGTAAGTACCTCCCCAACTTGGAATCGCATAGTTCAAAAATGACTGGGCAAGAGCATAATAGATAGTTTTGAGTTGCTGTTTATTAAAAATATTACGTATGGATTTAAAAAGGTAAATGAGTTTTAAAAGTTTTCCCGATAATAGTTCAATGTGAAGTTTCCAGTTTAGGTGCCTGTCTATTATGATTCCCAAGTATTTCACACTATCTGCATTTTCCAAGGGGGTGCAATCACAGTTTTGGTGTTGGCAATCATGCATAGTCAATTTTAAATCGCTAGATGGCTGCCCTCTTTTATCTATGCTGAATGTCAAATACTTATTTTTTTTGAGATTGACTGTTAGCAAATTATTTTCCAGCCAGTGTTTTACTATGTTGCAACCCAGTTCAGCTGCTTTGAAAACTAGATCCCATGATGAAGCGTGGAACAGGAGTATTGTATCGTCTGCAAAAGTAACTACTTTCCCCCCCGTTGTTAGCTTGCATAAATCGTTTATGTATAGGAGGAATAAAACAGGTTCTAGTGTACTTCCTTGAGGGACTCCGTATTTGATGTAATGTTCGTCACTTTTAGTTTTGTCAAGTTGTGTAAATTGTGTTCTGTCTGTAAGGTAAGTTTTGAACCAGTTGTAACTTGCTTCCGAAAGTCCAGTCTGTTTTAGTTTGTGAAGCACTTTTTCATGTGAAACTGTGTCAAAAGCTTTCGTCAAGTCTAGTGCTATTGCTATACATTTTTTATTATTGTCAAGTTTGTCTGAAATATAACCAATAACTTCCTGTATTGCTTCTTGTGTACCCCGATTTTTTCTAAATCCAAACTGGTTGTTGGCTAAAATTTGATATTTTTCTAAAAAGTTGGTGAATTGATTACATATATGTACATTACATATGTACCTGTATTTTGCTGCACAGCGGTTAACATGGGCCGCGTCCACTGTAATACCTAGCAAAAGCAATAGGCTGACCCATTTTCTGTGGTAATAGATTTATGGTTTGTGATGGTTCTATATGAACATACGTAGATCCTTCTCAAATCTCCACTTGCCCGTAGATGGCGAAACTTAAATATTCTTCATTAGACTCGATGGTCGCTGACACCGTGGAAAGGATTGTCCGAACCTGTTTGAATACTCAGCTGTGGTGATGCGTGCTATACACATCCCGTACAGGATTAGAATTTCCGTCTGACGTTGTATCACTCCTCGAGACCGGTTATGGTAGGTCGGCGGTTCGTGTCTCCTCTGTACTTCGCTTCTTACTTTTACTACTTCTCGGTTAACACAACCCACCGGTTCAGTTACTTTTGCAATTTATTCAAACCCACGTATGTGATTTAGTCATGTGTGATGTGCCTATCAATTTTGCCTTCGGCTCAAACAATAATGGTTTCTTTTCGAACAGCTTTTGATTCAATTTTATGACCGCCTACGTTCATTATTATGTACATGTAGCATCGGTTTATAAAAAGTTTTATTTTTCGATGAAACTGCCGTTGTATTGTAATTTTTTGTGACGGAAATAATTTTACAATATTGAAATCGAAAATACTAAAAAAGGATTTATATAGTGATAATTTCTTCTTCAAATGTAGCAAATTTATTTTGTGGTAAGATAATTATAATTAATATAAATTAACTTTGTTTAAACCACTTATTTATTGAAAAAAATCAACATGTTTCAAAGCCAATGGCTTCTTCATCAGGAAAACAAAAATAATATTTAAAAATCGAAGTATAGATCAAAATATTAAAAATTTATAAATGGAAAATAATAATATAAAGTACCTAATTAATATGAAAATAAATTTAAAAGATAACTATTTGCAAAAAGGACCTGATTATTTATAATATTCAATTTACTATTTACACTCTTTCTTATTTCCAAAATTTCTAATTTATCAAATTGTGAATTAATTTAATTTGTAAATTAATGATGAAGAAGCCATTGGCTTTGAAACATGTTGATTTTTTCAATAAATAAGTGGTTTAAACAAAGTTAATTTATATTAATTATAGTGATAATTGTTTTATGATTAAAAAAAAAATCGGTACTGTCATAAGACACTACTTTGCTGGGAAAAGGACATAACTTTTACGAAATATAATTCCGCTTTAGATAGGTAGACTACAATTATGAATATCGAATTAGGGAATGAATAATGTAGTATGTACTATGGGACCTAATTTGAGAACAATGTACAAATGTTAACCACCCCGTAATATAATGGTTTTAATGCCAATCAAAACCCATTAATTTTCTAAATTTATACTATTAAATATTTCATCATCATCGAGTACTTAAGACAAATACGAACCATAATTGTGACGGGGCGAAAAAAAATCTGTTCGTTTTATTTTTCAATTAGGTACGATTATTTATATTGTTTCTAGTTCGATAAACTTGCTTACTGATACTTCCTGTAATTAATTTATTGTAAATGAGATAAGAAAAAAATATTGCGCACTTGGAGACAACCCTCGATCTAGTGATGTGAATGAATAATTATTTATGTACGTATTTCGTGGTTCGTTAACGACGGAGATTGATTAGGCAAACTGTAACTGTCAATAAAGTTCTGCAACGATGATTAGTATCGTGATTTAACGATTGGAGGTTGAGGTTCTAATTTACCAGTGGAATTTATTTATGGGAACAATTAGTTAACAATCATTGTTACAATCGAACACCAATTACACAATTGCAGTGTAATTATAATCACACTATTCTGAAAACAAACTGTACATGCAAGTTTTGTTCGTTTTGCGACGTTCCCTGCAAAAAAATGCAATTTTACAGGATAGCTGTTTGAAGTTTGGCTTTTCATACAAAAAGAGCATATTTGTCCGCTTTTGCCTCATTTTTTTTTCTGAAAAAATAAAAAACATTTTTTTAATTGTATGTTACGTAGAAAAGTATATTCCATGTATTGGTGAAAAAAGTCAAAATTCTTTTTTGGTAGATGTCAGAGTTTACGTAGAGAACGTCGATATTCGACATGTGTATTATTATTAATCTATATAAATAAAAATGTAAATGTTCGTTTATACAAAATCGCTAATCACTGAAAGTTCTTCCACCGATTGTATTGAAATTTTGGCACAACATTGCATTTTTTATACACCTACTTTTGTATACCACATTTTATGGACAAGATCTAACGTACGTTGTAGAAAAATATCAAAACGAGATAAAATAGCCACTAATATTTGAGAAAAATTCTACTGATACAAATCGGAGAATGTCGTATATCTCGGTTTTAACACTTTGTCTAATAGTAGGTGTGCGGGATGTGTCACATCTGGCCAAGTGCAGGTTTTTCCGAGTTAGCTTGGAATATCGTTTTTACGCTGATAGTTGTAACAGATATATTCATAACGAGAAATTGCTAATACATGTTCAATCAATGACGCGTTTTGCAATAACCGGTTAGCGAGTTGTCCGGCATCCAGCGTCTATCCAGGTTGCATTGGTCGTAATGCGTGGCTAGCGGCTGATCTAGACGAACTATTTTAATTGCACTTGCAAAACAAAATCGTAGAGAGGAAAGTGACAGACTGCCGGCACTGAGGGAATGTCCTCAGAGATGTCGCTTTTTCAGACTCGTTCGCTCTTCGTGCGCTCCCGTTGAAGATCTAGTCTAAGTGCATTCGCTACAGATTTATGTGAAAGTGGTTCCGTTCCAGATTATCGAGAATCCGTCGCGGTTGCATCTGCCCGGCAGAGTAACGAGCACTCTTGCGAAAGCGAATCTAAGAACATACAGAAACGGATATTTCACGACTCGCTGTACAGGCTTCGCAATGCGAGAATTGCGCAAGTACCGCCTGCTTATGGGGACGTGGTGCAGGAAGAACAACACAATATTCAATGCACTAAGTACTTTGGACGTGTTGGATGCATTTTTAATCACGGTTGTACATTGGTACAGATAATGTGCGAAATTATTATACATTTTGACATACTTCTCTTGATCGAGAAAAGGTTTATTCGTATATATCAAATATATCTAAAGTATTATCATGAATATCTCAAATATACCGAAATTTACCTTAATCAGCTGGCACACCTAGAGTTACATGAAGACTACAAGAAGCCTAGAAAACTGTCAAAATTTCACGAACCTCTCAAAAACTCATTCGAGAACGATACACATATTTCCAATAACCTCGCTTTCTTTTTTCTCCTGCATTTCCGATCCTTACCTAAGAGGCCTATGTTATCCACCGTGAAAAGATATTCCTATTTAACCCTTTACTGCGCACTTGGAGATGAGACAATACGATTTTTTTAAATGTATACAAGATATTAAACTTCACGTGAATATTACGAATGCTATTATAAAGATTTGTAAAGCAACATTGAATAGAAAATATGTATCTCGCGAATGTAGGGTTTTAATACAATTATTGTATATTATGTTATATAACGGAGAGCACGCCATTAATCATGGTTTCCACTCGAAATATAATATACAAGACGAAGAATTTATTATAACACGGCGAGGCATAGGAGTTGCACAAGCCGCTTTACCTTGGGAGCAGTGATTGCGTGCCTGCAGTGGGAAGTGCATTCTCCGCTTACCTCGTGTGATCTAATCATCTGACCAAGGCTGTTGTTGCGAGAGTGCACCGGGCGCAGCGGGCCTGTCGCATGCTTTACCGTCCGCCGCGGAATCGCCACAAAGGGAACCTTGCAACTGCTGTCGTCTCACCGTCAAGTAATGTAAAGGCGGCCACACGCGCTCCGGTATATCGTGAGGTATCGCAGTCATCGCTAGTGATGGGTCCGCTCTGTACTGACTACTACAATGCAGTACTATATTACATTGAAGTGTACACTTCACGCCTTCTGAAGTGTAGTGCACACTACAAACTACACACACTTCAAAGTTATTGAAAGTACATACTTCAAATAGTACACTTCATTTTAAAGCGAACACTATAAAGTACACACACTTCAAAGTTATCGAAAGTACGAGTACATACTTCAAATAGTAGGGGAGGGTGGGGCGTGTTGTGACTAATTTATGAAAAAAGGTATTGTGGAAGAATCTTTAATAATATCAAAAACATTACATTTCAGTTGAATCAAACAATTCTTCACCTATAAAAAATTAGCATTATTGACCATGTCACCAAAAGGACAACGCAACAAAATATGGCTTTTCAAAATATGGGAATTGTCACAACCTGCCCCACCCGAGGGGTCAGTTGTGACAAGGGTGGGGCAGGTTGTGACGAACTGATCGTCAAATATTGTTGAGTATTTAAGTAATTTAAGTAACAAAACAAATGTTATGAACAATTAATTGTACAAGTGGTAACATGTTTTATAATTAACTTTCAACAAATAAACAAAATTTGTACTTTTATTAACTGTGGTAAGAAAATTCTGTAATCTATTAAAATTATTTTTTGCCAGTCAAACAAAAGTCAAATACAATCTTAATTCGTCCATTCCAGCACATAGCTCATTACACCATCTCTGGCATTTTATGTACCTCACCCACCTTTTACCCGAAATATCATTAGAATAAGGGTTCTTACAAGCAATGCATTGCTCATCTTCGTTTGCATCGCTGTCATCAGTTTCCATGATAGGTGGCTCCTCTTCAATTTCGCTGGATGAAGACGATACTAGAATTTGTTCATTCACTCCAAAAGTCTCTTTCTTGGGTAGTTTTTTCTTTATTTCCGCTTTTGATTTATTGGGTGCTTGTTTTTTTTTTAGTTCCTTTTGTAATTTGACTTTCGCATCTTTTCGCCTTTATTTTCCTTTCTTAGATTATCGTCCGATTCTTACTTATTTTTTATTGGCGTGTCAGATAAAACTACGCTTTAAATTTTCTTTCTACAGCGTAGGTTCTTTCTTGGATTAGCTTTAGGTAATGGCCGAATTTGTTTTGGTGTTCAAAGGTGTTGTCCAATTTTCGTGAATTATGATCATATTTTGACATGCATACTCGTATGCAAGCTTTTTCGCATCAGCTGTGGTCAAACCATAATAAACTTTGCTACATTTTGCAATGTAATCTCCAAGTTATTTTTCTTGGCATGGGTAAAAATTTGTCCCGGGTTGCAATATGAACCTTAGAATTTACAAATGGAAGGGCTTTTTTCCAATCTATGAATCGTTTTAGTGTCATATATGACAATTATAATTGACACCAAAAGACACCGCGGCTTTTCGAAGAGACACGTTTGTAGCCTCTATCTCAGCAGCAGTGAGTTTATAAACACTTTCGGGAATTTCACCCTTCTTCGTTTTTTTAAAGTAATTTCGTACCATTTTGAATCCTTGAAGAAGACGAATTAAAAAAGTAAAGTAAAAATAATAATTGAACTGTACAGTTTCACATCTAATAATTGTTTTATTAAAAATAAAATTTTAATTATTTCGAAGGGGCTAGTCGTGACAGTCCCAACTAGCCCCCACATTTTTGTAACAACTCGCCCCATACGATCATTTTATATTAAAATGTCTACGAAAGTGAATTTATTTACCGTAAGGTTTTCCTTTATTGCTGATAATACAGCCAAAAGACACAACATTTGGTAAATAAAATGTAAAATAACTCACCTAGTATTGGTTAAACAACAGAACACTTGGAATCAGTGCAGAAAAAGTTAGTTTAGTACCTCAAAATCAAACTTTATCATTTAACTTTAATGAAATCAACCGCACGGCTCCAATATTTTGATAACAACTGACGCTACGGAGTTCACATGAAATGAATCTATGCGGGTAACGCTAAGTCAAATGGCACGAATTTTAAACGCCTTGTCACAACCTGCCCCTGTCACAACACGCCCCACCCTCCCCTACATTTTTTATGTGAAATTTTTGGGAAGTATATGTAGAAAAATGAAGAAATTTTTGGAAAACGAAACAACCCCCTCCCCTCAATGGTTTGAAAAATTTTCTATTAGCATACATACCACAATTAGTTCACTTCATTAGTACTACAATTAGTTCACTTCATTAGTACTAAAATTAGTTCACTTAATTTGTACTACAATTCCGTAGTAGGTACTACAATTAGTTCACTTCATGTAGTTTTTACTACAAGTAGTGTACACTTTGTAGTCTTCAAACTGGTGATCGTGTGTGTGTTGTAGTCTTCATTTTGAAATGTAGTTTTTCCCTTTGCTAGTCATCGCACATCACAGATCGGTACATCTCACATCGTATCCCCATAGAGCCCATACAAGCGGTAGACCGCAGGAATCTTCAGTTGTAAATATGGCATCGTCGCGAGACAGGGTTTTTTCACTTTATTTGAAATAAGGTAATAAAACGCAAATAAAAAAACGAGGAAAATGTTAAAAGGAGTAGTTGTTGAAAAAATAGTCATATCCAATAATAATAATTTCGATTTCCGCCCGTCCGTGCGTAACTTCCTAGAATTTAAAACAATTTAATTCCTTTTTCAAAATGAGTATGATTTCAAAATTATTATTAAATAAAATGAAAATATTGACTACGATTTTTTAATTAAAAAAAAACTCTGAATGAGATTTTTTAAAATATTTCAGTCTTATGAAAATTAAAACCATTAAGTGCGTCCATTGCTATATCGCATTTGTCATTGATATTTATCATCAATCAAAATATATAATTCTCTACTTAAAAATGTGTGTCACCAAAGCTAGACAAAGAAGACTTCTTGTTGAGGCGACCTCTAGAGACGTCCGCAGCGTGTAAAAAAACGTGTTTTTTAAATATTTTTTGTTTATAATTATTTTTGATCTATTTTTAAAAAAAATGGTAAAATACTTAACATAATATTAATTCCAATTGTTTTATCTTTCAAATAAAACCTCTTTGATGTTTATAGCATATCCACATGGGAAACATTAACATGGAGGAAAATGACATATAGGAGGTGTTTAGTCGATGAAATTTCACATGTTTTATGCTATTAAAGGCTCTGGTCACCGGACACACTGTATATGTAAAAATCATAAGTATTTTTCAATTTGTATTAATTCGTAAATATTATATTTATTCATGTTATTATATGCTATTATGATACGAAAGGGTACCCATACAATAAAAATATAAAGTTCTTTTTGACAAACCTAGTAAATAATAATAAACATAAAAAATAAGTTCACATTTTTACATTAAAATATAATTTCAAATATGTATTACAATTCCATAAATCTGTTTAATAATGCCCACTCAACTTTATTACACCAGAAAAACAAACACTTATTCACGTTACTCTCTCCTTCTTTATTCTGGAAAAGGCTCATTGAAACAAACCTAGTAAACAAAACTAAAACCTTAACTTTTTAGCATTTGTATTTGCTATACGTCAATACCTGTGGGCGGCTGTGACAGATGATGACGACTGCTTCCCGGCAAATGATTGCCGCTGCGCGGCCAATTATACCTGCTGCGTTATTGTAATACGTACGATGATATAAAATTGAGCGTTACCTCACCCATCTCCAGAAACTTTCATAACCGAAATCACGCTTCAACTCACTGGAGAAAACCGAAAACAAAAAAAAACAGACGACGGCGGCTGCTTCGCGGCCAATGATTGGCGCTGCGTGGTCCATTGTACATGCTGCGTTATGGTAATATATGTAGATGATATATTTTATAAAAATTGACCGTCTCCTCGCCCACCACCAGAAACTTTCAAAAATGAAATGTCACTGGGAAAAGTCGATGGCGGCTACGTCGCGACCAATAATTACAGCTGCGCGGCCAATTGTACCTGCTGGGTTACTGTAGTAAGTATGATAATAATGATATATTTTATAAAAATTGACCGTCGTCACCTCGCCCACCACCAGAAACTTTCAAAACCGAAATCGCGCTTCAACTCACTGAGGGAATCCGCAAAAGCAGGATGACGTGTTTGAAGACGTAACAAACCGGACGTAACAATGTAAAAAAGGAATTCTACGCAACAAACTTAACTTCAAAGTTTTCGACATCATTTTTTTTAAAAATATTATATTTCTATAAATTTGTTCAAAAACGCCCATAATTTATTACACGAGAAAAGCAAAAATTTATTTACACTATTCTATCTTTCTTTATCTTGGAAAAAGTTTTTTGAAAATATTTACGTCAACAAAACAAAAAACTTTACATCAAAAAATAAAGTTTTAAATATCTTGTACAAATTTGTTGAAAAATGCCCGTACAACTTAATTACCAGTGAAAAGCAAACGATTATAATATTCACTATTCTAACTTGCTTTATCCCGGAAAAAGTTCTTTGTAACAAACCTAGTAAGTAAAATAAAACAAAAAAATATCTATACATTTTTCTACATTGAAAAATATAATTTATGATATTATAATAGAAAAATTTGTCGGACAACACTAAAGAAACAAACCAGTAATGGCTGCCGCTCTATCTAGAGACCTGTCAAAGGGTAATATTTGTTCATTATTTGCTTTTCAGCTTCGCAAAACTTTAATACTTCATTGAAAATTGTTCTTGCACCACCACGGACTGTTTTGGACAAAATAATTTAGTGTATATTGGAAATCAAGATGTCAGAGCTCACGCGCAAATACGAGAATGAAGTGAATGACAGGGCGAGGGGTTACCGCCGGGTGCGGGCGGCGAGGGTTTTTGGTTCCAAAGTCGCCGCACGCCAATTTACGTTGGTCAACCTATATAATACGATACATGATGTATATAATACAATATCGACGAACGTTTAGTTTTAATTTTATTTTGGTGATACACGAACTATCTTCACAATAATTAAAAATTAATAAGGAGATTTAAATGAAAAAAAAATCATTAATTTTTCAAAGCAAGAAAACACTTTGTGGCTTGACATTATAAGACATTTAAGAATAAATTAAATACTATGTTTTAAACCACTTTATCGCTATATATTTTTCAACTAGTTTCGGTTGGACTCAACCTTCTTCGGGACAATTATAATATAGACTAATCTCGGTACAGAAATTTATATTACAGCGATAAAGTGGTTTAAAACATAGTATTTAATTTATTCTTAAATGTCTACCAATGTGTTTTAATTGTTTCGGTTATATTTGAAGAATATTTAGAAGCACAAAATGAAGTTGGTAAAAAAAAAAGTCAATTATTATTGTTATTAACTTTGTTCTCTGCAGTCGCCCTGTTTCGGTTAACTTCCACAGCCTTTCTTATTTTAGTCGCCCAAATAGACGTCCATGACTTCGGAAAAAGTGCGTGGTGTCTGGTCTCCACAGCACTTCAGGGCGAGACACAATATTATTTTTTCAATCCGTGTTGATTTTGTTACGCTTTGGTTGATTTATGTTATTTGTCGTACAACGGCAGTAAAGGTACTATTGTTGTACAAACAACAGTGCCTCTGAATGTATGTACACACGTATAAAAGCCGATTGGCGATGCAGTGTCGAGAGCAAAACAAAAGATCGGCAGTGTTACACGCCCAAGGCTAACGTTACAAACGAACTGAACACAATGCGGTGCCTCGGTTAATACTTCACACTGAGGACATTCGAATCGGACGCACTCGATAAAATTAAGCGTAAAAAAGAGAGACTTATTTTGGTGTTTGTCCAGATTATTATTATTATAAAAATTAAGACGCTATCAACGGTTCCAGAATCACTGTTATCGTGATTTCCGATTTAATGTGGTTTTGCATATCCATACAAAAATTCCCTTTTCGCGGTAAGCATTTTACAGGTACCGCCCAAAACTGCAACGAACATCTTCTTAAAATAAGGCCGTGAGTACCTTAATGAAGAGAGAGCCTGGAAACGGTAACAACAGAATTCGAAATGATAAAACGAAGTGACCTGATTGCAGCTCCTAATGTTTAGCGTGCGCTATAAAATAGAAAATTTAATTCTCTGCTTTCGAGTGATATAGCAAGAGGAGGTGAAATAAAATGTCGTTCTAAAAATAAAACACTTCATTTTTATGTTCGTGTAGTTTGCTGGCGCACTCTTCAAAGATGTCATCAAACTTGTCAAACGTATTATCAAACATGTCATCATATACGTTGTTAAATACGTCATCAAACATGTCATCATACATGTCGTCATATACGTCATCAAACATGATATCGAACAATAAAACTGCATATAATTTTCTAGATATCTTACCGATTTAAAATGGACTATTGTTATTATTATTTTATTATTATTATTTTAATGATTGTTAGTTTAGATTTTCAATTCAAAATTCTATAAATGAAGGATTTTGGCAATATTTGTGAGGGTATTTTTTTGCATAAAACATTAAAATAATACTAGCCGTACACTCGTGAAAATCAAGGGACATAATTATTAAATTGATATAAACGTCAAGACCGTGTAGTTTGGTGGCGTACCCTTACACGTAGCCTGAGCCGCGCGCTGATTGATGTTTCGCACTCGGCTGCCCGCAATTCATTAGCGGGTTGTGAGTGTTGTTGTTGTAATTCCAGCGAGTTAAGGTGGGCTCATTCCAAATTAGGATAGTTAATGATTGATGATGATGATCACAAATATAACGTGTTACAATACAGGTGTAGTTGGAGTGTTTTTTCTTATAACCTGTTCAATAAGTTATCTTTATATAAATTTGTTACAAGTTCAATGACGGACATATTTTTTCGTGTGCAAATAAGATACTACCGGGAAAACAGGTACTCACTATCAAAGAACAAACACTGGTATCGGGTACTCGGCCGGGCGAGTGCAAAGCATACATCAGATAAAAATCCATAGATTCACATGTCACAAAAAATAACACACCCAATTATTTCGCAATATTCAAAATATGAGTTTAATGTGTATTGGCAAATCAAAAGAATAATATATTTTAAATCAAGGCGACCTGACAGATAGCTGGCACAATCAGGATATTAAAACAAACCATTCTACGAGACAAATTATTCCCATTCCACAGAAGATGTGTCGATCCATACCTGGAACAAAATAAAAACAAACATTAGGGAAGGCCAGATAAATACTTCAGAAAACTAAGAATAATCGTGAGTTAGTATTGTGATTAGTTAGTGTTATTATTAATTTATGTTATGATGACGCTAAAAATGCAGCAAATAATACGCGCCCTGCCATTATCAAGACAAACAAGAAGGTCTGATGTGTCTTGATTGTAAAAATTCATTTGCTTCAATACAACTTCAATAAAATGATAAAATCCTTGTAAAAAAGAGCTTATTTCAATTTTTGTAATTAATCGAATCTTGCGAAGGGTGGAACTCTGTTTTCACTTTCTTAACAAGATGGTAAGCTGGATAAATATTTAAATTTTTACCCCTCGACTGTTGTCTCAGTGTGTTATACTGGTTGGTACTTAAATTGGCATTGACCGTTAGTGTCAAGGCGGCTTCTGGAGAGAGTTTGGCTCTGGTACTCAAAAATTTGTCTCGCTTTTTTTATTCGAGTAGCTCAGTAAGGAGACTCAGCAGCTACCTCTTTCTTTAGACTGGATGATCTCAGACTAACTTCAGTGGCGATCGTTCATTCTTCATGAGTTTTTGTAGAAACTAGATCTATGATTTTTCTCTTTTGGATTTTCGAAACATATTATCGAATGACTTCCAAGGCCTACCTGATCTTGTACAATCTCGTAAACCTGCTGAACTTGAGGATGGAAGCAGGTCGAGAAACTTAGAGGGCAACGATACTATATCTTCAAACCACGCATCATGTTCAAGCAAAAATTTCGATAATTTTCTACAGCTTTTCTCCAACTTCGCATCTATTTTTGCGCTAAGACTGCTAACGTAAATTTTTAGTTCTCAAGGCGTGCTTTTCGAATCAACCTGGTAGTGTTTTGTTTATTATAAAAATCTAAATGCACCTGTTTTAATCCTTTATGCCACTTAAATAAAAGCCATACATAAAATATTTATCTTTTCATTATTGTAGGTACTCCTAAAGAAAATTAAAAAATATTGTATGAGTGTCGAAAACACGTGCCGCCAAATTTAATAAAATCATACAGAATATGAACCAAAGCAGTAAATAAAATTATTTTCTCGATGGATACCCATGGATATTTTTTGTAAAATCAAGGCAAAGTCACACTTCTTCAAAAATATTACAATTTCGATATGTACAAGTAAATGGCTTTGTATCTGGCAATAAAATATATATATTGTAATACAGTTTACTTTGTGAAGTAGCCATTAACGTGAAGATAAAATATATATGTGTATTAGTAACTGTACTTCGAAATAAATTCACTTTTTTTCTTGATCACAATGACTCAAACTAACGAACAAAGTTGTTGTCTGAATGACGGCCTATGCAAGTGTCACTTTGCCAGGTTGCCATATGAAAACAGGTGCTATTATTTAGCAAATAATTATCAAAACTTATAGTCTAGGTAATTAGCTACTAGGTATATTTTACTAATTTTTATTTGCTTGCTTTTTAGTTTTTGAATAAAGTACCGCTAGATTGCGAATATATTACAGTGTGCGCCGGATTCCGGCTAACCTTATCGTCCCGGTTCTATTGCGGTCCACCGCAATCATCAGTGCTTCTACAAATATTGGACATGATGGACGTCGAAGAAGTTCCTGCAGTTATTTATTTATATTGGAAGAAGTCGCCGTAAAACATAGATTTTTTTATACACCCATAATACTGGGACACGACATGATAACATAGAGTGTAATATTTTTATTTCAGAACTAAAGAAATTCCAGGATAAGTTCTTTAGATAAACTAGGATATCAGTAAAATCGTATGAAGAATTATTATGAAAACAATATTTAAACACGCGCGCACCCTGCGTAGTGTCTAACGACTGAGCGGGGTGGGAAGCGAGCGGCGATTGCGGCTAACCGCGCAGAGTGGGTGGAGGGCATGCGGCGCGCCGGATCATTCAACCGGTGCGACCCGCCACAGTCCCAATACAACCGGAGCGGCTGACGGCTGGCCGCAAGTCAGTGGGTTGATATCATTCGGTTTCGTGTAAAAATCCAAGTGCGGCTTGCCGCAACGGCACGCCGCACCACGGTCAGCCGCTAGTGCGTTTTAGGCCTAAATCGTGCAATCCGAGATGAAGAATATTATGTTTTCATGATTATTAAATGAAAAAAAAACAGTAATAAAATGGCAAAAATAAATAATATTTGTGATAGGAAATTGCGAGATATGTAGGTATTTTTTTAGACTTTTTTCTCCAAATCGATGTTAATGTAAAAGTTACGCTTGAATGTACTCACAGCCATTTTATTTAGAGAACGCTTCACATGACTGAAGAGGAGTTAGGCAAAGAAAAAAGAAATATTCCACATAAACGGATTAGAAGCAAAAACGTTCAACAAGAATGCAGAGCGATGTGTATGAATATGATTATCTGGCAAATAATGTCTAATTGGCAGTTGATTTTGAAAGCATGTTTGTGTGTTTTAGAAGTCAAAAATCAAAAGAAAATTTATTTTAAAATATTAATAATTTTAATTATATTAAAATAAAAGCGATTTATTTAAATATAGTTTAAATATGAAATAAATTTGGGCAAATTGCCGACAGAGAAAATTAAAAAAAAAGTTATAATATTTTGATAAAAGTCGTTATTACTATTTTTTGGGTGTCGGCGGCTATAAATAAGTGATTACTTATTCCTTAGGAACCGGCATGTAAAAGTACCGTCATTTTTGATGGGTTACAGCGAGTATCTAATAAATAAATAAAATTTAAAAAGCCTTTGCCGTCAAAATATTGCTTCGAAATTATTCGAGATTTATTTACATCGAATTTCAATAACATTATTATATATGGTCTCATTCTTACATTAATTTAAAATATGGTCCCTCTGAAAATGATCGATCGAGGTTTCGTCGTACATTATATACAATTTACATACCACATACATTACATTGTAGTACTCAAAGGACACGGATTCTCGTAACTTCGGTCACCCGTGTCCGAATTTATTAATAACACGATAATACATATTTTCATTTTCATATATAACATTATTTGTAACGAAACGTCGGAGTTATATAATTAAATAAAAGTGCATAAACACAAAAATGATCAAAATATAAAATAAATAACTGATTGATGTTCCAGCTGTAGCCAATTGATGATACCATAAAAGTTAATTTGGAATCATTACAAGCCAAATAATTGTAAAAAGAAAACGATCACATAACGGCGATGAATGATGTGATAACCTGTTTACGTGGAAAGCAATTAGCATCAGATCAAGATCAATGGAGTGATTATGTGCGGGGGGGGGTGCAGGGGCATGAAATGTCCCCTGACATTTTGTTGTTTTCAGCCGCGACTTTCGCTTTTGTTTGATTACGCAACAAAAAGACGCTGAAAACAATTGGGGCTGATGATTGATTCATGAAAACGAACGAATCATTTATTTTAAACAAACAAATTACGTAATAGCAGTACGTTATGTGCACTTCAACATTCCTCGGGACTCGAGACCGAATCTTGAAGGCTCTATCAATCAATATTACCGACCTAATAGATCGATACAATTTACTTTAAATTAACACCACAAAGTAACTGTCATAAATATCTTTGGTTGATAATGCTTTGTTTCTTAATAAACTCTATATTGTTTTCATTGACACGTGTTAAAATAATTATATTTAATAACCAAATTAATTAATCAATTAGAAAGACATACAGAAAAATCTAATTCACGAAAAAATATTAGGTTACTACTATTAATAAAAATAAGAACTACATATAAGGTCGATTTATTCACGGAAACATAGAGGGTTGCTATAGCTTAGTGGTCAGAGCACCGGCCCCGGAAAGGAGGTGACCTGGGTTCGAATCCCAGTAGTAACCTAATATTTTTTTCGTGAATTAGATTTTTCTGTATGTCTTTCTAATTGATTAATTAATTTGGTTATTAAATATTTCACAGAACTTTGTTCTGAAAAATTACAACTTCACAAATATGAATGTGTTCTTGAATATATAATTATATTTATTTTAACACGTGTCAATGAATGAATATTTATAACATACAATTTTTTTTTTGCATAATTTTATGCGGGCAATGAAAGTTATATAAATTACGTGCTTTGTAGAATTATAATATAGGAGATTTAACTTTTGTAATCATAATCAGTAAATGTAAGATCAAATACATTTACACCACAAGGCGCTTTATTTTAATATAACATAAAATTCAGACTGATAATAAAGTGTTGCGCTAATAATAACACCTTTCTTTATTTTGGTAAGTGCCAAAATGTATATAAAAACTTAATGTACCTTAAACTGCATATTTTATTTATATTCTTATTCCCTGGGATCCCGGGATTGGCCACGCGCGGACATGCATCGTGAAATAGCCCTTATTTCCGGCGGAATTAGAGAGCAACTCTCAACGCACAACTGACATCGCTGAATGAATGATCAGATGGAAGACCGCGCGAATACCGGTATGTTATAATAGTATAGTAGAAATTCGCAGTACGAGATCGATAGAAAAAACACGTGTTCATATTAGTGGCTGTTTAATGTGCAACATTATTCATGGCCAGTTCGAAAATGCCAAAAAACCAGTTTGCAAATTTATACAATCAGCCTAAATTGTTTATTTCATTCTGAATGTTTTAAAAGGTAAGCGTAACGTTAAAAAATAATTATGATGTATGGTCGAAGACGGCGCGGGATCATTGACCGAGCATCGACTTAAAAATATTCCCGCCGTTTGCGCGTCGTCACATTGTAAACGATGCGAGCCATGTCGTACAAACAAATCTCTGATAAATTTTTTTTTTTTTTTTTGCAATATTTCTTTATATCTAGTCACATTAAGTATTAAATTTTATAAAATTTGAAATATAATTTATATATTTGACGAGAATACGTTAATACAATTAATTTTACCAAAGAAGATTTATACAGAGCTCGTTTATTTCACGTGTTAAAGCAATATCCCTTCCGCTGAGGGATTAGTGCAAAACCCATCTTACCTCCGCTTGCATCCAAAACATATTGCCGGGCAGTCTATCTACTACTAGAGTAATATAGGGCATTTTAGTGGCGGGCAGCTTTAAATTAGAGTTACTACTGCTAATTCCTTTAACAATTCTAAGAAAATTCAATTATCTATACTGTAATCAAAATACAATAGTTAAACGATCTTTTATTTTATTGATTTAATACTTTTGTAATTGTTTCAAAAAGGTTTACTTGATGCCTGAATCACTTTCGTGAATACAAAATATTTCTATACTATTTTTACTACATTTACACTACACTAAATATTTGTAAAGGTGCGTACTAATAAGTATCACATCAATATTTTAACTATTTTCAAACTGAGTTAACAGCCTGCGCTACGAAAAACACGAGCAACTTGCTGATCTGGAGTGAGACTCGAACCCGCGACCATTATATTAAAATAAAATGATTTCTATTTCCATGATCTATATATCTACAGTAATCTTTAATTATTACTTATTTCTACTATGCACCCTCAATTGATTTATGGCGGCAGTTTTGACGTGAACTTAAGCATTCCAATACATTAATCAAAATTGCGTTTCAATACATAGATACTGAGCAAATTTAACAGACTCAAACAGTTCACAAGATAAAACTAGACAGTTTTTATTGTAGACTTTTATATAGTGTGATAACGTAGATAAAATTGTGGTCTCGATTGAATACAATAATGAGATGGCCGCGAAAGACTACATTGGTTTGGTAAACAGGTCAGATAGCGTAAAAAATGTAAAAATGTAGGGGAAACCAGAGAGTTATTGGACAATGTGGTAGTAATGTGGCAAAAATAAGCATATCCTTTGGTAAAAAGTTATGAATATTTTAAATAGAAGTCACACCCTACAATATACTAACCATTGTTAATATCATCTTTATCGACCGCATAACGACAATGTTTAAAATAAAATATTTCTGATATATGATGGCAAGTTTCTTGGTGGACACAGAATTTGTTAAGGAATTCACAAGAGCTAATACATTTATTAGAGGTTACAATGAATTAGTTTTTAATTGTTAATGTTAATTAGTATATCAGTATATGAATTCCATTACATTATGTTGTTGATTTAAAAAAAATAAATGTAATGTAAGTATTTTTTTAGGTGTCTAATAACTGTACCCGCCAAAGACATTTTTTCTATTATTGGACGGCCGTCCGATAACTATGTTTTGTATAAAAAATATATATTGTTAAATATTGTGCTTATTATATCCTAAATATAATTATCTAAGACTATTTCACACAATTTTTTAAATATTCTAAACAGTTACTGGCATAGCGTCTGATAAGTGTCTGGCGGGTGTTCAATAACTGTCGTAATATTTTTTTTCCATCTTTATTAATTAAAAATGTTGAAAAGAAGATGGTAGATTATAAAAAAAGAAGCATTGAAAATCTTTAAGGAAGGGGGGAGTGCAGTTGCGTGAATTTGCTTCGAAATGTGATATTCCAAGAAGTAATTTTCAATTTAAGACTAAGAATCCTGAAGCACAGTATAGTAAAGCATAAAACTGTGCCTGAAGTGGCGAACAAAAGTGGTCCAATTGAAGAGAAATTGTATTAAATTGGGTAACATATTTAGCTAAAAGGGGATTTCCGCGTAAAAAAGAAGACGTTCTTAGCAGCGTTCAAAATTTTCTGCGAAAGATCCCACGAAGGAATCCCTTCAAAAATAATCGACCCGGGACGGATGGTACAATTTTTTTATGAAAAGAAATGTTAAATTAGTAAAGAGAATAAGCAAAGTTATGACTGATGCCAGCTCTTGTGTCAGTATAAAAGATTTAATTGGGCTAGTTCGAGGAGATTAAGGCCTGTATTAAAGAAGAAAATTTAGAAACTGTTATTGAAGTTGTCTCTAGAATTTTCAAAGGAGATGAGGCCAATTTCCAAATATGTCCATCATTGCGAAATTTTTAATGGAAAAGGAATCAAGAAATGTGTATGTCATGGAAAGTTTTCTTCAAACGATAATTTAAGGGGGGGGTAAGGTTAATTCGTACAAAAAAAGGCATGTATTTGTGATTTTTTTGTGACGACACAATTAATTTTTTTTTATTAAAACCAATGGTACATTAAAGTATGACATTTGAAGAATATTGTGTAAAATTTTCAAGAAGAAATATTAAAAAATACGGCAATGGCAGCAATTATTCGGACGTGTCTCGGAAAAAAGTAGAATTGCGGTGTCCATCATAACTTGGTGCTAGATCATCTGAAATCAAAAAATCAAAGTTCATTCGTTAGATAATAGGTTTTTCCAGGTGACGCTGGGAGGGTTTTTTGAAATTTCAATTTTTTTCAACAATTTCAACACTTTGAAGGGAAAACGCGATTTTTTGCGAAAAATATCGACTAATTTATTATTAAAAAATATAAAATAATAACATATTTGAAAAAAAGTCTCTAGCGTTACCTAGTAAATTATGTACAGAAATAGTGTTCAAAATTTCAAAAGGATAGGTGCAGTCGTTTTGAAGTTATGATGGACACCGACTTTGAAAACGTGAGATGTGGGGAAAACGTTTTAAAGTTTTGCACACTGTAAATTTCAAAATAAAACTCAACACTTATTTTATACTTACACATAATCGTCGATGCCATGTTCACACAGCAAAGAGCTTTCATCATCAGCATCTTTTTGTCCTTGTCTACGCAAAACTCTTCCAATACAATAGCACGTCCGTAAGTCCTCAGGTGAGCGCGTCTCTTAGCTGCCCAAGCAGGTATAGAAAATGAGTCTGAGTATCGCTCAAATATTCATAATTTCGTCAATTTTGCTCCGATTGACTTGAAATTTTGACAAAATATTCTTGCGATGTTATACATTCATTTAAAAAATTAAAAATAAAATGCGGAAAAAAAGTTAAATACCTTACCCCCCCTTAACAGTTATGGTGATCATAAAACCTACTAAACATTCTAACAGTTTTTAGGCCTTAAAATTACTTAGCGAAATTCGGTAAGGGAATGGTACACCAATTTTTAAGGACAAAACTTGACAAAATTTACCTTTGCCCCTGTGCTAAAATAAGTTATTTACTAAAGCATTAAAGAAGCTACTCTTATGAATAGCTTTTGGGTATTTGAATTGTTTCCATTTAACCCAAATAATGTTGATTTTACAAAATGTTTGGCAAAATCAAACACGGAGCCTAAGGATATATCGAAGATTTCTACGAAAACAATGACATACGAAATTTTCGAAAATATTGCAGGGCCAGAATTGACCAACTTAAAAAAATGAAAGTCATATTAAATAGCGGTAGTGAAAAAGTAGAGGAATTTTTCGTTCTTTTACGATTATGGATTAACTTTTTGAATATGATGATACTATTGTTGATGGAATATCAGACAGATTGCTACCAATTTAAAATATGTACAATGTCAAACCCATTAACATCAACTACATATGCATTATATAGACTATTCAACAATTAACATCATGAACAATATCGGACACTAATTTCAGTTACCATCACTAAATGTGAATATTAATAAGTCAATAATTTCAATTTTGCAATATCAATTTCAATTTTTATTTATTCCATAATACGTATATTACAAACTTTATGTTCAATGCATACATATTATGAATTTATATCTAAAAATATACGTATACACATTGTAAAAACACAATAATAATAAATTAACCACCTACCTACTCTGAATATTATTAAAGATGTGATCGGAAATTATTTGACGTGGCCTGGAACTCCAAAAAGAACGGGCAAAACATAGACTGAAGGATTCCCCTTTCACAAAACATCGGAAAAATACAAAAATTTGCACGGAGAGAAAAATATAAAAAAGGAAAACTTACTACATGATAAAGAAACACAACTTGCGGTTAAATTCAAAATTATCTAATGCAACAGAAAAGAGTACAGTTACGACAAAATTCAAAATGTGAAATGATAATCAAAATGAAAAATAGATTTTCATTTCTATAATATGTGAAATGACAATCAAAATGAAGAATAAAGTCGAATATTCACAATAGAAATCATTTTTCCATGCAAGATGTATTCCAAAAACCCATGCAATTCATATCCCTGATAACTTATCTGTATGTCATATTTGTTACAATGTGGAAACTGATGATAATTGAGTGATTAATCAGTAGATAAACTAAATGATTTAATTTAGAAAACAATTTAAACTTGCATTTCTCTTTCATTTTTGTTGCTTGTCCAATAACTGTAATTTCGGTGTCTAGTAAGTGAAAAATTTGTCCAAAAACTGTGCTTTTTGCTATATAATTACAATTTATTTATTTCCAAATTACTTAAATTGATATTTTTAAAAAATAACTGTTTATTTTAAAACTTATAAAATGATTGAACAGATGGTATTTATTTCAAATCGCAGTTTCATTTTCTGGAATTTAGGTACTCAATCAAAGAAAAAAAATGTTTTAAGTGTCCCATAACTACACGATCTCCCCTATTCGATTTTGAAATTACCATGGTGAAAGGACGCTGAAAATGTGGCCTCTTGAAATAAGAAACCTCAAAAATTTCAGATCTAAAAAAAAATTAACGTAATAAATAATTACTTGTAAAAATGTTATAGTACCGAAATATCGCGCCATGTCTTTGAACACTGCACAACACTAGGAGTGTCCCATTCCTAGTGGCGGGAACGTATAAAAAGCTCCCGCGCAGAAAAGATCGGCCTCTTCTGCAATACATCACTTCATTAAGCCACGAGAGCTGAGCTTCTAGTTCCACCCGGTAATAATCACTATTGTGCACGTCCATTCTAGAGAACAGCAGACCATAAGGTACCTTACTAATTTTTGTATTATATTCTATTTGCAGAATCCTCCTTGGATTCTGCTAGTTTCATTTAAAAGATATGTAGATTGTCCGTCCGGCTTCACGGTGTAGAAACTATTGTATAATCTTGATGGTGTGCATTCCATCAACATGTTTAAATTTAAATAAAAATAAAATTCACTAAGGCAATAATGTTCTTGCGACATTATTGATACCTACTAAATTAAGGAGGCATCTCCGAACCATTTTTGTCAATAATAAATAATTGTCTTCCGCAAATCCTTAACCATCTAAGAAATTGAATGCAAAGCTTCTGATCGTAAATACTGAATTTTACAACGACGCAAACTTGTCGCTCGATGGTCGGAATAGCCAGCACAAGGATGAAGGAGGAACGCGAGGATTGCTGCCACGAGACTCTGGAATTGCGCGAACACTTCCAAGGGACCTCCGAGCTGATCACCAACAGGATGGCGTTGCTCCAGTATCGGAACGCGTCCCAGGATCTTCACACTTCATCAAACGCTAGTTCAAACGTCGGGATTGAAAGTTAATACGTTATAGGATATTGTACAGATAGAAAATAGGTTCAAGGAGTACGTAGCGGCCGATTTCATAAATAATTATTTTCAATAATAAATTTTACTAAAATCAAGCTACAAGTAAGTAGCTATAGGTAAAATAAAGTATGTTCTTGTATTGTAATTTTGTAATAAACTGTAATAATATTCTAAATCTGCTTTCAGTTCCACCTAATATAAAATCCACTTATCGAGTCTAGCGTCCCACATTATAGTCAATCCCACGCACACCCTAGTCTCATGCATCTCACTGAGCCGTCCGCGAGTTTGTTTGTTCATTTCTTTTAATGTTCGTTTCCTCAAATTTGTTAAGTAATCTTCGAATGGTGGGACTCATTAATCAAAATATGAATTTTGAGAATTCCACAAACTTTTCGAACAGTCTCCATAAAACTTTCATCAAATTTGTAATGTGTTTTAATAATAAGAATATGATGTTCTTTGGACAGCGATCCATTTTTAATAACCTCAATGAAATTGAGAAATATTAGGGTTGCCAAATGGAATGTATAAAAAGTGGTGGGAAATTTAAAATCGGCGTACCCGATGGGCCACTCTTTAAACATAAGGCCGGCCGCACGATGGATACGAATTATTACGTGCGTATTCGTACGAACTACTTTGGTACGAATTGGAGCGCGCACATCGATTGCGTCTGCGTTGTCACGATCTTTGCGCATTTCTCCAATGACGTTTGTGCCAAATGAATAATCTGTATATTATGGAAAACTCTATTATGGCCGACTTAAATAATGACAAATCTCATGACTATCTATCTAATAGATTCACAAATGCCGGGGAGAATCGAAGTGCAACGAGAGCTCATAACGTCGGAGAAATATTTAAAAGTTTTTTTGTTCGAAGTACATAATTATACCTCACCTTCATTAAACCAAATTATTTAACTTACAGGTATTTTTTAGTTCTTTAGAGATTCTCCACCATGATCTGCGCCGATGGTCACGTAGTTGAATCACTTTGGCCCCACAAACATTCGTGGTCATGTGTCAAATTGACAAAATTTTCAATATCCGTCGTACGAAATCGCAAAAATTTCCGGACAAATCCGGATCGTGTCGGACGTCGCATCTGTATGCGCGTACAAGCACTACTAAATCGTGTACAATGTGCGATGTTCAGTACTACTTCGAAGGTCAGTTATGTACTTACGTATTCGTAAGTATACGTACTACTCAATTTCGAACGAAAACGCATCCAGTGTGCGGCCGGCGTAAGTTGCGTCAATGGTTTTCTTTCGGAGATACATTATGTATGTATAGGAGAAAAAATATAGGAATATTCCCGATACTGGGCAAATGTTAAATAATACTCGGTTTTACCATTACACGAACGTTGACGTGTGTGAGTAGCAAACCTGATCCTTATTCAGTGGGGTAAGCCATCCCCATATTGGCCTCGCAAATAAACCAATTTAAATTCAAATTCGCCGTCGGGGGAGGGGCCGAGCAAGGCGAACAAAACTCGTGCACGCGGCAACAAAATTAATCAATATAGTACTGACTAATTTTAACACTTTTCTATTCAGTTAACAAATCTATTACTGCCAACTTCTCTTGAAAACTCGCAGAGATATATATTATCATTTACAAAAGCATTAACCAGGGAAAGGCAGAAGAATTGCATATTATAGGCATCGTCATAATAGGCATAGATAGGTAGGTGTCTTTGCGTGTCGGATTAATTATTTATAACATTTTTGATACATATCTAGATATGGTTTAAGATTATATACAAAATTGTGAAATATACAGATATGAAATTTGATTTCATGAATTACAAATTGACAAATATAAGATAAGCCATAAACCCGTTAAAAATCACGAAACATAATGTAGCTAAGTATTTTTTATTGAAGTTTTCTTTTGGTGCATTCTAGTAAAATTCTCATTCGGAATTTGTATGTAGCGGGACGTGTAGCGATATCATGCAGCAAAAAATAGATAAAATAAAATATATTTACTAGGTAGTTACAATAATAAAACGTAAATAGGTAAAACAAAGAAATAAACGACAAAATGACAAGGGGAAATGTGGAAACAGCCTACGCCTCTGTAAAAGAAAACCGGGAAAAGCGACAAGATATGAAATGTGCCTCCTCCACAGAGCTGAAGAGGATCGCCGGAGACCGAGCGGAATGGAGAAGGAGATGTGCTTTGCTGCAAACCAATCCCACGGATTGAAACCCAAGAAGAAGATGTACTAGGTATATTTTTGAGGAGTTGTCAAGAGGTGATGGTTGCTAGTCGTCTAGTCGCCGTGCTGCGGTCCAGGCGTTCCGGGTACGAGTCTCACTCCAGGCGTGTTTTTTTTTGTTTTTCTTAGAACGCACACGTTTTTTGAAAAGGAACAACGTCTCAATAACGACGAAAAATTGAATTTTTGTCAGCTGTCAGATTCTGTTTACATGCGAGTTCACGAATGTTTCGATTGTTTTTTAAGAAAGTTGTCACGCGACAATTTTTTAATTTATACAAATAATAAAATAAAAAGCTTGTTAAACGTTGAACGTAGGAGGCGTGAATTAATTATTCGTATCTTAACTAAGGTCTTAAAATGTGTAGTATATTTTTGATGGGCCACGGAGAAGCGGTGGTAGCTGACGGTTAGTCTCCGCGTTGCTCTCCGCGCGTTCGAGTGTCTCTCCAACCAAATTTATTTTTTAGTTGTGAATTCCAGGAAGTTACAGACTTACGGGAGAGACAGACAACGAAATCATTATATTTAGATTAGATGAAGTTTTTCGAGGTAATTCATAAATAATTATATGCCTTTATCTGTGTGTACACATTACCATAAACGTATAAAAAGCATTTCCCATAGTAGTGGGAGCAATAATTGAGGTGTCTATCCTGTTGCATACATATCTATCAAATTTACTTGATAGTGAATTTATTTTTCACAAAATGTGTATAGAATATTTTAATGTATTGATTGCAAGCGTCTAACTGGTAGAGTAATGTTAATTAAATCTAATGGGCCTACCACACGCTCACCACACTTTTGATGCGCATGCATGTAAGTTGGTGTTTGTACACGGTGCCCCGTTTACAAGCCGGCATGCGCATGCAAAAGTGCGGTGATACTTGTTCGTGTGGTAGGCCCATAAGGTAGATAGCGTCAGAGACAAGAATTGATTAGTAACTATCTCTTAGGGCCAGTTGTTTCAAGTTGGATCAAAGTAAGAGTAAATCCAGGCTTAAACTCGAGTTTAGCCTCAAGGTTACACAAAACAGCCCAAAAACAGTTTTTTCACGACATATATTAGATTAGGGGTGTTGCAATTGTGTAAACTAAAAATCATAGACAAACGCACGCTCAAATAATTTTGCACATGACATCACGTCATTTAAACGTCATTTGACATTAATAAATTCCGTATCCGATTGTTTGTTTTTAAAACAATGTTTTTTCAGAGAAAGCAAGCAAATTTTTCAACAGATGACGTTCATATCGTCAGGTATGGATAATAACAATGCTGTTTCACCAAAGTAAGAAGTGAGGATGTCCACAAGAAGATCAAAGAATACTAGTGGGCCGCATTACGCAACGAATATAATGCTTTATGGCTTTGCGCCTAACAAAATGCATACTGAAATGATTTTCGAAATAGGATCGAGAATATGAAGAAATGAGCCAGGAAGGTTAGATTATTGACGAAATTAAGCGTTTTCCTACATATTTAGTGTTGCGAGTACAATATATTTTTATTTGATCTATATTGTTTTTCTTTTACGTTCTCTGTTTATAACCTTTTCTTTGTTTGCAGGTAATAGATGCCAAAACCCACGACTCCAAGTGATATGCAGATAAAATTATATGCGGTTCAGTTAGAGATTTTCAAAACACTACTGAAGAATCAGCAGGAAATTCACGAAGTTGTTTTGGAAAGGCATAAAGCCAAAAGAAATATGGCTTCATTTAATTATAATTGAAAGTTGTTTTTTTTTTATTAAAATTTTCATTTTCCTGTTAATAGGTATAATAATAATAAAATACAATAAAAGAGTGTCATACACCGAATATATTGTTTTAACTATGAATAGAACACAACTACAAAGTTGTGTTCTATTCATAGTTATTTACAATGAACTTCCACAAAGTTAATCACGAAAATTTCGAAATATTATATTGTTTTATTATTTTAATTCTGCGGACGCCCTCTGTTTCTTCTGCCTTCGACAAACAATTTTCCTTACTATCCTTTCATTGCTCATCAGTTCCACATGGCCAAACCATGCGACAACATTGGTAATAACATTGAAGTTCGTAGTCCAGTGGCCATGTCACTGGCTCTGGATGCTGAAGATTTCGGATTCGATTCCCGGTGAGGTCGCAATACATCTTTCTGATTTCATTAAAATCTAGGTGTTTTTGCCGGACCGCAATTAATTGGGCCTTCAGGCCCGTTTTGAAAGCCCGAGTCAAATAGAAACCTTGAAAAAAAAATTTGTTGACAATGCCCTGCGGTAAAATTCATTTAGACTTGCGGAAAAATCAATTTCTTCCGACAAAAAAGTATTGTTCGAGGTAGAAGTAAATTACTTCTCCTGTTAAGGATATATTGTAGGATCAGTCGATTTTCAGAAAAGCCCGTGTCACCCTACATAATATTGTACATTTCGACACTTTGTATGTAAAATGTCAAAAAAATTAATAAAAAAATATTTTATTGACAGATGTCAATTACATCGCGCAGTGCGCATATGCGCGTCTCTGACCGAGAGTTTAATCTAAAATTTCCGCTGAGAATCTCTGACAGATTTCGCTTAATCCGAGTTGAAACAACCCGTTTTTGAAAAACGTACTAAAAATTCGAGTTTAAACTCTACGCTTACTTTGATCCAACTTGAAACAACCGGGGCTTAGCCAGGTCAAAGTAAATCGCAAGCGAACAAATCAACGGTTACGTTTACGTTAACCCAAACCACACGGATTTCTCTAATCCGGCCGCGCCAATGGTCTCGAATGAATGGTATCCGCCGGGTGGGGGGGTGGTACCCTGCGGGAGGTTGAAACCCTTCAATTATTATATACATGTAGAACCAGTACAATAACAAGATATGTGCTTAAATGTACACCACGGCCGAAAAGTTCATGACCATGTGGTAACATTTGTTTACAAGTTTTTGTGTGAAAATTGAGTGTAATTGAATTAAAATAAAATTATTATTATAGGTCCAGTATCGATCGAAGTTACTAATCTATACAAATAAAAATGAAAGTGTTCGTTTGTACAAAATCAATAATCCCCGAAAGTTCTTCACCGATTGCTTTGAAATTTTGGAACAACGTTGCATTCGATTAAGACTATGTTTTCGTATACCTAATTTGTTTTCATATACCTACTACCTATAAAACTCAATGTCTGTCTGTTCTCTATATAATTCCATACCATTTGTCCGATTCGATTCAAATTTTGAATACTTATGCTGGGACCCGTAACATAGGCAACATTTCCCCACTGTTCTCATACCCCTTCACCTCCCCCTGACATATTTTTGATGCAAATCTGTACCGTTTGACCGATCGGACTCAAAATTTGAAACTTATTCTTAAAGATTTGGCGGGTAACATATGCGATATTTCCCACCTATTCTTTTAACCCTTCCCCTCCGCTGATATATTTTCGATGTAAATCTGTACCGTTTGACCTATCGGACTCAAAATTTGGAAACTTATTCTTTAGGACTCGGTGGATAACATCCTCCCTCCTCTTTTTCCTTTTCTCCTCCCCCTGATATATTTTCGATGCAAATCTATACCGTTCGAATCAAACCCTTGTTTCCCCCCATAAATTTATTTTCTATTTAATCCTTAACCCGTGCAACGCCGGGTACGAACAGCTAGTTTATTTATATAGATAAAAAGTGTATTTTCGATTGTCCAAAATCATGAATCTCCTAAAGTTCTTTTTGACACAACGTTGCATTCGAATTCGTCCAAATTATTTGAAAAAAGGCGCAGGTACCTACCCTTTCAATATTGATAAATATTTAGATATAACATATTTCATATTCAATTTTTTTTATAACATTCGGTTGTCTTTGCTTAAATAAAACGTTTGAATCGATAAGAAAGTGCAGCCAATCGTATCGCGATATCTACACCTGTAAAACTCAATGTCTGTCTGTCTTTCTGTCTATCTGTCTATTCAGTATACAAACGTACACCGTTTATCCGATTCGACTCAAATTTTGCATACTTATGCTTTAGGAAATTTCCCCCTCCATTTTTTACTCCTTTCCCTTCGCTGATCTATTTTCAATGAAGAATTTCAATTCGATCGATCGGACTCAAAAATTGGAAACTTATTCTTTAGAACCTGGTGGGTAACATAGACGACATTTCCCCCTTCCACTTTTACCCCTTCCCCTCTCCCTGATATATTTACAATGCAAATCTGTACCGTTCGACCGATCGAACTTAAATATTGTATACTTATGCTTTAGAACCCGGCGGTTAAGAGAGGCGGCATTTCCTTCCTCCACTTTAACCCCTTTCCCTTCCCCTGATATATTTCCAAAACAAATCGAAATACATCAGAATTTTTACGGTATACATATAGAAGACCGTAAAAATTCTGATGTACCAGGCATACGTCAAGAGTAGAATAGGATATTTGATACCCTTCTGGGGCACCGGAAACAAAACTAACCTAAACAGACTCCAACGACAGCAAAGAAAAATACTAAAAAACTAACCCATAAAAACCAATTTTTTATTATACTCCCTTTCTTTGTAAAATATAAAAACAATTAAAGACGAATTAAAACATATAACATAACACTAAACTTACAGTAATTTAATATATTTCTAAAATATCAGATGTTTTGAGCTTTGATAAGACATTTCACGCTTTGAAGATTAAATTCTATAAACATTTGTCAGTCAATTTAGATTTTCGATATTCGTAGTGAAGTACCTATTATGCATACTGATGGAGTAATTCAAATTTAGAAAATATTCCGCGACGTTATCGGGCCGCCGCACACTGTAATATATTTGCAATCTAGTGGAACTTTATTCCAAAATTAAAAAGCAAGCAAATAAAAATTAGTAAAATATACACAATAGCTAATTACCTAGACTATATGTTTTGATAATTATTTGCTAAATAACAGCACTGGTTTTCATATGGCAACCTGGCAAAGTCACACTTGCATAGGCCGTCATTCTGACAGCAACTTTGTTCGTTAATTTGAGTCATTGTGATCAAGAATAAAGTGAATTTATTTCAAAGTACAGTTACTAATATACATATATATTTTGTCTTCACGTCTATGGCTACTTTACAAAGTAAACTGTATTACAATATATATATTTTATTGCCATATACAAAGCCATTTACTTGTACATGTCAAAATTATAATATTTTTGAAGAAGTGTGACTTTGCTTTGATTTTACAAAAAATATCCATGGGTACCCAACGAGAGAATAATTTTATTTACTGCTTTGGTTCATATTCTGTAAGATTTCATTAAATTTGGCGGCACGTGTTTTCGACACTCATACAATATTTTTTAATTTCCTTTAGGAGTACCTACAATAATGAAAAAATAAATATTTGAAGTATCGCTTTTATGTGGAAAAAAAGGATCAAAACAGATGCATTTAGAATTTTATACCGTAAATACGTAAGAAACCAGGTTGATTCGAAAAGCACGCCTTGAGAACTAAAAATGTACGTTAGCAGTCTTAGCGCAAAAATAGATGCGAAGTTGGAGAAAGGCTGTAGAAAATTTTCGAAATTTTTGGCTGAACATGATGGGTGGTTTGAAGATATAGTATCATTGCCTTCTAAGTTTTTCGACCTGCTTCCATCCTCAAGTTCAGCAGGTTTACGAGATTGTACAAGATCAAGTAGGCCTTGGAAATGTATTTCGAAAATCCTAAAGAGAAAAATCATAGATCTCGTTTCTATTCGAATTCGAAAATGTATTTCGAAAATCATAAAGAGAAAAATCATAGATCTAGTTTCTACAAAAACTCAAGAAGAATTAACGGTCGCCGCTGAAGTTAGTCTGAGATCATCCGGGAAAAGGGATGCAGCCAATCTAATGAAAGAGATAGCTGCTGAGTCTCCTTATTGAGCTACTCGAATAAAAAAAAATGAGACGAATTTTTGGAGTACCAGAGCCAAAATCTCTCTAGAAGCCACCTTGACACTAATGGTCAATGCCAAATTGAGTACCCACCAGTATAACACACTGAGACAACAGTCGAGGGGTAAAAATTTAAATATTTATCCAGCTTACCATCTTGTCAAGAAAGCGAAAACAGAGTTCCACCCTTCGCAAGATTCGATTAATTACAAAAATTTAAAAAAGTTCTTTTTTACAAGGATTTTATCATTTTATTGAAGTTGTATTGAAGCAAATGAATTTTTCATAATCGATATAAGTTACTGTAATGATAGTTCAACTTTTTGCAAAAAATAATTCAGAAATATTGAAAACAAAATGCAAACTTTGATATTGCATTTCTCCATAACTATTGATATTAGGTTATGGTTGCTTGAACATTTTAGACCATTAGCCGATTCTCAACAAATTACTTTCAGGGTTTGCGTTAATTACGTGACATGTTGTATTTAAAACAAGCTCAATTTGTGCAAATATAAGTCGAATGAACAGACTTTTGTTTTTTTTCTTGCATGAAACTCTATGAATTTGAATAGATTTTAGTTATGTGTACATATAAAGAATATATGTATGAACATTCAGGAAAAGTTTCATAAAAATCTATTCAGTACATCTGGAGACAAAAATTAAATTAGTATACATTGTATTAAGTTCCGCTAGATTTGGAATATATCACAGTGTGCGCCGTAATCAAACTTTTCTAATGATTCCAATTTGAAAAAACCAATAAAATTTCTAAAAATGCGAAATTATACTATAATTATTTTTTTTAACTAAAATTTGATAGATCTTCTTGATCATCGCCACGAGTCCACTTGCCAAGTTTCAGCTCGATTGGATCACGGGAAAAGGGTCAAAAATCGATCCAAAGTTTTTGTTGACGGCAAGCCGGCAAGCAAGCAGACGCCACGAGTTAAAAGAAAGGAAGAAAAAATGGTTTATGATCTGAAATACCGGACACCAACTGAAACTGTATACCGTATAACACAACAATTAAACATCGAAAGCATTACAAAAATCGAAACACTTAAAATCATTCACAGACTAGCAATTGGCGAAATACAAGACGAAGACATAAAATTACACAAAATACACGAAGAACACCAACACAACACTAGAATGGCTCAAAACTATCACGTAAAACACGCCAAAACAAAAACAGGATAATTCCGACTAATTTGTAACGGATTAAAGCCATACAACAACCTGCCACAACAGACCAAACAACTGACCACTGACAAATTCAAAACAGATGTGACAAAAATGCTAAAACTCGGCCAATTATAAAAAAATGACTTTGTATCTAAACTATAGTATTATTATATTCCTATATTGAATCATGTAAAAATGTTATCCATAAACCTTTTAGGTTTCTATTATATTTTAAATAAATAAAAAATAAAAAAAGTTATTTTATTTTATTTTGAAAATTTAATTTAATAAATTTGATAAAAGCCTTCTGATGAGCACAAAATTATAACAGGTAGAATGTTTTTACTTTGCTTTCTTTATTTCGTACTTTATGACACGCTGAACGGACGGTCACCTCAAGAAGAGGGATCATTAATGCAAATGACTAATTATTAATTGTTTGCCCTTAAACATGATTATTATTCAAAATAACATATATTTTTAGTATTTTTGGATAAGGTTAATTACCTTATACGAATACTTATCTCAATAAACTGTATATTTATTATTCAAATTACTTCAGAATTTCTTACTTAATCGTTGACTTAGTTCTTTTTTCACTGCAGCAACACGTGCTGGAAGTGGATGTTACACAGGTTGTTCCAGACCTAGTTCAAAAACTTCAGGGTTATACATTTTAAGAGTATGTGTCGAAAATTTTCTTTGTGAAAAATATCGGCACCGAAGTTTGCACTTTTTTTTCAATATTTTTCGAATCATCTTCATTTCTGTAAAACACTGGCCAATCATTAAAGTAACTTATATAAAATATACACATTTATTTGCTTTAAAACAAGTCAATGAAAATGATTAAAACTTGGGAGTAACTTGAACCAGATTTTTTAAGTATCTACTTTATACTTTATAAACATTTGCTCTTTTAATTTATATTTCATTGTATTTTTATGAATCAAGTGCGCCTGGCTATCCGTGTTGTTAATGTCTGCGTGAAAAAAACGAACATCAGTTTGTGGTGCGATACTTTTTAAGCAATTCATTTCCCCTTCTGCGGGAGACGAACTCCGAACCCCCTCCGTAAAGCAGTTTCTAGCAGACATAATTAAACAAATGTGTCGGTGAAGCTGTTCAAATAAGGGCTGGGCTTCAGCGACAACACCCTCCCCGGAGGGTGATTCCCGGACCGAAGGATCCAGAACTTCGATTGTCCCGACAACAACACGAGTTCTATAACTTTAATTTTTCTCTTCTATTTGTATTTATTTAGGAAGACACCTCTACCGTATAAACTCTCTGATTAGTGAAATGAAAGAAAGATCTTTTAATTTTGCGATAATTGATTCTGAGATATTGTATACGTTTCAATAAGATGCTCAGTTATATCGTCAGAAAAATTAGCAACTTACGACAATAACTACATTTTATTCCAGATTTGCGACACTAAATTTTTATTTTAACAAACACGACAAAATAAAATCAATACATATTTATAAGTTAATTATATTAACTATAGTTATTATGGACCAACTTATGAGATTATGGAAAGAGAAGTAACTAAAATTATGTTGGTCCACACGCTTGGTTTTTCAATCTTAATGCGGCACCGGCAGTGAGGAAAAAATTCATTCAAGTTTTCTGCGAAATTATGCGTCAAAATGAGAGCTTAGAAAAACTATTTATCCTGGCCACAGCATTGAGTTGAAGATCTGGAAGAATGCCACAATCTGGAAGGCAACCCAGAACCGGGACGTGTGGAGGTGCATTAAGGACCTCTGATTGAGACCACTAAATATCAATATTGACATGATATGATGACGATGCATGACAGAAGAAAAAAAATACATATTCGTTTTAAAAGAGAGCGTAATGATAAATAATTATATTTACATTTCACACCATTGTCATCGGTTTCTTCAGATGTTATCTTCATTAATCTGTATGTGGAGAACTGACCTATCTGTGCGCTGGGCAGGATTATCTCGTTACCATTATAGAATGAATAATAAAAATGGATCATTTAATGATCCGGTATCTATAGTAGATCGGAATAAATGAAAAACACGGTAGGTTTATTAAAGCATTACTAGTGTTTTGGGTCGCAATGAAAACATGAACATTTATTAATTCAACTTTAAAAAGTTTTGTGTTTTAAGTAAATTTAAATTAGTTTTGGAATAAAAGTTAAATATAAACATAAACGTCAAAGTCAAATAGTTAAAGATGAACCGGTGTCTTTGTTTACATAATCCATAATATGATAGTATGGTGGATAATAATATAATATTTTGGGAAAATAATACTGTTGACACGCAGCGCTGGAGAAAACTGATATGTCGGCAATGAAAAGGGGAAGCGTAGGTCCATCAGTCAGGCACCGCTGTGCCCTCATCGATCCGCTATTTTTACATACATACATACCCAGATTCCCCGCGGGATCCATCCCCAAACTGGGTTACTAATCCAACATGCAACCGAGGGTGCAATGCACCCAAAAATATGAGTCTCCGCCTATGTACGTAGGACGCCGACGTGATCAAAAAACACCATCATTACATGATTTTAAATCGTGAATTAAAGAGTATTTTAAGTATATTAAGATTTTAGCACGCATTGTAGTGGAATTGCAATTTTAGAATTGTGTCATCAGGCCCAGTCGGCGTGATTCCGTTGTGATATAAGGTTTATTATGAATATTATTATATATTATTGACGAATGGATCCTCCTGAGGATCAAATATTGACGCGGGTTACCCCCGAAGAAATTAATACTAATATATATATATATTGTGACGTAGCAACCTTTGTTCGTCACACCTCTTCGCGAAACCTCTGTAGAAATGAATTTATCGATCCCCGCACCAACGATCTGCACCAAAAATTGATTTCTAACCGCGTAGGTACCGCAAACACTCTATGGAACAAAATAATGTCTTTGGTCTACTGCGGATAGTTTCACAGCGGTCGCGAACGGCGGGGACGATATTACAAAATGGCGCATTCGGAATCTGACACTTCAGCACGCGAGATGTGAACCTTTCTGTGAACCCTCGTGTTAATAGGTAAGCTCATTCCGAGAGACGCAATTTGAAGTGGCATAAAGATAACATGTGAAATTACATGATTGGTTGTTAATAATGTCTTTCGTCTTAATAGAGGGTTTTTCCACGGGAGCGCTTCGCGCCATGGCCAGGTGACGCAGCATGGAGTGAAAGGTGAATCCATTGCAACGCCTGGGGGGCAGCTGCAGAGGTGATGTTCCGGTAATCATCTGCATCGGCCGCCCAAAGCCTCGGGGCGGGGTTGTTCTCTGGACCCTTAAGGGAGCAATCCTCCTCAGATGCGAGGCCAGCAAAATAAAGACCACGACTTGCCTGGTATTCAAATTCTCTCTAATAATCAATTTCACATCACGCCTGGAGCGAGCTGCGTGTTATCTGACTCCGTAAATACAAGAACATGTGCATCAGGTCGAGCGGTTTTAGAAAAAAGGAACATTGCTAAGCACGTGCGGAAGCGGTGTTTGTGCCAGACTATTGTAGCTTCATTGTTTTAAATGTGATATAGAAATTTTGCCCAGATATTCATTAATTTGCAGAATGTGAATACCACGCACCGACACCTGCGCTGCGTCACCGCCAGTAGTATAAAAGCATTTAGTTACACTGTCTTTTCCCTCCTTGTATGACGCGGCCGCTAGCGCTGATGTCGAGGCGTGGTAAATTAAATCTTCACCTCAATTCATTGTAAAGAAAAGGGTTTCAATGTGCAAAAATTCCCAAAAACACTTCATAAACAAATTGTCACCTTCTGTGGCATTATTAATTTCTGTTTAAAATTCATTTGAATAAATTTCCCTTCATCTAAATAATGTTTCGTTGTATTACCCTAGTCATTGAACTGTTGCAACTTAAAATAAGTTAAAGTGAGACACAGCTGAAGTGCAGCGTACACGACACCGGAAGTACCCTGAGTTTAAATTGTGGAAGTAAGGTGAGTCCGATTCTTCTCCGACTGAGCGAAGCTGGTGGCGACGAGGAGTTCTGTTGGGAGCAACAGAACTTCACGTCGTAGATTGGCGCCCAACTTAGTGGCTGTCGATAACGCTGAGGCATACATAGATTGGCACCCTGTAAAATTTAATTGATCTTTCTGGTGGCGTGTACGTCGATTTCACTTCAGCCAGGTGTAATATTTTTTTGAGAGTCTGGTGAACGGGGAACATATTTCTGGTTTTTCTTAGTGTCCCTGTTCAGTTTGAATTATAATGTAAAGTGTAAAACCAGTGGCGTCTATTGTACTTGCAACACTTCAATGAAAATGGGGATATGAGGGAGTGTCAAATTTCGAATCGAATTGTTCTAATTATTTTTTTATATAAGTCTGTTACAGAGGAGAGATTGTGTACGTGACGAGATTCGAACTCGACAGATGGGATAGCGGTCTAGCGAGCCTGCTGGGAATGGTGTAGAAAATTGTTGCCTCGAGTCTCCGTTTTAAAGAAAAAAGCTAAGTATTTTTGTTTCAGTTATTCATTGATGTAAATTGTTTTAATCTCCTTAAAAGTAAATGCTATGACCAAAAGCAAGAATGTGAAAATGTTAATTGTTGATAAGTTTTTTTTCAGATATAGTGATTCGGGTGAAAGTAGTCATCTTATAAGTAATCGTAAAACTTGAAATTAAATTCATATTTGAAAGTGAAAATTTTGTATGGGAGGAATAACTATTGATAACAATACAAATTGCATAATTCTTGCATTAAAATTTAAAAATTAAACTAAAATTTTATGCAAATCATAATGTTCCTAAATGGTAACAAAAATGTTTCTTTCAGTGATTATTGTTATGGGCAAATCATTTAATTACCCACGCGACTACAATAAGATGTGTCTGTTGTATAGGATCACGGTAATCCTGAAAATTAATTGTGACAATAAATGATATGGGGTGTGGGTAGAAAACTATTTTTGGACTTCTGGAATGTTGTAAAAAAATTCATATCAATAGTTATGAAGATATGCGACATCAAAGTTTGCATTTTTTTTTTCAATATTTCTGACTTATTTTTTGTAAAACGTTGGACTATCATTACACTAACTCATATCGATTACGAAAAATTCATTCGTTTCAATACAAGTTAAATAAATGAAAAAAAAACCCTGAAAAATTCCAATTGGAATGTTTTCCAATTGGAATTTTAAGGTTTTTATTTTTTTAGGTGACTTGTATTAAAGGGAATGAATTTTTCATATTCGATATAAGTTACTGTAATGATAGTCCAACGTCGTACAAAAAATAAGTCAGAAATATTGAAAAAAAAATGCAAACTTTGATGTCGCATATCTCCCTAACTATTGAAATTAGATGATAATAGCTTGAACATTTTCGACTCACAATCAAGGCAGGAATATAGTCCTGCGAGATTATTAATGTTTTACAAATAACCCTGTATATCGCCTTCTATTATATATAATTAATATGAAATTCATATGTATAAGAATATATTTTATATTCTTATGCATATTTTTTTTATTACGCTTCAACAGGCCAGGAGGCCCAATTACAGAAGCGAAATACATCACAAAACACTCAGGCTTAAGTAAATCACATAGATTAAATTGTGACCTCACCGGGAACCGAACCCGAAACCCTCAGTGTGGGAAACCAGTGTCATACCCACTGCGCTACGAGGGCTTTAATTTCATATTCCTTTGTATTCATTGGAAAATGCTGAAAACTAGAGCAATTAATTATAGCAATGACATAAAAAACCCAAAATAAATAACGTTATCACTAATTATGTATTGAAAGGAGTCTCCCCTTGTTCAAATAAATTCTGTGTATCTTTCAAAAATACTGTTTTTTCCAATTTTTTTTTCTTTTTGAAAAATCAAAAATTAAGGAACTTGCAATAAGGCGTCTTAGCTTATTTTTGATATTTAAATGAACGTTTTAAAGCACCATAGCTGATAATGGAAATGATGTTGCTAGCTGAAAATATTTGCGTTAATCTATAAATTTTAGACTGAATATGTTTTGTAAATTTTACAACCTCAGATGGCACCGGCCGAGATTCTTTCCTGCTGTGCACAGATTCTCCGCTTTATAATTAGTTTATTTATCTTTAAGTGAGAGTAATTTACTATTGAGCAAAAATAACGCAAATAATAATGCAATTGACAAACAATAAATTGATTTTTTAAAGCGGAACAATTGGTCTTGGTCTACTTTTGGCACCTCAATATTAATCTCTTCAAACTCGGTCTTGCTTATCACAATCAATCGAGAAATAGACAATTTATTAGTGTATATTATAGATATCTCACAGAGACGAAACTGTATTAATTATGGGAAAGTAGGTATAGAAGTCATTTGGGTGTACACAGGACTTATGACCTGTCTTTTTATGGTTGGCTTAAGTGATCACTTTACACAATTGTAACATTCGCCATTTCCACCCATGATAGAATATACCATGCTTATTCATTTTTTTTTTGGAAGTTGTATATATGTTCAAACTGCGTGGAAAGCTTTGTACAGGCCGCATGGAAAAGGCGCTTACAACTCATATATGAAAGCTTTCCACGCAATTTGAACATATATACAACTTCCAAAAAAAAAGAATAAGCATGGTATATTCTATCATGGGTGGAAATGGCGAATGTTACAATTGTGTAAAGTGATCACTTAAGCCAACCATAAAAAGACAGGTCATAAGTCCTGTGTACACCCAAATGACTTCTATACCTACTTTCCCATAATTAATACAGTTTCGTCTCTGTGAGATATCTATAATATACACTAATTGATTAATAATGTCTCTGTGACATAAATCCAGCACTGTTCTGAAAGATTTGAACAAACTCAAAATAGACAATTTATTGATAAATAATTTATAATTGTGGAAACAAAACAAATATATAAACAAGGAAATGTTCATCTAAACGTGATATATTATTATTCGAATGCTTTAAAGATGTGCAAACAAGTTTATAAAAACTTTTTGGTACTACATCGTGAATCAATATTACTTATTACGCAAATTAAAAATGTTTTAAACGGCACATATAGCAAAGTAATACACATAGCAACTAACCTGTCCGTAGTAATACAATTAATTCTTAGTTAGGTCTGTCAAAAGTGGATTTTGCTAATAATTCAAAGTAAAACTATAACGGACCAAATGCGATCGTCAATTAGTAGCGAGGTCATCGTCGTCCCGAATAGATATAATGACTGCAATTGTTTTGTCCGATGAAAGAGTTGACACATGCTTAACCATTAATCGACCGGTTATTTCTTTATTATCATCGCGGGCTGGGGGGAGCCGGGGCCGGGCAGGTGCTCGGGAGGGAAACCGGCGGGTAATTGCTGAGGGGAGACAGACTTATAAAAATAATTGAGGAAAAAATGCGGCCTGTACGCGACAGCTGGATGCACTAACAAGTGCTCAGCGAGGATCCAGAGGCCCGGATAAAGGTCAACCAACATACAAAGGTGATGCGAGTAACTTCAGAAAAGCGGACTGCCCTAATCGATCATGTACTGTCAACAAAACCAAAAAAAAGTTTATCATCATATCGTGACCATGGAACATGGTAGCAGTCGACCAACATTTCTAACACCCGTGAAAACATATATATATATATATTAGTATTAATTTCTTTGGGGATAACCCGCGTCAAAATCTGGTCCTCAGAAGGATCATTCGTCAACCGACGTTTCGCCTGAATCACAACAGGCATCTTCAGGGTATCTTGTTAATAAATTTCCGTCACGAGGGGCAGTGCGAGCACGTCCGTTCGTATAAATATATATATATATGTTATAGAGAAGAGCAGGAAAAGAAGGTTAATCTGGGCGCGAGAGCACCAAAACTGGATGACACAAGACAGGACTAATACACTTTGGTTCGATAAAAAAAAATTGAAGTAAATATATTGAAACAAATGTATCAGGTCCTTATCAATGAAATTTCTGTTTTGTATAGAAAAAGTTAAACATTTTTTTTATGAAAATTATATATTAAATTAATCAAAGTATTAGCCATTTTCGTCGATGCACTTTTTCCATTTTAATGGAAGTTCAGTTCTATTCTAGGGCCGAGAATCGATGAATTCTTTAAAAGCGTTTTTCACCGCCTCATTGAAGTTGACATTTTTCCCTTTTAGTTATAAGAAAAAAATGGAAATCAATAGGTGCAAGGTCTGGAAGTGAAGTGAGTGACGAAGGTTTTCTAGTCGAAGCTACTGTAATTTTAAGACGGTCCGTTGTGAGATGTGTGGACGAGTGTTGTCGTGGAAAAGCAGTAGACTAAAGAAATTGACAAGTCTCGGTTGTTAGGCAGCGAGCTTGTCCATCATCGTTTTCAATTCTTGACAGCATAGATCTGCAGTAATTGTTGTGCCAGATTTCAAGAAGCTGTAATGAATAATGTCGACCCAGACCCACCATACAGTCGAAAGCAGTTTCTTTCGACTAAATTTGCGTTTGGTAAATTTGTTTGGTTGCCTCCCCTGGGTCCAAGCTTGTGACAAACGTTTCCGATTATCCTGCAGGATCCACTATTCATCAAAAACAACAATCTGATTCAGAATTCTCTCGCTTATGCACCGACTCAACAAATTAAGGCACATTAAAACGCGAGACGCTGTTTTTTCGGTAAGTTCATACGGTACCCCCATTGCGAGCCTTTTTATTTTCCCAATTTGACGAAAATGGATCATTATCATATTGTTATTGACGTTGATGGCTATAGCTAAATCTGACATGGTTTGAAATGAATCTGCTTCCACTGTAGCTTTCAATTCGGCAGTATCAACTGTAGTCTCCGGTCGTCCATGGGGCTTGTTGTTAAGGTCGAAATTTCCAGAAAGGAAGCGATCAAACCAAAACCTCGCAGTGCGTTCATTCGAAATGCCCGGTCCATATACATCGTTGATTCTGCTTACCGTCTATGCAGCATTAGTATGATGAAGGAACTCATATAAGGAAAATCATGAATTTTTAATTTTTCCGTGAACGCAGACACAGCAATATCAGAAGACAAAAAAAACACAATTTATAGAAAAAAAGTTAAATTTTACAATTTTGATAGGTGTTCACTGTTGACATGTGCATCATGATTCGCTTTTATTCAGGTCACAATGATATATCAATAGTGTCTTCTTCAAAAAGAGTAAAATAATTTTGTGGTGACATTAATTAATAAAAATGAATAAGCAAATAAAAATACAAAAGTGCTGAAAACAAAGATCATTTTTATTTATTGTATATTAATCTCTCTTTATATCTCTTTAAACAATTCGCACAGCTTAGTTAATCGATATTTTGATTGGTTTCGATTTTGGTTAATTGTTATTTATATAATTAATATTAGTTAATAAAAATATACTTTTGTTTTAAACACTTTTGTATTTTTATTTGTTTATTTATTTTTATTAATTGTATTAATAATGTCACCACAATATTATTTTGCTCTTTTTGAAAAAATTGTTATTTACCTACTTATATGATACAAGTATCGGCTTAAAAGAGAAAAAGCGCCTGGTAGATTACAAGCTAGGTAGATGCCTGCTTACACATCTTTAAATTCAAACATGTTCAATGAACTAAAGATATTATTTTGGCTTATATATTTCAATTAGATTTGAGTTTTCGATTTACCAAAAATATGTTTCATATTTTGAACTACTTTTCCAGCCTTGGCGCGCATTATTCATACATTTTTTTTGATTACTAATTAACACACGATGAATAGTCCCGCTAATAAGCTCCCACATAAATATAAGAAATAATCTCCACTATTATCAGGATAACAACATCCTTATAATATCCCAAAGAAAAAGAGACGTAACGCACTTATTTGTGTACGCGTAAAGTTTCATTACGTCAAACTTTTGACACGCTGAAACAACTGAAATTGTCGCGAATTCTGAATCAACTATTACGCTTAGGAAGTTCATCATCAAGAAAGCACAATGAGTACAATGATCCTGACAATGTATGCAATGTGCAAGAGCCGGGTCCGGCTAGCGCCAGATCACCGGATGGAGTAACGGGGGTCACAGGGAGGCGGCTCGGCGTGACACACTTCATAATTGGCCCCTTCGTATTTTTCTCATATTATCCATTCCATATAAAAATATCTACTATATGTGTACGAACTTCCCTAAAAATATATATCGTGATATCAAATGAGCGAAAATGCCATAGTGAAACATGTCTAAAGTTATGGCAAGGATTGAAATATAAATTGAGACCCAACGATGAAAAGTACGGCAAATTTCTGTGCAATGCCGCCTCAATTCATTTAGTGACGTCACTGCTGACAAGAATAGTTCTTCAAACTAGCTCAAGTCAAATTTCTTTGCCAAAACTACGCCCTTTTTACATTTAATGCTAATATTGCGAGAGAAACAAAAAAAACTTGTTTTTTTAAAGAACTGGGCTAGGGATGTTGCGAATGTTCACATCCGCAATCGCGGAACTTCCGCATGGATTTAAACATCCGCATCCGCAATAATCAATGCGGAGATTTTGCGGATGCGAGTGGGGTGATTACGCGATGGAACAGTACATTTTACATGTTTGAGCGTTTTTAAAGGTAAACGATGCGATAAGTTTTTATATTAATGACAGTGACATTGACCCATTTATGCCAGAAGAATGGAAAATCATAAAATGCTGTGTTGAGCTGTTGAAAACTTTCGAAGTAAGCAGCTCTCAGACCCTCATATCATCGGTGATTCCAATAATTCAAATGCTTATGAAAAAAACTATAACCATTAAACAAAATCACAGGATTCTGATCCAATTCTGCTGGCGGACATGACTCTGTTTCAGCTAAATTTTTTATTTTGGAAGAGAACAATTTATACGCAATATTCACTTACTTAGACCCTCGCTGTAAGCGCAATTTTTTCAAACCATTAACCGAGGAAAAAATAAAGTATGAAATATTGAAGACGAGAAATTTTGATGATTCTCCAATATCATCTAGACATTTCGAAAAAGCGAAAGAAATGAGAATGAGAGATTCCCTAGAAAAAGATTCGGAACATCAAGGGATGTCCGGTACGGTCAGTAAGACTTTCTTGAAAAAAGATGTTGCCATAATGCTAGATTTATGAAGTGAAGAAACACTTGACACCTCCGATGCTATTCTCAAGAAGGAATTGCTCTCATATCGCAATAAAAAAAGACTAAATATTTGAGAAAGCCCGCTTAAGCAGTGGAGCGTTAATCGAGGTGATTTAAACATATTATCTAAACTAGCACGCAGATATTTATCGTCTCCAGCAGCCAGCGTTCCTAGAGAACAATTATTTAGTGGCGCGGGATTCATTTGTGAACCCTTTACAGACAGGCTGGGGCCTCAAAAGGCGGCAAGCAAAATTGCTTTTCATTAAATACAATGCGCCAATTTTTAAATTTAAGTACCATATATTTTAATATTATATCTCTTAAAAAACTTGAGATTCGCATCCGCGGATATTAAAAAATATGCATCCGCAACATCCCTAAACTGGACCACTGTCCAGATCAAAGCAGATAAATTCACAGGGAGCTGTAACGCGTTGAAGACTAATTATTTCTGGGTAATTAGATTGAACGTGGCCGAAGTGCACTAAAGATGAAACGCACCCTGGACGCCCAGTTGAAGATCGTTGAAAAATACCATGGTATCGTTATGAAAGTGTCCGAGATTGCTAAAAGTGAAAGGATCTCAACTTAATGGGTCTACAATTTATTTTATTTGCCTTGCCTGTATCATTCATTTTTTTCTCTCTTAAATATTTACCTATTGATTTCTTTTATTGCACTGTATAAATTATTACATTAATTTTATTTATTTAACATATTTAAGTTACAATGTTTATTGCAATGTTTTTTTTTTGTAAATTAATGTAAAAGATTCAATGTAAAAGCTCTAAGGGCGTATAAATAAATAAAAAACATTCATTAATATAATATTACGTAGGGCTAGTTGTATCAACTTTTGATAGTATATACTAATCGTTCGTTTCAAGCATAGATTTTCGAGTTTTCACAAATCAAACAACCCGTTTTCGTAAAAATCTATGCTTTAAACAAACCAGTACTATAAACAAAGTTGATATAACTGGCCCACATTACGTCATAGACTGCTCGGCGTAAAATATATTACACTACTAAAAACACGTCAACTCAACATTCGTCACGTCAACATTCGGTGCGATTAAAGAATATTTACATTTTACTTAAAAACAAGTTTGTTGAAGTTTCTTTTTACTCCCTTTAACTCGTGGCGTCTGCTTGCTTGTCGGCTTTCAACAAAAACTTTGGATCGATTTTTGACCCTTTTCCTGTGATCCAATCGAGCTGAAACTCGGCAAGCAGACTCGTGGCGATTGATGGCAAACAAAGTTGATATAACCGGCCCACAATACGTCATAGACTGCTCGGCGTAAAAAATATTACACTACTAAAAACACGTCAACTCAGGTAAAACATTCGGTGCGATTAAAGAATATTTACATTTTACTTAAAAACAAGTTTGTTGAAGTTTCTTTTTACTCCCTTTAACTCGTGGCATCTGCTTGCTTGTCGGCCGTCAACAAAAATTTTGGATCGATTTTTGACCCTTTTCCTGTGATCCAATCGAGCTGAAACTCGGCAAGCAGACTCGTGGCGACGATCAAGAAGTTCTATCAAATTTTAGTGTAAGTTTTTTAATAATTATAGTATAATTTCGGATTTTTAGAAATTTTATTGGTTTTTTCAAATTGGAATCATTAGAAAAGTCTGATTAGCAACGGCGCGGCGGTCCGATAACGTCGCGGAATATTTTCTAAATTTGAATTACTCCGTTGGTATAATAGGTACATCACTACGAATTTCGAAAATTTACAAAACAATTGGTTCACAGATGAGAGCAAAATTGGGTTTTTTGGGAAAAAATCAAATAATAATTAATTTTTTTAGATTTCCGCTTAGTTTTGAAGAATTCTACATTACTGAAATTCGATTCCAACTAAATCATTTGACGCTGGAAATTCATAAGGTACGATATTGAATAATTGAATCTATCAAAATCTTGACATTTCAAAACATCTGACTTTTTAGAAATATATTAAATTTCTGTAAGTTTAGTGTTATGTTACATGTTTTAATTCGTCTTTAATTATTGTTATTATATTTCACAAAGAAAGGGAGTGTAATAATAACTTGGTTTTTATGGGTTACTTTTTTCACAAAGATTCGTTGGTCGGATTGTTGCGATGCTCACGCCATACAAGAACACGATGCGTGCGCCAGAAGACTAAATAAAGTGCATCCTGTAGTCTAAAACCGTTGACAAAATATCTCTCACTCGTTACGGAGCAAAGATGTTCCCACGCTTTTTGGCGTAACGCTAGAGTAGCGATTTCACAAACGCGGTCCATTCATTCAACACACTGGCTAGTAATGTATGGAAAGGGGTGGATTTCAATTCACCCTATCCTCGTAATGTGGGCAAATGAAGGTCAAACACGGCGGTGATGGAAATTACGGCAATTGTTCTCAAACGATATTACTTTTTCAACTGAATACTGGAAATGAATAAAGCACTAAGTGCTAAAAATACTTTTTTTAAGTATACAGATTAGTACTATAATATGCCTTCGCCAATACATTAAACACTGCACTCAAGTCCTATCTGTGTCAATTCCCTAGATATATGGGATGCAAATCGCATAAGTGTTGTGTCGCGTCATTTTTTTATAGATAAGGCACTAAACGGCATGAATATTTTATAGTTGTTAATATTAAAATGACTAACTCACGTGAAGTAGAGTTGAAAATATTAATGGAAAGGTATGTAAAATAGCACATAAAGAGCGAAACAGACTATTCGCTTTTTACCTTGAATCTTAAAATGAATATTCTGGCACTTAGTGCTTTATTCATTTCCAGTATTCCTGTTGATACGATATTTTCATTAATAAATACTTATTTTAAAAATTATTTTTTTATATATAACATAAATAAAAAACTAATTTACATGTAGCATATTACCTCTTGGCAGAATATGTTTTCCGATACAAAAAAAAACTATTAAATATTAATAAATTAAGTTAAATCGAAAAAATATCTAAACTAAAATATCTAAAAAATATATAAACAATAACCGTTATCGTTTACTCACTAGTTACCGAGAGCTTAGCGAGACGGGAAAAGAACAATTATTTACATCTGTATTAATGCTAGCATCTTACAAAAGGGATAACTATTTCTTTTAACACTGTAAGACAACCTGATACAGTCTACAAAGGCAACGATAATATGGTAGAGCTCTCGCTTGGTATATCAGCGCCTCCAAAAATCTTTTCGGTAATTTAAAAACGTTACGAAGACGCCCGGTATCGATCCCGGTACTGGTGAAGGTGAAAATAAAACTCGCGGTAAAAGTGTTACCAAACTTCTAATGCAGTTGATAAGTTTTTCTTTGGTATTAAGAGACATTATAACATAACAGAGTGTCGACCGTCATCGTGCGACTTTTAGTCAGAATAATTAACTGCAAAAATAGTCATATTTCAAATAGTTTCTGTATATACACTAGTAGGAAGTAGATAAGATTAACGTTTATAACGGAATTTACAAGTGTTGATAAGGCAATTGATACAAGATATGTGATACTCCTTCCACAAACGCGAGCGATGAGCTCACATAATGGAAAGTGAAGCAAAGATAAAATTTATGTAATCAATATATATATTTATATATATATCGTGTCGAAACCCGTGTTTCCCTACCCGCCAAGTTTTCTCCACTACCTGCCACTGGTGGTTATGGTGGTGGATAGCCTTTGGTGTCACATCGAAAATATGCGAGTTTGGTGGGGGTGGCTGTGCGTGGGTGGAAGTGGGTGACGAAAATGTGCTTTCTAGCACATTGTTTTGATATGGGAAGGCCACAAATGCTTCAGATTGTTTCTAAAATAGGCGCGCCGACTATGTCGGTGAGTCTAGAAGGTTCCGGAAAAACCTGCTCTGGAAAGTTCTGGAAGGAGAAGGTTCTAGAAAATTCCCAAAAGTTCTATAACGTTCTAAGCTGAGTAGCTATGTGTAACTAGAGTAGGAATGTGTCAGTCTGTCTAGAAGGCTCCTGTGCATTCGATAAATTTCTTGAAAGTTCTGGAAGGAGAATGTTCTAGAAGGTTCGCGAAAGTTCTATGACGATCCAAACAGTGTACCAAAAATCTACGCGTGCGAAGCCGCGCGGGCACAACTAGTATAATATGTAATATATACTTTTAACTTAGTTGTACAAAAGTTAATAGTATATTAGTATATATTTCACATTATATTACAATAGTTATTACAGCTAAAAATACTTATTAAATGTGACTTAATGCTTGATAAAACTCAAAACACCGATAATAGAAACGGCGATAAAAAGCCACAAAAATTGCACAACCTGTGACTAATTTCCTGTTGGTTTATCTGACACAATTTTGGTTTACGTTCAATGAAAACATTAAAATGGCGAATGAAGTTAATATTAATGACAAATTATTACAGTTATCTGCTAGGTACGTCGAATTTAGCGGTAGACTTAGTTTTTTGGTATTGGTAAGTTAAACATTAAATTGGGTTAGTGTGAGTATTTTGCGTGTACGAGCATATACTGTGCGTAATACGTGCATTTTGTTGGTACCTGTGAACGTTATTATTTGCCACACGCTCGGATGGGCAGTGATCTATTAAAAGCCAATGTGCAGTGCGTACGAGCTGTCGTTTATTTGATAGCCTAACAGCACGGTGTCTACAAATATAATAAATATGTGCGCAAAGTCTGACCTAACCACTTACACACAATAAAAACAAAGAAAGCGATATATTGTTCCGATGAACTTTTCTTCTCTGTAGATAGATAGATATACAAAAAAACTCTTTATCCATCATAAATGGCGTTGGAAAACATATCACACGGTGCGTAAGAAAATTTCAGGTCTATATGTATTTGTCATTTTATCTTCTGCGAGTTTTACGACGCCATACCTATATTTTTATTTCAAACTTTCGTTTTAAACGCTGCAACGCACACTAAACCAATTGAATCTTTGTGTATCTAAAAGTAGAAAATAAATTTAACCCTTAAATACATGATTTTTTTTATTTTATTAAAAATGTTTTATGATGTTTCAAAATGCCTAGACAACGAGAAAAATAATTTTAAAAATCTCATACATTTTAAAGACTATTTTATTAGTTAAAATAGCTTTGTTGTAAAATTATCATACTATGCAGCAACAAGAAAACGTGAAAAAAAATTTTTTTTACAATTATTATTTTTTTGTCATGTATTCTAAAACGTACTATATTTTTAAATATAGAAAGCCTTGAAACATTTTTATTTTTATTATAATACACACTTACACAATACTTTTCACAAATTGTTTGGGAAATCCCTTACATCCTTGAAGGCCAATGTCCAACAATTATCCTTTTTGTATCTTTGGGAGGAATATATTTTGCGAGTCCTCGTTTCTTTACAGCCTGATTTTTTCGTTTGTACACCACATTTCGCTTCTTCAACACCCCAATGGAGCAGAGTGCGCTAGCAAGTTTGCTTCGAAAATAGCTTCAATTTAAATTGTTTTTTTTTTTCTGTCTTTTTTTCATTGGCCTTTTTATAAATAATCCACGCATTCATGACATGTATGTCTATTAAACAGTACGCTATCCTTAGATACCATTCACAGTTTTTGACGCGAATACGATAACATCCTACGAAATTGTTCATCAGATCAACCCCGCCCATATGAGCTTTATATTAATTTACGATCCAAGGTCAGAACAGGCATTTTGTTTATATATTTTTTATTTTATCTTTCAACACTGATAGCGGGCTCAGCTGCGACATATTTTGATAACAAAGTAAACATCTTATTGTCTTTCCAAGCAGTTATTGAATTATCAGTACCTTCGGTAATTTTAATTTGGCCCTCGTACGTTCCACGGGGAACACATTTTTTCATATATTTATTTTAATCTGGTAACTTGCAGTTAGGCGGCCTATTCTGCATGAATATAGAATACAGACCATATACTCCTATTTGGGTTAAATATTCTACCGATGGAACTGAAGTATGAATTCTGCCGAAATAGATAATGTTATTGAGATATATTGGAACAATTCGTGATAGTCTTGATATTTCATACTTCTTTGACCTGAATATATATTATACACTAAGATATTGATTGATTGTCATAAATATCAGTATAGGTACCTATACTTTTTTTGATTTGGAGAGCTGTGATTAAATTTATTTTTTAATGCGTACAGATTTGTTTATTGAACAATTTTATCTATTATACTATTTGTGAAAATATAAGTAAATATCTGTAAGGTGTGTCCAATTCCGTGACTTCACAACCCAATTGTGCATTTCTTCCAAACTCTGTGTGCAACTCACTAATGAAAAATGTTTACTTTTCCAAACTAAATTTCGCGTGGCACCCTTCCGAACTTCTTCGGTTGTTGAAGGCAAAAAATTCATATTTTATACAGCTACATCTTGCGATATTGATCACAAACTATTCAAAGACAAAGAGTACCAGTGATAAGCTGATCATTATAACCAATACCGTTAATGATACGCGGATAAGAATATGTTCATCTTCGACATCCGATTCAGCTTCTGGACCTGGTAGTATCAATATGCGCATCGTTATCGTCATCTTACTCCTCAAAACCATCTTTAGACTCGTAATCATCTATCATGTAACGATTTATGAAGTCTTCTATCTCAGCATCGGACATATTACTCTTTTTATCCATCTTATTACCTAAAAATGTATTATGCATTCGAATTTAGGCTTACTGCATAGGGTAGTAATTTTACAACATAAGAAAAAATCATTTTATGAAACTATTTGAAATTATTTCCTAAAAAAACATAAATATTCATAAACGTGCCTTGATTAGAAGCCACCGATATTTTTAATGTCACTGAAGCACTTAAAATAGCTCCATAAATAATTGTCAAAGTAACCTCAAACAATGAAGAATTGAAAACACCGATGATAATAATTAATTGATTTTATTGACCACATTAGTAATATATAGCAGTCGAAGCAAAATGTTTTTGGATACTCAATTTAGCAATCTACTTGATAAAGTGATTAATATATTTATATGTCGATTCCAGACGATGTTATAAAAGTTGAAATCATAAGTTGCAGTTTTATCACATCGTGCATTTAAGAGTTAATGAGCCAACGGAAGTTCGCTGATTTAAAGGCGCGGAGTTTCAGCAAGAGGGAGAGAGTAAATGGAGGGCTATCGGCACTAGGTTAGGAGGGGGTTTACACTTTTAATTTGATAATATTTTTGTATAGCAAAGCACCCTTCGCTAGCGTGAGGGCACATACATTAAACGCATTACCAATCTAACCAAGGAGGGTAGGAATAATCGAAATAACGAAGAGGTTCATTGTGCACGCTGAACAAGCGCGCTGCAAATTGCAAGCAATTATTCTTCATTACGGCAAATTAAAAGTGAAGGATTAATTAATAGAGAAGGTTGATGGAAAATGTGGAAAGATTTTCTAGCATATTTAATTAAGAGAAGAGACCAAAAAAGAAAGACAACAAATTTAAGAGATGTAAAGAAATTACAGGTAGGTATAAAATATCTTTTTTATTTCTTTAAAAAGGTAATACAATTCTGCGAAGATTGAGATTTGTTGGAAGCCCGAAATTGCCGCTCAATAATAAGGGAAGGAAGACGAAGAATAGGTAGACGCAAGTGAGGTGGCGAGACAATATAAGTAAAGAGTTGAAGTCAATAACTGGCGAAGATTTACAGAAGGCCAGGATCCATCGGGGTTTTAAACCAGAGATGACGATGATACCTTAGTATTACTGATAAGTACACACAAAGAGCTGCTAGAATTAAAACTGGATGTTTTAATTACACGGAGCATTTTAGAACTTAAAACCATTCAAACTATATACTTCAAATACGGTTCGTTACAGAATCAATCTCTAAAAGTTTTTGTAATCCTAATAAATGCCAATTAAACAAACATATTCATAATTACGAAAAAGCAATTTTTATGTCTGTCAGACTTCAGATACTGGCTATTATTTATTCAATGTGATATTGAAGAAGAATCTGTTCTTTTTCTGTTTATTTTTAAATGTATATATGTATAATGGTAAAGTATATAAATAATTAAAATAAAGTAAGAATTAAGTGTAAGTTTTAAACAATATTGTTGTAAGAATGTTGTACATCTGTCCACTTCGACACAGGACTGTCCTAGTGAGGGGTACTGTGGTCAATGGTAATTTATAAATAAAATAAATGTGTGTAGTAAAAAAAAAGTAAAAATACACAATGTTACTTAATAGTACACAACTTATCACTAGTGCTGTGATTTAATGTGGATGTTTATTGTACAGAATAAATGAAATTAGGAATGTGTATAAAATAACAAATCAATACAATATTTCGAATGCAGAAAAATGATTCGCTGTAAAGAACATCGATGCAAGTGAAAAAAAATAACGGCAACTTTTTTACTCGTTTACAACTTCGCACGACCTTGGCGGAGTTCTAGGCAGAAACGGATCCCACAAAGGCCGGCAAACCGATATTTGTTCTCTACCGCCAAAGATAGGCTACGCTAATTATGCGAGTTCTGTTACTTGACGGACACGGTCTGCCCCGAAAGACCTTGGGATCTCAGACAGTTATCTAAAATGCACAAAATGCCCGAGGCGTTGGTTTTTGTTGTTGTTGCAGACTGCACATTTTTTTAACTGAAGCGTATTTTTTGTTACACAAACTTAATTGCGCAATTTGCCACGATTAGTCCGATGGTTTGAACCAAAACCAGATTGTTCAGACACGTCGGATAACGTAGGTGTGTTGACGGTGACACAAACCTAATAAGCAATATTTTATCGCAGTTCTTCCTTTCCGCACGCTCTATCTACGTTTTCATTGATTCACTCAAAATTATTAGCATTTGGATAATCGGACAATTAATTTTTCCTAAATCAGTTTTCAATCAGAATGACGGGACAAAGGGAAAGAGAAATAAATAATTGATATATTATGTAGATGCTTACAGCAATATCAGGGACCATATCATATGGAGAGCATTTATATTTTATTACTAGCCATGATCCGTCAAAAATGCCTACTTCTATTATACATTTCGGCCGCCAATTAAGGCTGTGAGAACAGCGCTTTCTAGAGTAGCGTAGAGTCTTAATAACGTTAATGATGGACATTATTAAATAGAGAATTATGTTTTTTTCTTCTTGTAGGTACAGTAGCCGGCAAACATCTTGAAATTCTACGGCGTAGTGGGGGGAAGTTTGCGCATCTACCTTTCCACCAGCGAGACCCAAATTTCGTCTTCTGCGCATTCCCCCACCACGCCAAATAATTTCAAGAAGTTTGCCGGCAACTCTACCTCATTATTATTTGGGTCGTCTAGTAGTGTTAGTGACAGACATTGTTACATAGAGAATTACGCATTTTATGCACCTCATCATTAGTTTTGCCATCTGGTAGCATTAGTGACGGACATTGTTGCATGGAGATTTATATACCCAATTTAATTAATGACAATTAATACTACCAATGACATATAGATATAATACTAATTTTGAAAACGGAGTAAGATCAGCTATTGGTTTTTAATTTTTTTTAGAAAAATTTTGTTTTAATCTACTATATTCATTAATAACATCTACATGTTTCGGAAAAACCTTTTCATCGTCAGGGTGTTGTATAAATGTCAAATATCAAAATAAAAGTTTTTGTATTTTGTTTTCTAAATTATTTAACTAATTATTTTTAAATATTATTGCTGAAATTCTTGATTACACAAAATTATTGTGAAAATTTTTAGAATTGGGCTAGTAGTTAAATTTAATTGATTATTAATAATATTTTGTTTACTTTTACATGCTTTACTAATTATCTAGATCATTATCTAGAATTTGTACTAAGGAAATTAAGAAATATTCAATATTAATAATGTTATAATGTTTTAAATTTGCGAGAAATTTTTACGTTTTTTCTTGATTTTAAAACGCTTTTTATTTATGTAAAGAGATGATTTTAAACGGTATATTCTATTTATTCTCTCTTATTTTGAGGCTTTACTCACTTAATAAAAGTTATTTTTTTAAATAAAATCACCTTAATTTGAGTTGTCTCCAAAGAATCTCACACAAAAATAATGCTTATTTCAGGGATCGCCTCGAGTAGAAAGTCTCATCCCACGGCTAAACAACGGCTTCGGGCAATCTAGGGCAAATTAATTCTCCAATTTCTAGCGAATTGATGTGAAAATATGAAATATGTCTTGCTCCAACCCCAAACGTAGTATTTAGTTTTGTATCGTAAGCATATCGCGGCAATCATCCACTCGGCGATCTGAAGGGGCGGAGATTTAGATGCATCTCCGGTCCAATTTGAGTGTACATTCAGCCTGCAATTTTAATAGCCTTTTGTTATCTCAGCAAATCGATGGGGGCACGCGCCTGCAGCCCTGACGAGGGGGAAGGATTAGATGCAGGACAAGATTCTCAAACGTTTCATATACCTATTCTCGTGTATAACATTCACTTTGGGTGAAATATAAACCGACATGTATGTAACATTAGACTAACATCAAAGTAATTTATATCGAAAATTAAATATTCATTCCATTGATATAAATAAAATAAAATTATTAAAATCTTTACTCGAATTTCTGCGCGGTTTTGATTATTTTAATTGACTCGAATCAAAGCGAATGAATTTTCAATATTCGAAATAAGTTACTTTCATTATACCCCAACGTTTTATAGAAGTCAGGACAGAATTGTGGCAAAAAAGGCAAACTTTGATGTCGCTTATCTTCTTTACTGTTGACATTTCACCCAAAGAATAAAGTATATTTTCTATACAATGCGATGTACTAATAGTACATCGCTTTGACCAAATGACTCTTCATCAATGTTGTAGATAGATCTTCATTTCGTAGTATTAATTATACTAAACATTTAAATCAATGTACGAGTATATGTGTTTTTCCTATGATCGCACTTTGTTAATAAATAAGCATTCCTCGAATTGAATTTAAAATTCTAAATCACAACGTTGAACAGATTTATCATTTGTTTAAATTGATTGATAAACACTTTTTATTTTATTAAGTGCAATAATGTAATTTTTTAAAAATTCCCAGTAAATATAGTAGACTACATATCTAATAAACATTTAAATTCGGCATTACACAACAAAGATCTACGAAAGGATAATTATAATAAAACAATAAAGCAAAAAAATAATTAAATCACATTATGTTGTTGGGAACCGAAGGTGGTTTCAAGGATAAAACACGCACGGGAGGGAACGACGACACGTGACAAGCGGGACCCAGGAAAACATCCCATGCGAATGGATTTTAATAAAACTGGATCGCCACAGGAGTCCTCGATCGAAAATAAAAAGAAACTATGGAATAATTTCTACAAGGCGAAAGATTGTTCGGGTATCGCGTTCAAAGTGCACGTAAATCAAGTGCAGATATCGTATAAAACGCATCCCCTCATACTTATAATAAGGGATGCCGTTCATTGATTCCCATCTATACCTATACAACTCAATGTCTGTCTGTTCTCTATACAAGTCCACACCGTTTGTCCGATTTGATTCAAATTTTGCATACTTATGCTTTAGAATCCGGCGGGTAACATAGACAACATTTCCCCCCTATTCTCTTACCCCTCCCCCTGACCTATTTTCGATACAACTCTGTACCGTTTGACCGATCGGACTCAAAATTTGGAAACTTATTCTTTAGTACTCGGCGGGTAACATAGGCAACATTTCCCCCCTATTATCTTACCCCTTCCCCTCCCCCTGACATATTTTCGATGCAAATCTGTACCGTTTGACCAATCGGACTCAAAATTTGGAAACTTATTCTTTAGGACCCGGCGGATAACTTAGGTGACATTTCCTTCCTCCCTTTTTACCCTTTACACTCTCCCTGATATATTTTCGAAGCAAATCTATACCGTTCGAATCTATTCCTAATTGTTTCCTCCCACAAATTTATTTTCAACTTAATCCTTAACCCGTGCAAATCCGGGTACAAACAGGTAGTCTGCAATAAAGACATTTTGTCGTATATTTTTATTTATTAACACTGTGTTATTTACTATCGTCAATTTTCTGATTACTGCTGGGTAATGACCAACGTTTCGCGGCCATTGCTTCCGTAAAACATATTTTTCAACATTCAAAACATAATTTACCAACATAAAAAAAAGACACGTGGTCCACCATGGAACTAATTGACTTGCCATTTGGCCGTTTCGCAGCGGGGGTAGGCAGAGAGCATCGAGCGCCGCATTCTAATGACCCGCCACACAACTTTCGCCTCATCGATATTTATACATCACATACAAGGTCGACGATTGCTGAAGTTCCTAACAGAGTCATCTTCCAGTATCTTTAAGCAGTCTGAATTACCTAGTTGTGCCAAGTCTTCCGCGGGCGCCGTCTTTTTCTAGCGCCTTTGACACTTGCTTCATATATCTGACTTTCCATTATTTCCTCATTCAATCATTCAATATATCCAAACCGCCTAAGCGACCCGTTCATAATTCTATTCACATTTAGCTTTACATCATAAATTTTCTCATTTCCACTTACGCTTACGTTAATACATATTGCCAGCTCCAGGCTTTACCTCTATACATTAGTGTTCAATTCCATTCTATTGTGTACCACTAGTTTTACCTCGGTTGATATGTTCCTGTTAAAAATACTGCATTTGAAGTCCCGTTCACCTCATTTCCCAAATACACAAACATTACAACAAACAAACTACTAGTATTTGACATGTTGTCTTATTGTTAATGACATCCTGTGAAATGTTTAAGGAATGTTGTCTGTCTGAAGAAGTATTGCAGGGCACTCGGATGACGAGCCCCGGCGTCCCCGTCATTTCCCCCATTTCCCCCGGGGCCGGAAGAGTCATTTGCCGAGCGTCCCGGCGCCGACGCCGATTACCGAATTAATGCGCTATGCGCGTTAAACAGATTTGTGTCCGGCGAGGTCTGTAATTACTAATATCCTAGGCCCTAGAGCCCTACACGAGGCGACGTCAGCCCGACGCTAGCAATATAAAATACAGCTTCTGGATACCCAATTTACTGGCATATCATGATGTATATAATATCGAGTCCTATCCCTCATTGGCTTAGGAGCATAAAGTCAACGAAAAATGTTATGTATTCAGAGAATAAAATTGTACAAAGATGAAGTAAACCTTTTCCTTAGACGAGGGGATTGGGACGCGTTAGTATTTTTTACATTTCTTTCCAAACCGGGTCTCTACAGATAAAAACGTATAATTATAATAAAGAGCGACTTACAAATAAGGCATTATTAAATAAGGCATTACTTTTTATTTTGACCTTTTCATAATTGTTTCAAAATTTACAAGCTCCTAGTATTTTTTATAAATGAGTCAGACGTATTGGAACCAGACCGCGTACCGAGAAATTTACCTTGGTTTATATCTATATGTTATGGTGGTCTGTGTATGTATCCAACTAATTTGTGGATAAAATCAGAAAAAAACAACTCAAAAATTTTCTATTATCATAAATTTTAAAATGAAGAAACTGTAACCCTGCTAAAGTAATAAATACCACTGTCTTATGTGCGAGTACATAAGTATCGCAGGTTGATGTAACGCACACAATGGAGGAATACGTATGCTGAAGGATGAGTCCAGAAGGCTCGGTCCTTGGGCCAGAAAAGGAGAAATCGTCGGCCCAATTTGGGGCCGTTCATTATAATAGTACCGCCGTCGTCGCGGCCGACAGCTGTTCTCCCGGCCGACACAAAAGGGAATATTTTGTAAATAAAGTGGGAAGCAATTGTTGGTGCGTTCTTTTGTGTTTTGACATAAAGACACTATGTGCGTGAGGATCGAAATGATTTTTTAAAATATATCTACAATATACTACAATTATTACAATGTTTATTACGTTTCAAAGAATGCACCTGCTTATTGAGCAAATAGAAAATAATTGAACGCTAAATAATAGAAGCCAATCACGTTTTTTTTTAAATTAGGAACTGCGTACACGTAATAGGTACCACATCCATATTCATAGTATTTTCAAACTAATCTAAACAGTTGCGCCAAGAAAATTGCACCAACCTAGTGGTTTTCTGGAACGAGGCTCAAACCCCCAACCATTTGATCCCTAGGCGTGTGCTGGTGTTTTAACCTCCAGACCAACAAGCACGTCATAATATTAGGTTTTATATTTATACAGCTATATTTATATTTATACAGCTATTTACTCATGTATTTGTGTTTTGAAAATTATAATTCATTTGTTTTTTCCTCAATTATTTTTTTCTTTGCGTCACTCAGTTTACAAAATGAAAAACTTGAAATATCGCGTTATTTACGAGTACGAGTTCCACCGTGGCACCAGTGCTGCAGAAACGGCTCGAAGGATTAATGATGTATATGGCGACGGTGCCGCAAAAGAAAACACAGTGCGTTTCTGGTTCCAACGTTTTCGTTCTGGAAATTTCGACCTGCAGAACAAGCCCCGTGGACGGCCGGAGAACAAAGTTGATAATGAAGAATTGAAGGCTATTGTGGAAGCGGATCCATCGCAAACCACATCCGAGTTAGCTGCAGGCTGCGGTGTTAGTGATAAAACTGTTTTAATCCACTTGAAGCAAATTGGTAAGGTGAAAAAGCTTGAAAGGTGGGTACCTCACGATTGAGTGAAGCAAATCAACAAACGCGCGTTGACTGCTGCGTTGCATTACTCAACCGGCACAATAATGAAGGGATTTTAAATCGAATCATTACCTGTGATGAAAAGTGGATCCTGTACGATAATCGGAAGCGCTCATCGCAATGGCTGAACCCTGCCGAACCAGCCAAACCATGCCCCAAGCGAAAATTGTCTCCAAAAAAGTTACTTGTGAGCGTTTGGTGGACTAGTGCTGGTGTCGTTCACTACAGCTTTCTTAAATCTGGCCAGACGATTACGGCAGATGTCTATTGTCAGCAACTGCAAACCATGATGGAAAAGCTAGCTGCTAAACAACCGAGGCTGGTTAATCGCTCTAGGCCACTGCTGCTTCATGATAACGCTAGACCACACACTGCACAACAGACGGCTACCAAATTAGAGGAGCTTCAATTGGAATGTCTAAGACATCCACCGTACTCTCCGGACCTTGCCCCAACAGATTACTATTTTTTTCGAAATTTGGATAACTTCTTGCAAAGGAAAAAATTCAACTCCTATGGGGCAGTCCAAACCACCTTCAAAGATTTTATTGATTCCCGTCCGAATGGTTTTTTTAGTAAAGGGATCGATGAACTACCTATGAGATGGCAAAAGTGCATAGATAGCAATGGTACATACTTGTTATTGTTATTACAGGATAAATAAATATATTATAATTAAAAAAAATCGGCTTTATGTTCCTCCCATACTAAACGCCAATTTCATATGTAAGGACCTAATAATATTGTATTAATTTTTTTTATGAAACAATATTTGTATGTCTGTGTTTAATATTTACTTATAATTATTTTTATGTTCCTGCGTATTTTGCTTTCCCGTATGTATGTATTTTATTTTGCATTTTAATATGTTCAGACCTTCACTTTGAACATTTGATTTTGTCTATTGTCAATGTGCAATTTGTAACCCCCTGAAAAAATTGTACTCTTGCAATGTGTAATCACGCATGCGATGAATATTTATAAAATTGACGGCCAAATTTATATCGTAACAACTGTCAACAAAATTTTGATGCACTGTACAAATATATCAAAAAATAATCATTATACTATAGATATTATGTTTAAAACGAGAGTAAACCATACGTTGTTGTTGGTCAAGACACAAACAGCATTATTTAAAAGAAGTTAAATAATAAAAAAAATAGAGCGAATTGAGGTATTTAATTTGTTGCCAGGTGACTCATGAAAGATAAATTATGTAATTATATTAATATTTTTATGTGTGTATGCTCAATGGATCATTTGTTATTAAGGGGTTATATACAGTCAGGAGGCCCAAAAAAATTTTTCAAGAATTTTTTCCGAGAAGACTTTAGAAGTAAAGTGATAGAATACTAATTTATATTAATTAACTTTGTAAACATCACTTATTTATTGATAAAATTCGACATGTCTCGCGTGGCTTCTTCGTCAGGATAACAAAAATAAAATTTAAAAATCGAAGTATAGATCAAAATATTATAAAGTTATATGTGGAAAATGATAATATAAAGTGATGATACTCTATAGATACATAATAACTACCTTATGAAAATAAATACTACTGACGAACTCGAAAAAATATTATAATTGTGTGCTATAACGCCACTCTGGGACAGGCGTAGCCTAGTAGAGTGGCATAATCCACAAATTAAACAAAACAAAAAAATGTGTAAATTATCTTATGTTTTATCTTATGTTTTATTGTTAAATTAGTATTAAGTGTCTTATTTGTAAACAAGGATTTTTAAATAAATAAAAAAAAAAAAAAAAAAAGTACCTACTTAACATGAAAATAAATTTAAAAGATAACTACATATTTGCAAAAAGGACCTGATTATTTATAACATTCAATTTACTATTTACACTCTTTCTTATTTCCAAAATTTCTAATTTATCAAATTGTGATTCTGTATAATTTGTATGTAAAATTTGTAAACCCATATTGGATAGAATTATCTTCTTTAGTCAAATATAAATATAAATGTGGTGAAGTTTTAAAAAAATTTAAATCAAATATTCATAATGTTAACCAAAATCAATTTAATTTGGAAAAAAAGCATGCATTAAATACATCTAAAGTTATTTATACGTGTAAATAATTTAATTATTACAAAAGCTGATAAAGGTAAAACTTTAATTATCATGGACAAAGTAGACTATGTTAATAAGACTACGGATTTTCTAAAAAGTGATAATTTTGAAAGAGTGGAAATAAATCCTATGATATTAATAAGGGTTTACAAATTTTACATACAAATTATACAGAATCATAATTTGATAAATTAGAAATTTTGGAAATAAGAAAGAGTGTAAATAGTAAATTGAATGTTATAAATAATCAGGTCCTTTTTGCAAATAGTTATCTTTTAAATTTATTTTCATGTTAAGTAGGTACTTTATATTATCATTTTCCATATATAACTTTATAATATTTTGATCTATACTTCGATTTTTAAATTTTATTTTTGTTATCCTGACGAAGAAGCCACACGAAACATGTTGAATTTTTTCAATAAATAAGTGGTGTTTACAAAGTTAATTTATGTAAATTATAATTATGTCACCACAAGATAAATTTGCTATATTTGAAGAAGAAGTGATAGAATACTATTTACATGTCCAATATTCAACGGTAAAAAACTAAAACTAGTATAAAATATTATACCAATGGTCTACATTATGACAGTAAAATAAATAAAATACCTTAAGATACGAAACTAATTAAAAAATAATTGCGCTAGGTGAAACCCATCGAAAGAATGAGATCGATAGTCTAGCTTATTTCTACCGCGCCGCAGGAATCAGGACGTAAACTATTAACATTTCAACACTCTTCAAATACCGCGATTCTACTGTAGGGACCAAAATGAAAGTATGTACCAAAGAGAATTGAAAAAAAAACGGAAATTCTAAGAACGCGCAGCGATACAACAATTTGTAAACGTGTGTACTAACTTTCTGGCTAATGCTATATTAGGCGCTACCTTAATTTATTTTTAAATATTGCTAATGTTTATTTCTTCTGTTCGAAAAGAATAATTCTGATACACGCATAGAGACAACACTGGATAATAGGTGGTGTTGGTGGAGCGCTGCCGACCTCATAATCCCTCCGAGGAAACGTTTGCACCCGTGAGGATTGAAAAATCTCTATGGAGACAAAGGCCCCTCCCCTCGCACAAACCATGAAACCGCCCACCATAATCACAGAACAGCGGAAAAAGAATAACTACCATTTGTCAGCGTTTCTCAACCTAAAATAAATTGAAAGTTTTTAGGATAATACCAGCTGCGACCCGTCAAAAATGATGAAACATTGATTCGCGTCTTTGCCAAGCCTTAGAATATATATGTATAGCACCTTTTTGGCGCTCCACGAAAAGGCGGCCGGAGCAACGTGTGATGAACGGCCGGTTCGGGTTTGGTGGGCCGGGGTTCAAGCCCCATCTCCAGATTTCGAACGTAATTATGGATATTAGACGGATGGACGGATAGACGGACAGTCAACGAAATTATTTTTTGATTTAAGAAAAATAAATAAAGCCGATCTACATTTAGAGTAAATAAGTGCGTTATATTTTTACTGCGAGTCCAAAAAACTGCATTTTTAAAACACATTTCTATTTTATTCAATCTGACATGAAAACGTACATATATTAGTACATTGTAAATGGATGAAAGCATACGGCTGTCGGTAATCACTTTCGCTAGGACCTGTAGCAGAGCAGGTACAATATGCTGCAATTTGGTTTGATTGGATAAGATTTTTTGCCTCATTCTCTTATCGGAACATAATATTGGTTGCATCGTATTGATGTAACAAATATTATGGCACTAGTATGGTATTTCCTTTTAATTCTGTAAATGAATTTAACTATAAAAAGTTGATTTCGTTAATAATAATAAAATAATAATTTATATAATCCATATTACGATAAGGAATCGTAGCTTGGGGTGGAACGTATAAAAGTAACCTTCAGGCTCTTAAAATCACACAATTTTTTTATTTAATCTCTAATAGCAAATTCAGTTACCACTAAGCGTACAAAAAAAGAAAATAGCATTAAATAACCGAAGAAGAATAATAATAATACAGATATGGATAATTTTATGTTTTTACTTCATATGAATTTTTTAAAATAAAAATTATTCGTATATTATAATTTGTATTCATTGCAAAAAATTGGATAACTCGGCAACAGAATTCAAACACCGGCTGGGGTTGCACAATACAGGGCGGAGCGGAGATTTGGGAGCTATGGCGACAAATAGGAATCGGTGAAATATCTTCCCCAAGTAACCGAATAAATACAAGCAGTATCCCGCGGGAGTTGAACCTCATATTCGATATCATTTGAATTAGGTAGGTAGGTAGGCTTATTTTTCCTAGCGTAACTGAAGGAACATGTGTAAAAAAAAATATACACAACATAATACAAAAATATATAGAAGAGGATATAGGATTTATAAAATATATAAATGATTTATTAGCAGACTTGTCTATTTAAAGATATAACATCTCTTTGTTCATTGGAAGACTTTTAGGTGTACAAATGAAATAAAATTATAGAATAGATCGTTGGCGGTGAAAAACTAATATTAATTCATATTTCAAGAGGTAATAATGCTAACCCAACCCAAACATATATTAAAATAACTTTGGTTAAATTATAATAAAGCGTTAAATCGTACGCACAAATGCATTGTCTGAATTGTCTTCTTATGTGAAAAACAGGAAGCAATTGTGCAATATTTTAACGTAAGATGTAGAGTTAACTGATAAAAACTTTTAATTTTTTTTAGTTACAATTTAGCCATAACAAATTAAAGAAATTAAGTAACATTTTAAATGTTATTGTAGCCAAATTAAATATCCAGAACGGCGTTTATAATGTAATATAAAATATTAACATAATTGATGTGATCAAATAACTAGATAATAAGCCTCATGTCCGCCTGCCACGTGTCCAAAGGACGATTTCGTGAACATTTGTTTGTAAGTATGCCAGCAGAGAAAAGTATTGATTAGTTATAGAGTACATAATATGTATGTGCATGTACAGTAGTAACTATTAGGTCTTCACCTATGAAATTGCCGTTTTATATAGAAAAAATCACAACAAAATATCGATATCAAACATGTAAAAAACATTCGTGAAATAATTAAAAATTAGATCAAGTTATCACAAGAGCCGGTAAAGGCAATACGGTGATCATCATGGAAAAAAGTGATTATAAGTAAAATAGAATTTTTTTTAAATGCGAGAACTTTGAGGTGCTTACAAAAGGATCCATCGGACGATTTCAAGAAAATGTTAATAATGCACTAAATAATTGCAAAAGTGAACTGTTTGAAAGCGATCACATCAAAAAACAATAAATTAGTGTCAATGAACCCGAAAATTCCCAAATTGTACGGCTTCCTGAAAAACCATGAAGACAACTACCCCATTAGGTCAGTAGCATAGTAAGGTAAGTGCTTTTATCACATAAGTAATAAATAATTATAAGGTTTTCAACTTCAATACACTGTAAAGATTTCTTTTCATCTTGTTGCTAGCTTGAAGGAACTTATTATCTCGACTAATGCAAAATTAGTAACTTTTGATAAAGTCAGTTTATTCACAAGCGTACCCACTCGTCCAAGAAAGTAAAACACTTATTCAAGATAGGTATTTTGAAAACATAGAATTTGTCAGAAGATTTATTATTTAATCTTGTCTTAATCAAAATTATTTTCAATACAACGGAATCTATACCTATAAAACTCAATGTCTGTCTGTCTGTTCTCTATACAAATCCACACCGTTTGTCCGATTCGATTCAAATTTTGCATACTTATGCTTTGGGACCCGGCGGGTAACATAGGCAACATTTCCCCCCTATTCTCATACCCCTTCCACTCCCCCTGACATATTTTCGATGCAAATCTGTACCGTTTGACCGATCGGACTCAAAATTTAGAAACATATTCTTTAGGACTCAGCGGATAACATAGGCGATATTTCCCCCTATTCTCATACCCCTTCCCCTCCCCTGACATATTTTCTATGCAAATCTGTACCACTTGACCGATCGGACTCAAAATTTGGAAACTTATTCTTTAGGACTTGGCGAGTAACATAGGCGATATTTCGCCCTATTCTCATACCCCTTCCCCTCCCCCTGACATATTTTCGATGCAAATCTGTACCGTTCGACCGAACGGACTTAATATTTGGAAACTTATTTTTTAGAACTCGGCGAGTACATAGGCGATACTTCCCCCCTATTCTTATACTCTTTCCCTTCGCCCTGACATATTTTCGATGCAAATCTGTACCGTTCGATCGATCGGACTCAAAATTTGGAAACTTATTCTTTTGGACTCGGCGAGTTGTATAGGCGATATTTCCCCTCTAATCTCATACCCCTTCCCCTCCCGCTGACATATTTTCGATGCAAATTTATTCGACCAAACCGTCCTCCTGACTATTTCGATGCAAATCTATTCGACCAAACCGTTCGGAATCAAAATTTGGAAACTTATTCTTTAGGACTCGGCAGGTAACATAGGCTATATTTTCTCTCTCCCCCTTAACCTTTTCGCCACCCCCCTGATGTCTTTTCGATGCAAATCTGAACCGTTTGACCGATCGGACTCAAATTTTGGAAACTTATTCTTTAGGACCCGGTGGTTAACACTATTTCACCCATTCAACTCCCCCTGATATATTTTTGATGCAAATCTATACCGTTCGAATCGAAACTTTGTTTACTCTCACAAATTTATTATAAACTTAATCCTTAACCCGTGCAACGCCGGGTATGAACAGCTAGTAGTTTATAAACAAGTAGAGGGTTTACCAATGGGAGCTCCGACCAGCCCGATTATAGCTGATAATATGTTTATGAACAATCTCGAAAATAAACTTTTCAATAACAAATCTTTATTTTTGAAGAATGTACCTACTTTTCTGGAAGAGATATGTTGACGATTCTGGGTATGGACAGGCACGGAACATCAACTTAAATCTTTCCTCTCTTTTCTTAATTCATTTCACAGTAAAATACAATTCACACTTGAAATAGAGAAAAATTCACGAATAAAATTTTTGGATTTAACGTTGCACAATAATAATAACAGAATAGAATTTAGCATCTTCCATATACCTACGTACACAGATACTTCACAGATATAATACTTCAAACCACCCTTTATCGCATAAAGATTCCGCGTTCCATTCAATAATACATCGTCTAGTGAATATACCGATGACAGATGCCAATTTTCAAATAGAATTACAAATTATAAAACTAATTGTCATAAATAACAATTACCTCCCAAATTTCATAGATAGATTTGATTTTGTCCAAAAAACAAAGAACTGATGAATATTTATATCATACTTCTCCAAATAATATAAGTGAGCAATGGCGGAGAACATAATACATAAATAAAGTTATCCCCAAAGAAATTAATACTAACATTTTTTATATATATATGAATGTAAAGCTGATCGTAGCATAATACATAGAATAAAAATAGGGTCGCTTCGGTGGTTTGGGCATGGTGAGCAAATGAATGAGGAAATTATGATATATAATGCAAGTGTTGACGGCGCCAGAAAGAGAGGGCAACCACGGAAGACGTGGCATGACCAGATTAACCAGATATACTGGAAGATGGTCCTGTTAGAAGCTTGAACAACCGTCGAGCTTGCATGCGAAGATGTATGAATGTAGATGAAGCGAAAGTTGTATGTCAGGACAGAAGAGAATGGCGCTCTACCCTCTCTGCCTACCCCCACGGGGAAACGGCGTGACTGTAAGTTAGTTATATATATATATATATATAAAATTATCTAATGAAGCGATCGAAAAATATTGAGTTCAGATTTGTCAATAGCATATGTTTGTGCAGTGCTATAATTTATATCATCAAGTATCGTGAATTTGTGAACGACAAAATAAAACACGAGTGGAACATGTAACATGATCTATGTAATGAGAAAACTAATTAGGTTGTATAGGTTGAGAGGTAAAACGTGATTTGAGTGCAGGGAAAAGGTGAAACAAGGGCGGAAAGGGAGGTGGAGCACCCGCAACGGGGGACAGATAATCTGCGAAGAGCGCCCGGGCGGGGGGGGGGAGGGCTCAATTAGGATGGAAACCTTTTGGTAGGAAGCCCCGCGGCTATTGGTAGGAGAAAAAATTACACAAAGAATGCTCCGGTTTTCTTAGAACAAAAAACTCAAGAGCTAATGCAAAATTAACGATTAAAAATAGATAATACGCATAACCTACAGGTATCTTTTGATAATTTTGCAAAGCTTAACCTTCATATATTTTTTGTATATTTTTCTAATGATAGAATTCTTATCCACCATTCAAGATAATAAACAGGTACAGGTTCTCCAGCGACGCAACAGCTTTAAAAACCTGCATTGAAAAATTACCCCTTTATTTACCAAATTGCTATGGATCGACAACAATCTACTTACTCAAGTTATGTTTGAATGTAGATGTATTGAGATTAAAAACAGACACAATCAGAGATCTGTTACATTGAGTTCACGAATCGTTATATTGTGGAGTGATCATAAATCATTAACAAACTTGACGTGTTCACTTCGATTCGTTTCAACTTCATGCACATAAATGTCCTTTGAAATGTGACATTTCAGGAATCATCATCATCATCATCATCTTCTTCCCCTTGTCCTAGTAGGGTCGGAGGCCCAAAGACTCGACAAGGTGCCTCCATGATCCCCTGTCTCGCGCTGCTTCTGCTCGAGTCAACCAGTCCAGACCCAGGAATCAATTTAGGGAAATTTTGTAACGGTCGGCGAGCTTTACCGTTTTACTTTTTTGTACCATTTTAAGTACAATATAACTAAAAACAAAGTAATCTCCGTAATTTTTTATTTATTTAGAAAGGGCAAGAAAAATGTACAGCAAAACTGATGCAACGTGCGAATAAAGTAATTTCGACTTTTATTTTAATAATAGTCCATTTAAAGTAATATGCTATTTTACATAGATTTTATGATTCAAAATCTTCGCATTATCCTGTATACAGCAGCAGAAACTTGATTGGGAGACTTAGTGCATTTACCATACGGTCACCTTGTATCTTCTGACTGTAGTACGTTTCGATTTTGCAGAACTTAATTAATGGTGTAAATTTACCATATTTGAGCTTCTGCCAAAACCACACGGATCAGTTTTTCACTAGTAAATTCTTAAGAGATGATGAGATTGATGGAAGAATTTCACGGATTAAAGTGGCACATAAATAAACGTAACTAAAGTACGGAGTATTACATATTACAGTATGTACGTTCACACACAAATAATGTATACGCAAGTCGTCATCGATTAAACATGGACGTAATAAAACAAGAATAACGCACGAATGTTAAACAAATAAAAAATCTACAAGTAACTACGACGAGACCGCCGAGAGTCATGCGCTTTTTGACATGCAGCTTGCAAAAATGAATGCGCCTGCACGGTCATCCGGATATTTATGTATCGGTTTAATACCCAATAAAAGGCCGCCGCAAAATGAAGCGGAATTATCAAACATCGGGCCCAGCTGTCGCGGGGTACGTGCGGCATAGATAATGCTCCCACCGGCCGCGGAGCCGGGAGCCGACACCGGCGGGAGGCAGCGGCCCCAGGTTCATTGCACGCCATGCACCGACTGGAAGCGGTGCGTGATGTCGGATCATTATTTAATAAATGATCCCTGCCGTTGACCGTACTGCAGGCGGCGCGCGTTAGGACCGCGGCCGCATGGGCGTGCGACCGCGGATTTTAGACACCCGATACTGTGACCAAAATAAACAAACGGAGAAAAACAACAAATCAATGCCGTATCGACACGGGTCAATGTAAACTAAACTCATCATCGGTCGCAAAACGTGACACTTTGAAAACACTAAATTGGAAAACACATCGTATACTTACTTAGAAGAAAATGGCTTTGTAAACCGGAATATAACGTTAAGTATAAAAAATAGTATTTTAGATTGAGGATCTTCCTGGTCACATGAAAAAACTTTTCTTTAATAAAATTAAAATACTGAAATGTTCATTACATTCGATACATTGATGATGACGAATTCAAGTAAAAATACATACCCGTACTCATCGTTGCTAACTAGAAAATCCAATTCTGAGCCAATATTGCAATCCCCGGATTTCAGGGTTAGATATTGATGATCTCTGGGATCCTTTCCGGGATTAGAAAATGCTCATGCCCATTCATTTTGCATTAGTAAAAAATAACAAAAAAAAGTAAGGCATATAAATAATATGTAAGGTATCTTTTGAAACGCAAAAATTAAACAGTTTTGATGTGAACTTATTTTATTTTTACGAATGAAGAAAATGTTCGAAGCAATAGCGGGGCATAATGTTTCATTATTATTTAGTCTTGCCGTGTATTTGGTTCCTATAATTAATCTCGAAAGGTTCGGGATCATATCTTCTGATACCGAAATTATAAATACTGTAACCCTGGGTTAGCACTGCGGAATTAAAAAAAGTTAAGATCAAAAGGGGGTCTTACACTGCTCACACAAGTTTTCCCGGGAAACAGCCGAGTGTCGAAGAAAAACATTTATTACACGAGAGCTATCTGACACCATAATAGTGCTGCCATCTATTTATTAAAAATTAATCTCTTTCTCTTGATAGTCACGACAGGATTCCTGAATAGTTAATTATTTGCTTCCGGGACTTTGTAGTCGCGATGGTAAATAGAGAGTTCAGTAAAGGAATTAGGAATAAATGAAATAACACAATGCCATATTTTATATTGATTAAAAATGCAGACTTTAACGTTATCGAAGTAAAGTATAGCTAAATCATTGTTGAACACAGAAAAAATACATATTACGAAATTTAAAAAAACCACCCGCTTGCATTCAGTTCCAAGAAAACAATTTGGAGCAGTCTGATAGGCTCAGCACGCGAGGAACCACGATGATGACGATAATGAAGGGTCTGTACTGAGCGATGGAACAGGAGAAGCGGCAAGGGGAGCAGAGAATAATGGAAAACGAGCGTGTGATGATGCATACATGCACTAGCGAAAATGTTTACATGGAACATATGTTTCTCTTCACAATATGCGGGCTGATTACAAATAATGACGACACATACCTAATGGCAGTAACATTGAATCAAGAGGAAAATCACATGTTGTAATAATAACATAAAATATTTAGGTTTTGAAACTGAATGTGGATGAGGCGAAAGTTGTATGTCAGGACAGAAGAGTTGGCGCTCTATCCTCTCTGCCTACCCCCATAGGGAAACGGCGTGATGGTAAGATAGTTAATTACACAACGAAGAGTTACGCTTTAATACGGAGCTTGGTAAGAGGGAAAATAACAATAACTTCTTCAATACGAGCAAAATGATTTTGTGGTGACAATATCAACATAATTAATAAGAAAAATACTTTGTTTTCACCACTAATTTGTATAAAATGAAACATGTTGATATTTTTAACAATTTAGTGATAAAATAATAATAGACGAAGTGCAACACCAAGAGAAATGATTAGAATTCATCAATTATAGGAACGCGGTAGAAACGGGTTCCCACCACGAAGGGCAAAGCGCATCTGACAGTCGCGGCCGCTGGCGCCGAACGTCCGATCACCACACATAGGTTCGTCCGCATTTATCAAATAAACACCGGCGCTTTGTAAAAAGGTGCAAATACACTTTTGCCCGCCTTGTCAGGCTCTGTTGTAACCAAATGCGAAATTTTGCTCGGTACCCGTGGAAGAGAAGCAGCTATTTGCCAGCCGCGAACCGGACTCACAGGCAACAACCCGTTTCGTTGGTTTTATTTTTACGCGGCTCTAAACCAGTTAGAGCGAACCCTGGCGGATACTAGGAAGGGTCCGGACATTAGGGGGAACGCATTAGGCAAAGGCGACGAAAACCGAGGAAGCTTCGGATTTAATGGATTGGACGTACAACGGGAAATTAAAACACGCTTCAAGTATGCGTCGGGGATTATGGGAACTATGTAAAAAGCACGATAAAATAATTGCAGATTTGAAAACAAAAACATGAAAGGTCGTATTACAAAATGTTTGTAAACATGACCCGGAGGAGGAAAAGAGGTGAAAAAGAAAGCACATCGAAATCTCCAAATACATTCCTGGTAGTGATGCAACGAATACTACTTTCACGAATACGAATAATTCAACAAGGTAATAAATAGTACACCACTGTTCTTTTTACTTCCTTTCTTTTAACTTGTGGCGTCTGCCTGCTTGTTTCCTTGGCGAAAAAACTTTGGATCGATTTTTAACCCTTTTCCCGTGATCCAATCGATCTGACACTTTGCAAGCAGACTCGTGGCGACAATCAAAAATATCTTTCAAATTTTCGTTAAAAAAATAATAATTATAGTATAATTTTGGATTTTCAGAAATTGTAATGGTTTTTTAAAATTGGAAACGCTGATATACCGTATGCTCATAACATTTTGTTTAAAAAATTCAAGTGAATTGTATCATAGAACTTTGCAAACTGATGGAGATATACCGGCATATGCGCAGCTATACATTTATGTTGCAGATGAAGCAGTGAAGGTACGTATGAGTCATCCTTGGAGGCCAGATGCAAGATGTCTGACTATTCACGCGGTCAACAGTAGTTCGAAAAAGAGTCTCATTGTATATGTGGCAGATCACGAACGTGGGTTGCCATTGTACATAGATGTTGCTGTTCACCCTAGGAATGGTGAAGGTCTCCAGCGTATTAATATTTTACATTTGGATCTGATGGTTTTTCCATTATTATTTCCATCAGGTGAGTTTGGAGAGACTCTGGGATTTGAGCAAAGCATTCGGTTACTGACTGACTGACAAAAATATTTATTATACACTTATGAGAGGGGATTAGAAATAAAAGAGCCACGATACATATGACGAAAATACAGGGAGACGTGATTGAATATAATTATCTAAGCATAATCTAACATATTAATAGCAAAGAGTGACAATTTGTATCAAAAACATACAATCAAAGTTTGTATGTTTTAGAATCAATTGCAAAAACGTTTATATAAATGTCGTCTATTGCGTAGTGACGCTTTCGGCACAGTATAGTAAAGCATACAGTATTATATCTTCATACAAACAGCCGAAACGACGCCCTTCGAAATCTCGGTATACTTCGAACTGCTCAGTCGCCGCAGGGCTGCAGTAACGTACGGACGCAAGCAGGGTGGGACGCTCCCACGCATACATTTAGGTCAGTTTATGGCACCCCAAACCATAAAGAATCAGTCAATGAGCAGCCCTGGTGCGTTTTTAACCAAGTTTAAGTACCAAGCGGCCGTAGGTATTTATTTCAAGGACACTGCCAAGATAACATACTGTATGTATTTATTATACTGTGCTTTCGGTTCTGATCACCGCATATACAAAAAAGGACCAATATTTACACATACCCACCCATAAAATATTGCGATGCCCGCCAGAGATAATTTTCTGATTACTCCAACAGTTTTATATTTTACGGACGGACGAGCATGCCCTTTTAACGATTTCTCCCGTAGACAGACACCATAAATCAGCTAGTTTTACTGCTCTCGGCCAGAAACCTTCACAATAGCCCAGCAGCGGAACTTGGAACTAAGCATAACAGACAAAAAGCAAAGAGAGAACTCTCATTAGCGGAAGAGCTCGGCTCCTAATCCGAATAAACAAAAATCCACACAATTCACTTAACATTCTTAGCTATGTATACCTATTGATAGATGATGGCGGTCTGCACATAGGTGGACTGGAAAGGGTAGATAAAATACAATATGTACTTGTGATGCAAAACTTAAAATTAAATTAAGAAAGTATTGTGCAGCCGTGATGTAATGATAATTTGCGAATAAGAATGATTCGATGCTACATGTACCCTGCAGTTTAATATACAATAGAACTATGGAAAATCACCGAACTAATGCTAAAAAAGTGCACCAATGGTAATGTGGTGGATCCGGACACGAAAGGAAAAATAAAACCCGGAATTTCGGCTCATCATAAGACATATTCTAGGTATAATATGCTAGGTCTTGCGACAAGTCCTAACGAAGAAAATGGAGTAAATCTTGTCTGAAGAATCAACAGACAATAGTATTTCGGGAAATCCAAGATTCGACTATTTCAAGCTGCTGCAAGCGAGATAATGGTAGCCAACATAATCGGTAACAATAATCGATAATCCGATTGACACTAGTAGAAAAAGATATACAAATTTCATTATCATTTCTGTTGCTTTATACATACAGTAGGGAGCACAGAAATGTGTACACCGTTTAAAAATGGATTAATGCAGGTATAAATGAATTCTAAGAACTAATTCTTTATACCCGTATTTTTTTTCTGCATGGGTAGGGTCTCCCTCAAACCATTGAGACTTGTTTAGTAATAACTTTCAACATGTTAGCATCTTGTATTTTTATTATTTGTGAAGGATGGCAAAATTTAAGCAAATGAGTTAATTACAAAAGAATTCAATTTTAACTTTAGAATCGCAAAAAGTGAGATCCAGAACTGTAGTACGACAGATTGGTTGCAGTAAGACTTCAGTGCTTAATTTTATGAATTTTTTTTAAAGATTCTGCATGTCTGCAGAGAAAAAAATGTACTGGAAATAAAAAAAAAGACATCTTCCGTCGAAGATCGGCTATAGAAGCGATTCTGTATACAAAATCGATTCCAAAGTGATGTAGATATAAGGACAGAAGTTATTCATGTTCGTGGTTAATAGCAAGTTAGTGTCCATACTATACGCCGAAGACTACGGGACAGCGGTGTCCATGCGAGGCCATCAAAAAAGCCACTTTTGACTAAAAAAAATGCTTTTCCGTCGCTTAGAATGGGCCAAAAAGATAAAAATTGGGGTGAGGTTGAATGGTGTTATTTTCTCTGACGAGAGCAAATTGAACCTTTTTGGTTCAGATGGTATCCAGTACGTGAGACGGAAGTCTGGAGAACATTTAAGCAAGGAGTGTCACCAGCCAACAGTGTAACATTCTGCTGGACAAATGATCTGGAGATGTTTTTCTTTTAACGGTCCCATGTTAGTGAGTGCATTTTCCAGAATGACTGCGCCGTGCTATCCGGCGAAAACTGTAAGTACATATTATATTTTTCTAAAAATATATTTCATTATTAACATAAATAAAAATTAAAAATAAAACTTATTAAATTATTTTTCGATCAAATAATTTAAGAATAACAATGGGATAGTAACATTGGATTGGCCCGGAAACAGCCCATACCCACAGTATAGTAAAGCATACAGTATTATATCTTCATACAAACAGCCGAAACGACACCCTTCGAAATCTCGGTATACTTCAGACTGCTCAGTCGCCGCAGGGCTGCAGTAACGTACGGGCGCAAGCAGAGACGCTCCCGCGCATTCATTTACGTCAATTATGGCACGAAATTATCGAACATAAATAAATAAATTGTTTATTGTTCTTTATCTGCTGTTGTTGATATTCTCAATATAAATAAATTATTTTATTATTTACTACTTTTGCAACAAAAATAATTTGAAATTTAATTCTTTATTTTTAACATTTTTTATGTTATGCTTTCGTAAATAAGCTGTAAAATAATTCTTTATTTTTTGGTTGTTCTGTTTAGTCTTATATCTTAAGGTAGTCTTACATCATTATTTTTCTTGCTCGTTCAATTTTAGATTACTTCGTGTTGCTTATTCAGATGTTTGTTTTTAACTAATATAATATTTCTATAATTGGGTACCTGTATTTCTATATATGTAATTTGTTATCCTTTTTCGTTTGTTGCTGTAAGTCTTCCTAATATAAATAAATAATTCATTTTATTACTTCCTAGAATTTGAAAAGGTTTTGGATTTATTAAACTAAGCAAAAAACAAAAAAATGCATGTTTATTCCATTCCCTCCATACTAACTCACAATTTCTTTTAAAACATAATATAAAACCCAAGTAGAAATAATTAAAATTAAAACTTACAAAATTTGCAGTAATATTTAATGAAACGATAACATGACAATTTAAAATAGCATTTTCAAATACGTACCTAACCCCAATGAGTCGGTCAATGAGCAGCCCTGGTGCTTTTTTAACCAAGTTTAAGTACCAAGCGGCCGTAGGTATTTATTTCAAGGACACTGCCAAGTTAACATACTGTATGCTTTAATATACTGTGCCATACCTGAAACCTATAGAGAACCTGTGACATAAAAGTGAAATTTGATATAAATGTATTGAAGGCTTCGTCAAAGGAAAACCCCATTTTTTTAAATGTGTGGTATGAGAAAATTTCAGACCATTATCTTCAAAATTTGGTCAATTCTGTGCCAAGAAGACAAAAAATACTAAACATTTATATTTTTCTTAGCTAGTAGTGGAATACTATCAAAAAAGTTACACATTTTTAAAAATTATAATATAGTTGGTTAAAAAAATATTTTTGTATTAATTATTTTTACCAATAAAGTAAAGGAAATGCTAAAAACACCTTCTAAAGTATTTTAAGTTCAGATAAAATATATATTTGGTATTTTCCTATTTAAACATAGTTACTTTATAATTTGAAGTGAAAAGAGATCAAAAAACTATAACAAAATCTGACATATTTTTAGTGAGGTATATACGTACAAAAAAAATTGAATTGCAAATATTTTCTAGGTATCATTGTAATAAAATATTATATATATACATTTTATTAATAAAATAAATAAAATAAATATTACAAGAAAACTGTTATTTTATGGGTGGACACATTTCTGCGCTCGCTACTGTATACACAATATATGTGTAGGGATATATTGTAATTTAAATGCGATACCATATAAGGAAAGTCATTCTGAGGCTGAAGCGCTTGCCGACTAGCGGAGGAAACGTACGTACGCTTAACAATCGGAAGTACGTGTACACACGGTCGGAGGCGACCAGGAACGGGCATCAGGTCCTCGCGGAGACTGAAGGACCAATTAATAGTTGGTGAGCCGGCCGAGGCACGTGAGGTCGGACGAGCGCGATCGGAGGATGGTCGTTCCAACAAATGAGACCCGCGGCTCACTCGAGAAGGAGAACAGCGCAACAACGCTCCTCAGCTCCTCACATATCGGAGGGCCGCTGAGAAGAACAAATCTCCGCCAGGACACACACTAGCCACTCCATAAAATATATACGAAACCAAATTTGTTATCTGACACGGACGTAACATAAGCTATAAAGTCTTTGTAACAGAAAATATGTATATTAAAGATAGGAAACTTCGGTTGTGGCTGGTTTTTGCGAATTGAATTAAACACATATTCACTTGGTTTTAAACCACGGTTTATGGTATCACCAACCGGTTTCATTCTCATAATAAACTTACAAACTAAACATTACAAAATACGCGTATATGGACAATTATTGTTCGATATTAAATGTTCAATGTTCGATAGAACGTTAAAAATAATGTCATACGGTAGGTACACACAAAATAAGTTATCAAAAATATTATATAATCGCTCATATTTTGTAATGTTTAGGTTGTAGTTTATTCTGAAGAAGGTACGGTGGTACCTAAACCGGTTGGCGTTACCATAAATATAGTGGTTTAAACCAACTGAGTCTGTGTTTAATTTAATTTAAGGGGGGGTAAGGTTTTTTTTAAATTTTTAAATGAATGTATTATAACATCGCAAGAATATTGTGTCAAAATATCGAGTCAATCGGAGCAAAATTGACGAAGTTATGAACATCTAAGCGATACTCAGACTGATTTTCTTATGCCTGTTCGGGCAGCTGAGGGAATCGCTCACCTGATTAGCGGACGCGCAATTGTATTGGAACAGTTTTGCGTAGACAAGGACAAAAAGATGTTCTAGATCTTCTTGATGGACCTGGCATCGAGTTATATTTTGAATTTTATAGTGTGCAAAACTTTAGAGCGTTTTTCTGAAACTTGTCATTTTTGAAGTCCATATACGCCATAACTCAAAATCTACTGGACAGATCGTTTTGAAATTTTGCACAGTACTTCTTCACATAATTCGCCAGGTAACCCCGGGAGCTTTTTTTTTTTTAATTATTAATTTTACAATAACAAATTGTCCGATTTTTTAACCGAAAATCGGTGATTTGGCTTCCAAGGGCTACCAAAAATTAAAAATTCGAAAAAAAATCTTGACGACGTTACCCCTCTAGAAACATCTTCTTGAACAAGTGCATTTTAATTTTTTTGTTTTTTTAAGATGATTCTGTTGCGAATTATGAAGTCACCGCAAAACAACTTTTTTAGAGGTGCCTCCGGTGATTCACAGCCACTCGCTTAAATAAAAATATTTTGCATTGAAATTTTATAAAATAATGTATTATTATATAAAAATTACCTTAACAAACTAGCACTACCGCCAAAAAGAATAAAAATTGATAGTTCTTGTTTGCAGCACGTATTATGATAAATTTTACGTACGCAGAAATTTAACTACAACGTAGCTTATAAGTAATAGATAACAATTTTTACAGAACTTCAGTCCTGTTAAAAATAAGGTATATATTATAAGTAGCAATTGTTAAATGAGAAAATTACAAATGTTTTCATTGAGCACGCTGTGAATAATATGGTAAAGTCAATGGCAAAGCGTAGCGTTTCATAACTCAGTATTAATCTAATTTCGGTAACATTAAATTAACACAGAAATGTACGGAATAATATCGAGGTTAATCAATACCGTGAACTGGCTCGAGATTGAATTCCCTCCGCATTTTTCATTTATTTTTTATAATATTATGAATGTGAATTACCCCAAATGTTTCGTGTAATTTATTCAAATCTACACCTGCTGAAAGCCGAATATTACTTTAAGTTTAAAGGGTAAAATATGTCGACGCCAGCTATGCGAAGGAGCTGGCGAGAACGTCGATCAGCGGCAGCTTTGGGAAGCATTACGCGAAAACGCACTTAATGCAGCGCGGCTCCGTAGAGCATGACGCGAAAGGCAGCAAGCGCACTGCTCACTTTTTAAAATGAATAACGATCTAGAATGAAGTTTCATCACAATGTTGCGGATATAAATTGGTAATTTGGTCCACGATGGTCTACGCGATGTTTAATTTCGGTGCAGATGCAAGATTGTAATAAACATTACTCAATTTTTTCAATACACCACATAATATTAAATAATAACTAAGAGGATAAGTATGATAGTTAAGAATTGTTAAGAAATGAATATGAAATGAATGAAATGAACAATAATGTATGGATAAATACGGGACGATACTGTACAAAACGAAAATAAATAAAGTTAATCAAATAGGATGTATTGCTCAATACAAATATATACATATATTTAATATACAAAAGCGGTTATCTTCTACTACATTAAATGTGTGCCTGTAAATTGAATCTCTCGTTCATCCTCAGCAGATCGCAATGATATTTTTACATATCTGTAATATTCTGAAGGTGTTCAGTGATTTTGATGGGAATTGATAAATACTAATAAAAAAATTAGGTAATGATTAGACATTTTGATTTCGCTTTAAAATCCGCCAATAACGCGTGGTTCCGCGAAACTGCATTGCCGCAATATATTAGAGCACTTGGTCGCTGATGGTGTTCACATCGTGTTAGGCATTCAAATCAGTCACATTTGTACTTTACTTTGAGAATAGACTTTTATTAATACGTTAATTGGAAAAGAAGGATTGTACTATGGTAGACCACTCTCCATGTCTGATAACAAATAATGTTGTCAATATGGGAAAAAAGGTTATAACTATTAGGTTGATTACTAAATTTATAAACGAATCAGTTTATTGTGGCAATTTAGATACAACAGGGATTAAAAATCAGTCCCATAATGTAATATGTGAATAAAATGTAAGAAATATAAAAAATTCCAAAGACAACAACAACATTCGCGTTCGTTGTATAAAAAAATTGAATGAAAATAATAGAGTAGGGTGCTTGTGAAGTTGAAAATGATTTATATGTTATTATTAATGGTAAAGCTGCGCTCCCCCCGCGTGGCCTTTGCACGAGCGCGACCCCCGGCAGGGCGCGGGGTGGGACTAGTCGCGCTCGCGCTAATCTTTAATCTTCACAAAAAAAGTTTTAAAAAAAGTATACTGCACGTTGGTCTAAAAGATTTCGGACTTATTCTCTATAAATATAAGAAGTATACTAGGTGTAAAAGTTTATACACATCGACGGTACAATATTTTCTAACAAAGGAGGGTCCGTTCACTTCGTGAAAGCCACTTGCATTAGTGCGAGTCATACCCTCTGTAACACTGTAACTATTGTAAACTACCGTAAATTGTGTAGTGGTATTTTTTTTTAAAGCTACTCTATTGGCCGCTTCACTTTGACGCTGGCGGTCGCGCGGCGCGGTTGTTTCTTTGTTTAATATTTTTTATTTAAAGATACGGTAACTACAAGATCACGATATGGTGATCGCGGACTTTAACCAATTTAATATAAATTTAGATGAGGATTCGGAGTCCGATACAGACGGCAATAGTTTATCTAATTAATGAAAATTAATTATAAGATTTTGAAACCATTAAACCACAATTATACCTGGTTATATATTTATTTTAAACTCGCTAATGACGTACATTTATTATATATTTCGGCTGCCAGTTCGGCTGTGAGAACAGCACTACCTAGAGTAGCGTCTTGATAACGTTAGTGATGGACATTATTTAAAAAAAATATGTTTTTTTTGCTTCTTGTACCTCATTATTATTTAAGCCATTTGGTAGCGTTAGTGATGTTACACAGAGAATTGTATATTTTGATTAATAATTAATACAAATTATATTTGTAATATAGTAATGGATCCACTTATAAGTTTTAATTTTCAACAAACTGTAATATTAAAAAATATATAAATATTATAAAAAAGTCCAATTTAGAGTATTTTATTGAAATAGCTTGAAAAAACACAAGTCAATGTTTTTATTTAATAACAATTTTGAAATCCTACTAATTTTGAAAACGGAATGAGGTTTTTTAATAATACGCGTACCTAGTAGGAAACCTTCATAATTTTGATATTACCACATACCGTCATGCTGGAATATGTTTTATTGAAACAATACTATCTAAATAAAATAATTAACACTTTGTTTCAAAACCACACTTATATTTTATTGTAAAAAATCAGTATGTTTCGGAAACGATGCTCCCTTCTTCAGGACAAGGAATGTACTAAAAATTAAACCCTCGTCACAGGTAAAGCTCCTGGGAATCAATGTAGAGAAAGATCTAAGCCTTAGAAATCAGATTAACAAAGCTGTCAGCGCTGGTTTCTATGGTTTAAGACAGATCAAGTCTGTAAGAAAATGCCTTCCCCCAGACGCAGCAAAGTCACTGATTAGTGCGTACGTCATCTCACGGCTGGACTATAGTAACTCAATTTATGCAGGACAGCCTAGGATTCAGCTCGACAGACTTCAGTCAGTGATGAATGCTGTGGCGAGGCTTATATTCAAGGCAAAATTCTCGCGTGTATTCTCAATGCTGAAGCAGCTACATTGGCTTCGCCTGCCAGAGCGGATAAATTTCAAACTCTCTCTGACGGTGAACAAAAGTCTTCAAAAAAAAGCACCACAATATTTGATCGACCTCTGTATCCCAGACAATATCACTAAATCGGAGGCACTCTGCAGACTGGTAGTACCAAGGAGACCTGGAGCCACCAAGTTTGCGGAACGTGCTTTCAGCTTTGCGGGCCCAGCTATGTGGAATCAGCTGCCTCCAGTGCTGCGATCTATGGAGAACCAGGAACACTTCAAGAAGAGCCTAAATACTCATTTTTTCGGAATGTCGCACCTGTAAAGCGCCCTTGAAGCGTCTCTTACGCAAAAATGGCACTATATAAATTAACATAAACATAAACATAATGTTCACGTATAGACAGATAAGTTATGGAAGGGGGGGGGGGGGGTTAGAATGAGCGTGGTTACAAAATTAAGTAGTTAGAAAGTAATTATAATGTAAACACGTTTAAGAGATGGCTATATCCGAAGTTTATTTGATTTTTTATAATATTAAAGTTATGAATCTTACATTGTATTAAAGTTTGCTAATAAAATATTTTCGGTTCCCAAATATTTTCCTTTCAGGTCGAATCACGAGTTTCCGGGCGTGCTATTAATTATTATTATTATTAATTATTAATTATTATTAATTATTGTTGGCCAACTACGCGTCCTCAAAAGCACTTGGCAAACATCTCCCGACACGGTCGTCGGATCGAAAAATGTTTAATTAATACAAGTTATCTGTAATCTTAAAAATAAGCTTGAATAAAATCGAGCGAGGCATTTAACATTTTTCAAGAAGTACAAGTCCTGGAAAAAGGAGGACTTCAGAGCTGAAAAACTTGAGACAGTGGTTTGGCCAGTCTACTGTGGAGCTGTTTCGGGCCGCAGTAAACAAAGTCTGCATAACCAACATGATAGCCAATGTCATGTTGGTTACGCAGACTTTGCCAAGAAGAAGAAGTACAAAAGCATAGTTTAATTTTGAGTTTTGTATCAAATTTATGGTCTGCCTGTCTTTAAATATTTAAAAAAATTAAAGTCTTAATACATTAAAACGAAATGTAATTACTGTTAATTCGGTGCCTTCCAACTGGGCAATCAAATCCAGAGCAAAATTCGCAATTCCTGGATTTCGGGATTTGATTTTCACGATTCCAGGATTATAAAGTGTTCATTAATATTACATTAATAAAAATGCAAAAAACTACAAATACGATTTAAATAAGATTTATAATTACTTAAATAAATAAGGGATTTTTGAGAAAAAAATAACGATAATATTAAGAAAAACAATTTTAAGGTGAAATAATTTTATTATTATGAATAAAGCAATAGCAAAGCTTAGAGTCTTCCATTATTAGGTATTGATCTAATTTCAGCCGGATTCAAAATATCAATCACGAAAGTTTCTGGATTTTTTTTTTTTAATATTTTTTTTTTCGGGATTTTGGTTTGTTTTGATCCGGGATCTCGGGATTGGATTCCCTAATAACAACCATCTCAATAAAATTTAAAAAAACTAAGAGAAACAAACAATTCTTCAGAACCTATAAACGATCACACCACACGTGCATTTTTGGGTTCATTGATCCAAGTGCTGAATATTTAAATTGATTTGAAATATTCCTCGTAAAGGTTTCCAAGTGATTAATTATATATATATTTTTTTAAAGCATCGAGACTTTGTTCAATGACTCACCGCGCATGCAATAATTAGTGGTGTAATTGAGGCGCTCTGGGTCAACGAACCGTGGGCTGGTAAACACAATAAGTTTCAGTACATACTGGCGGGCATGTCATGCCAAACTGTCCAACAACGGAGTCTGCACTACTTCCGACCAGTGAGTGCATTTGTTAGTACAAGTTCAATATACGTACAATTCAGAATTTAAAAAAAAAAACAATGCAAACGTACGTATGTGAATTTAAATAACTGGTTTCTCGAGATATCTAAGATCTCAATCTCATCCGATGAATTATTTTTGTAATTCAACAACAGTTTTCGAAATTCGATAACTCGACAGTTTATTGATAATTTAAATTATCACGCAGGTAAATAAAGCAAATATAACAGACACAATGAAAAAAGAGCTTACCTTCATCTTGGGGACACGAGTCTCAAGAAACCAGTAGTAAAAACAAACATACCTGCAACAAACAAAACTAGATTGGAATACAAATATTATTACACAGGTATCCTAAAATATTACGATGACAATGGTCAATAATTGAGCCCTTGCCCGGAATAACGTTGTATCCAACAATTCTCTCATTCCGAGAAAAATTGAAAAAACGAAACCAGTTACAATTTATTACATTTTATATTTTAAATATTACAAATATATAATTCTTAACTAATCTCAATATAAAATAGGGGAAAAAGTCAATTAAATTTGAATCTATTGTAAAAAAACATGCTGAATCAGTGGAAAAACGTTGTATATGAAATTTTCACAAACAACGTTATTCCGCAAAATGGATTTTTTTATTCTGCTTTACTTGATAATGCCTTTTAAAAGCAGCATGTGCTCATCTAACATGATTTCACAAATGTCATCGAGGTCCTTGAGCTTAACAGTCTTATTGCCAGTAGATTGGAATACATTAAAGTTAGTTCCAGGCTCCCAAACTGCATGATTTTTTCCAAACGGTAGCCAATCTTGCCCTCCTTCCACAAATAGTTGGTAGAAAGCTATAGGAGTTCCATGATTCTAATTCTTTGTGGAAGGTTTGAGCTCTGATTGTGATGAGATCATTAGTAGGTAAAGAGCTTTTACGGAACGATAAGTCTCTCGTACATACTATTACATATCTCCGTCTGTTTTCTGAATACGGCGTCGGACATGGAATTTCTTAATACACAAGACGAGATGATTATTTTTTTCATTGTAATTCAGTAACCTGAATACTTATTAAATATTTATCTTGATATTAAAATGGAGAAAACATCCCGGATTTAAACATTTTTGGCACAAACTCGACCCTGCGAAAAAGAATAAGGAATTAAATAAACTTTTTGTATCGGTGTTATATTAAGTTACGATATAAAGAGCACTATAAAGCCAGCATTATTATCAAAAAGCATTTCAAATATCAATATGGATAAATCAATTGAGTGAAATCGGTTAACGTTCGACAAAATAATATTGTCACATATGAAATCACAATATCAATCAGAACTGCCAAATCGTATACAACGTTATTCCACAAACATGTTCTGGCGGGTCAATTGCAGGTTTGATAATATATTTTCTGGATAAAAACTCCTTTCCTGCATCCTTCAACTTATTGGCTTTGATATATTTCCAATTTAAAGCATTAGATGTTCGTTTTCTCCCTTTATTCATGTGAATTAAACCACGCTCCACGATATTGACGCTCGGCGACGCCATTTTGAGAAACACTATACAACGTTATTCCACAAACCAATAACTTTAAAGTGCAGCCAGAAGCCTAAATATTTTTTTCTTGACATATTATTTACCTTAATCGATGCATAATAACATACTTAACATAACTCCATCAATAACTCAAAATTGACATTTGTGTTGGATACAACGTTATTCCGGGCAAGGGCTCAATTATTATAAATAGAATAGAATAGAGTTTAATTTTTAAAAATTGAACTGATAAAAACGAGAAATTATAAAAACGTTCATTTAAATCAATAAGAAACATTACGTAAACAACTAACTTTGATAAATCAATGTAATCGGTCGACCGGTTTAGAAATTGCGGATTTTGTATTGGGAAAACAGTGCGTAGTTTCTATATAGATATGAGCGAGATTTTACAAGTAAACAATACACAGGCCTTAAAATAAATAATAAAAAAAAACTGAAAACTAAATGTAATATGTGTAGGTACTCAGCATTTCAATATCGTTATATCCTCCCAAGTTTTTTTTACTTCGCCTTGGGAGACGATACGTGAGTATCCAAATAGGTTGATGTTACATTAATCAGTGGTTCATAAATTTTTTTTTTAATAATGATTATAATTATATCAAAAATAATTTAAAAAAATCATTTCACACGAAAATCGAATGACATATTGGCAGATTCAGCAATGTTTTCATAATGAGTAATTTAAATACGAGTTTACCTATTTAGTATAAACTGTGTTAAGAAACAGGTTACATTAAGCAAAAGTTACTTCATCTGAAATGGAAAAATAAAAAAAAACCACACAACTTGTCGAAAAAGGCAAAACTGTTCGGACTCGCGATCGCTGCAAAGAAGCCTACTCCTCAATAAACACGTTCTTCCACACTTGTGTCGAACTTCAGGAAACATTAGTCAGCTGGTAATGGCTGACGTCGTCGCATATTAATCCATTTTATCAAGCACGGGAAGCGTCCTCCGGGGTTTCGAAGCGATTTAGCAAGAATCCATTCAATACGTTCTTTGAAGTGCCGTTTAAAATTCTCCATACGGCACAACTCTAATTCCGTGCGAATCGCTGGGAAGAACATCACATCATGGGAAAGCTTCCAAAGAGGCATTTAGAACTTGCAGAGATAAAATTGCCAAGTGTACGCGCTCATATTCTATGTTCTAGGTACGCGAACTTCCATTTCGTGCACGCGGCATTACGATCGGGACAATTTGTATGCGACAAAGTGTGCGTGTGTGTTATGTCAGCGCTGGAATGCTGCGTGATTGTTTTATTTATGATTTCCACTTGATTTCTACAAAAATATGTCACTGTATAAAAATTTGTTTTTCATCCAAGATATCACACGTTAGGGAATTTGTCATAGCTAAAGTATCATTTGATAACACCAATTGATAAAACGATTACAACATAGCTTAACGTTTTTATAAGAAGGCAATTATAATGTTAACGTAGAATACGAATTCCAATATTATACAGCGGAACAAAATTTTGTAAAATTAATATACTTTCACTTATGTGTTAGATTATTGCATATTCCAACACAAAATGTGTTGGAACGGTTAGTATGCCCGCTTGTCATGCGGGAGACATTCGGTTCTCCGCCGAAGAAATTTATATGCTCAATATACTGCCCTTCCAAGGAAGAAGGCAGTAACTACATTTTGCAAAGTTCTGAGATAGTTGGAGTTTTATGTTTTTTGTGTTTTTTCGCCGTATGTTGAATTTTTTTGTTATTTTTTTCAAATATTTGAATGTAAAATAACGTCAAAAATAAGATAATACCTAAATGAGACGTACAATTATTGAATTTAAATATTTAAATCAATAAAAGCCTTCTACCTTAGAATCTGCTTCAATGATAGTGTAAACTTTCTTAGAAACAAGGCAGTAACTACTAGGGATGGGTCGTCGACGTATTTACCGTCGACGAAACGAGACCGTCCACGTCCGGCCATCGACGAGACGATCAACTAGTTGAATTCGTCAACTAGTTGACGCGTCAACTTCGTTACGCGGACGTCGCGGACGTTCTATCTAAACATCGGGACGATGGTCAACTGTCTACGGTTCGACGCGACGCTGCTCGACGGCTCAACCGTTGCCGGTACATAATTTAAAAATACTTTACATTTGAGATGTTATCTAGAAATTTATTGAAGAATACATCTTTCAAAGTCAGGCTTTCACTTTGTGGTGACATTATTAATAAATAAATATATCTGTATTATTTGTCAACTTTAGTTTAAGGCTCAATCTGAGAAAAGGAACATTGTTCCCGAAACATGTAAAAAACCAATAAAAAGTGGTGTAAACAAAATTATAATAGATTTATTTTTTTATCTATAAAGTTGAAAATAGGGAATTTTTAATAAAAATTAATTAAACCTAAATTCAAAATTATAATAGATTTATTTTTTTATCTATAAAGTTGAAAATAGGGAATTTTTAATAAAAATTAATTAAACCTAAATTCAAGATTATATTACATATATAATAATTAATGTTGGACTCCTGAATAAGGACCATAGTTAGGTATAGAAAATTTTATTCCCTACAAGTTAATTAAATTAATTAAACCTAAATTCAAGATTATATTACATATATAATAATTAATGTTAGGTATAGAAAATTTTATTCCCTACAAGTTTGTTTATCATTTATATGCTAAAGTTGAAAAGTAAAGAAATAACACAATAATTAAATTTTACCATCCCTTTTCAGGTAGATATAAGAAGTCGTGATCGATCGAATAAAATATTGATTTTAGAAAACTATCTAGCCGGCCCGTTAATTAATAATAGTTCAATAAAAAATAAAATAATTATACAGAATTGTTTTATTTTATACAGTGTAAAATTGGGAATTCACCGAAACGTCGCACGTGCACATCGCAAAAAATCAAGTAAAAAATAATAGATAATAGCTTATTAAGACTATCTATCTCTCCCTACGCATGCATTCAAATTTCAAATCTCTGTCATTGTTCGTGTACACACATCTGCACCATATGATCGTGTACTTTAGAGTTGAAATGAAATTACCCGTCGAGCCGTCTATGGCGTCTACAAGTCGGCAGCGAGAGATGAGAGAGAAATAAACGGAGATGTTTTGTCTTGCTCTCGCTCGTTGCTTTGCATGTTGAATCTCGAATCGTCCACCGTCCGCGGCGTCCGCCGTCCACCGTCTACGAATTCAACTAGTCCATGCGATAAACGTAAACCGTCGACGCGTCGATGCAACGTCAACGGTTGATTTCAACTAGTCCGTCCATTCAACGCCCATTCCTAGTAACTACGTACTTACTGCCTTGTTTCTAAGAATCTTTGAAGTTTACTCTATTCAACTAGGCACTCACAGGATATTTAATATCAGGATTCAATAAAAAAATATTTATTTGGTATAACATAGGTACGTGATTCTTTACAAAATTAATATTTTCTTTATTATTAATAATTAGATACGTGTACAGAAATAGTAATGTAGACATGGTTTATCTAAAGTATTTGATTTTTTTTTAATACAATTGTATCCTGATGAAGAGGCCATGGGCTCTGCAACATGTTGATATTTTTCAATACAATAGTGGTGAAAACTAATTAATTACATTAGATTTTAGTTTTTTTTGCGTTTTTCATTCACCAAACTCAAAATTTGGATCTTGAACATCATCAACACATCTTGAACAGAGTCATACATTTGACTGACAAGAGATAATCTATTTGCACTTGGAATTATCGGCAATGATATTTCTTCATGGTGTAGCGTTTGTTTTGTCAACGCAATGTTTAAATCATTAGTTTCCACAAATGTAAAATTTTCGATTAAAGTGATATCGTTAATTTCCAGTCGACCATCCGATAAGTTCTCCGAAGATACATAATAATCGACATCATCCATTTTGGTGTCAATATTCTCAGAATAATTTGATGCTGAAAGAAGGAAGGCGTTATTAGATTTTTAAAGTAAAAATACGATTCGAAGTATACAAAATATACGAGCATTAGATTATTAATAATTACGGTGGTATAATAAAATTATAGTAACAATATTTTTGACATAAAATTAATTAATTCTATGTATTTAAAATTGTAATACGTCATCACAAATTCAACATAAAATATTATTCATAAATAATATTATTAGCAATTATGTTAATACTTACAGTTTTGTAAAGGAATTTGACCGTTTGGTGAACTGTTTTCATTTTGCATTTCCAGCGCCATTTTAACAATTTGTTTTGTTCTTGACGACATTTTAAGCACTTATTAATAAAAATTATATCATAAATAAATAATACCACTAATAATATATACTTGTAAGGGTTTTTAGGGCTAACAACAATCTATCACCGCCGTACACTCGATCAGAATTGATCAGAATGATATGATTATTTTGACAGATCGATAAACATGAAGTTGTCAACAATTTAAATATGATATATTTCTTAGCAAAAAAGCAGCAACTACAGAAGGTATCTGCATTTACTGCTCTTTTGCTAAGATTTAAGTGTTGTTTTTGTAGATGACCATTTTTTTCTTTTTTTTTTAATAAAAATGCCTTTTGAGTAAGATATTAAGAAAATTAACAAAATTATTCACCAGATGGCATTCACAACTACATTTTGAATTTTTTGTTAGTTACTGCCTTCTAGCTTGGAAGGGCAGTATATAGCGGTCCTCGTAGCCCAGTGGGCATGATGACACTGGCGCCGTTCACGAGGGTTCTGGGTTCGATTCCCGGTGAAGTTACAGTTAATCTATGTAATTTAATCTATGTCTGGGTGTTCTGTAACGTGTTTCGCTCCAGTAATTGGGCTTCTTGGCCTGTTGATGAAAAAAGTAAAATATTAGGTGCACCCAAAAATCCGTACCTGTTCTACCAGGTTTTTGATCGTTTATAAAATAGTCATAGGCTTTACCCCAAAATACTCTGTTGGGGTCGTTTTTATTTCACTAACCCGATTAAATTATCTTTCTAAATAATTAATGCTTCATAGATCTAAGCAGGTCATAATCAGATGGTGCTAGATCGGGGCCGTATGGAGAGTAATCCACAATTTTCCATTTCAGGATCTTTGTTGGTACGCGTGCCTATTTGTTCTTTTGAGGGGCTGCACCACTTGGAGGTATCACTGGTTAATATTTTTATTAATAAGATATTTGAAATTTTTAAAATGGCGGAGTTATGTACTGTCCCGCAAAAGTCCTTCCTCGTGACGCATCTGGCGGATACAATCATGTTTTCTGTATTTGGCTGAAATGAAAAGTTTAATGATTTTTTTTGAATAATGAAATGTAATTATGAGCGTATCAAAAAAAAAAATTAATGAAATTTTATTTGCGCGTGAGAATAATATTTTTTTCCTACAAAAATTGAAGTAGAAAATTCGTATTAAACAAATGGCGCATCTTACTAAAACATCGCAAGATATATCGTTGATGATGCTTTTGGTAAGATTATTAAAATTATATCCAACATTCTGAAAAAAGGGGTTTTAATAACAATAATTAAATTAACACCCCCGTAAACTTTGAAATTTGGATAAGCACGTTCGGAATTTTTCGGATCCGAATAAATGATTCATTGGCGAAATAAGTTGTCCGAAACTTGGCAGTTCTGATTTAAACAATACCAAAATTGTAACCGCGAGTAATGTGCTGCGCGCCTCCTCCTGCGCGACCGTAAAGTAGGATAAATAATTAAGCAGCTTCGTTGCGTAGCCACTTTCAGGCCGTTAATAATCTTCTTAATGAGCGAATACAGGTGTAAACTCGAGGCTAATAACTGTAGCTAGCTACAAAGATGACGCGAGCGGCGCGGCCAGCAGATGGCGCCCGCGTGCCGAGTAATTAAATTAACTTCGCCGTGTCCCCGTCTCAGTAACATTTAGTAAACAATAACTTTTCTACATTTGACATCGCATCGGCAGTTTCCCGACAAAATGTCGGAACCGGTCATTTTTATAATCGTCTTCGTTTCAGTTAACTCCAAATACAAAATATTGGTGAACTGTATAAAAATACATAATCGTACGAGACAGTTATATTTTTAGAATTAAACGTGATAAATACAGGCACACAAAACAAATTCACACACCTAGATGCATTAGGTAGCTATACTGAGTAATAATTTCGTAGTAATATCGAGCCCTATTAACAATGAACCTGTAATAGGACGTACTGTTGAAGTGAGGTTTAAAGATCACTACACTATTTAAAAAAAAGGTGTTAAACTTTAATTAAAACACACTAGAGCTTGATTCAACACTTTTTATCTGTCAGCCACTGCCTTCAGTGTACAAAAATTATTGTTACATATATTATATTATGAATGTATCTTAAATATGAATGTATCTTAAACCAACACGCCTCCTTACATTTATAATCGCAACCAACACTTCATTGCTTTATACATAATATTTCTCTAAATTTAAAGAACTTAACTTTTCCTAAAGATTTACTTAAAATATCAACAGCATTATTTTCAGAATCTACTTTGATAATTTCAATAATTCCATCCTTTAAACTATCATAAACAAAATGATAATGTGCTTAGAATTTTTAGAAATTTCCATATTTAGCAATAGCTAAGGCTCCTAATTATCCTCATAAATCTTAACAGGTGTACTTATTTCTAAGAAAAAATCATTAAATATACTAAGTGAAAGGTTTATCTCAGTTACAGCTTCCGATAAAGCTACGTATTCAGCAAAAGTAGATGATTTAGTTACATTATTTTGTTTTTTGATTTCCAATATATAGCGTTTCCAAATAATCTAACAACAAATTCTGTCGTAGATTCTACAATATCCCCTGCCCAGTCGGCATGTACAATTTTGATAGCATATTAACTTAAGATTTTTTGTTTTTGCAAATATTTTATAACTCTCAGTGCATATTTGAAATGTGTTTCATTATAACAATTTTGAAATCTACTTAAATAATTTACACTAAAAGATATGTCCGGTCTTGTACCAGTACTTCAATTCAATTCAATTCAATTCAATTTATTTCATGATAATATGTACATGACAAACAAAATGTTTAAGGCATACATATTAGGAAGTACATATAACAAAAATGAAAATATTTAATAAATTAAAAATAACATAAAACCTGGTCAAAGGTGTAGGAGAATCCCGCTTCGGAAAACCCCCTCAGACACATGGAATATATCAATACCCAAAGCGATTTTGTTCAGCATAGCTGTGGCTCTTCCAACAGGCCTAACCATCGGCAGGTTGGTCCTGTATATTGGAATGTGAAACAATCTATGCTGACGATGTCTAGTGTAATTATCAGGAACATACAAACCAATGCTCTGCATAATTTGAGGATTATCGATCATACCGCGCAACAATCGATAAAAATGTGTAATCAAATACACATTCCTTCTAGTCTCTAAAGTATTGTAGCCAAGCATACCCTGGAGAAACTCGGTTGGGTAAAGCCAAGGATAATGCCCGTACTCTCTCATGTAGAGATATCTCAGAAACTTCTTTTGGACTTTCTCCACCATAAGAGAGGACTTGCCCTCATGTGGCCCCCAGATCATCGAGCCACTCTCGAGTCTACTCCGCACCAAGGAGTTGTAAAGAGTTCTGAGTACGTGGGTATTCTCGAAAACCCTGGCAGTACGCAGAACAAATCCTAACATTCTCAAAGCATTACCACTGATCGTCTCTATGTGATCGTGAAATGTTAGGTTGCTTACAAATCTAGATCTTTAACATTTGATGTTCTTGTCAGATTTTGATCGTTCATTTTGTAGCGAAAAAATAGAGTTTTTTGGGCCCTAGTGAAGGATGTAACCGAACACTTGGAAACATTAAACAAAAGTTTATTTCGTCTTCCCCATTCACATATATTTGATATATCTGCTTGGAGAAGACGAAAATCGTCCAAAGTTGATACCTTTAAGAAAAGCTTTAAGTCATCCGCAAATAACAGAAAGCGCGAGTTTAAGATTACATTTTTATATTATTAATAAAAATCGAAAACAACAATGGACCCAGGTTAGATCCTTGTGGGACACCCGAGAAGGTAAAGAAGCACTCTGACGCGAATAGGCCGTAGGAGACGTATTGGTTCCTATTTTGGAGGTAGCTCGACATTAATTTAAGCATACCATCCGAGAAACCAATCTCATACAACCTTTTCAATAAGACATCATGGTTGACTGTATCAAAGGCTTTGGCGAAGTCATTATATGAACAGTCTACCTGATGTCCCGCGTCCAGAGCTTCCGTGACGTAATTTGTGAAGACCATCAGTTTTGTCTCAACCGAGCGGCCTTTCCTAAATCCATGTTGTTCATCAATTATAAATGGCTCTACTCGGGAAGCGACGGTTCTACTTATTATGATTTCAAATACCTTAGCTGGGGCAGAGAGAACAGCTACAGGTCTATAATTTTCTACGGACGACTTAGAGCCACTCTTATGTATGGGAGTAACTTTTGAAGTCTTCCATGTTTCCGGGAAGATCCCTGTATTAATGGAAAGATTATACAAAAAACAAAATGGTTTTTTTATCAGTTCCACACAACCTTTTAAGAGAAATGTTGGAATGAAATCTGGACCAAGAGAATGAGTATTATTTAATTTTTTTATAGTGTCGGACACATCCTTCTCACTGATATTTTGAACATCAATAGACTGTGCACCGATCGGTGTACTTATACAACAGTGCACCAATTAAATTTCTATATTTAACATCCTCGTTTAAATTTGATTTTTCCAGTTTGAGATTCATTTCCATTGGAGTTTTATATAGTTTTGAGTTTTCAATTTTGTATCACCTAGCTAGTGAGTCTATATAAGTTTCCTGATTTAATGTCATATTTTTAAACTTTTCATAATCATATTCAATATCAATTCCAATATAGTTTTTAACTTAACCCAATCTTTCATTTTAAATTTATTTGATAGTTTATTGTTAATTTCGGTAATTACTTGTTTATCTTTGCAACAAATTAATAGATCATCGACAAATAGTAAAATATAAATGGTTAAGTTTCTTTCTGCTTTCACATAAAGACAGTAATCATACTTGCATCTGCGAAAACCAAGTCATAATAAAGTTATTAAAACATTCATACCACGCACGTGGGCTTTCTTTCAGACCATACAATGCTTTATTTAATTTATAAACTCTATCAGTGTTATCATCATATCCAAGTGACTGTTTCACATATACTTCAGATAGATCACAAAAAGGCAGTTTCCACATCCATTTGATGTATATCTAAACTATTTTGACAACAACAACATAATAATAATTTTAAAGTTTGCATTTTAGCAACTGGTGAATAAGTATTATCAATATTATCTGTTTGTTGAAAACCTCTAACCACTAACCTTGCTTTGTGTACAATATCAGACTTTTTCTTGTATATCCACTTTACGTCTAAAACTTTTTTAACCTGTGGCCTACTCACTAGTGTCCAAGTATTATTATTTACAAGACTATCCATTTCACGATTCATTGCCTCCTTCCATTGTTCAGCTTCTTTACACATTATCGCCTCCTGAAAAGTAACTGGTATCATAGCGTCACAATAATTTACACAAATACAATAGTAACCAAATTCTTCAGCAAATCGGATTGGAGATTTAATTTGTCTTGATGACGTTCTCTTGATATTTGACACTACGTCATCATCATTATCGTTTGTCTCGGTACACGGTACATCCTTAATTTCTTCCCTTGACACTTCACCTCAGGTTGACCATTATTAGGCGTCGCACATCCTACTTGTATCTTGTTACCTTCCTCACAAACTTCTTCAAATCTAATACACATTATATCTTCCTCAATTACATCTACATGTCTTGTTAGAATTAATTTATTGTTAGTTAAAACTTTATATCCGACATCTGTATATCCAATTAAAACACCTAATTCTGCTTTTTTATCCCATTTTGACTTTCTTTTCTCTTCTGGTATTCTAACATATACTTTACTGCCCTACATCCGTAGGTTCTTTGCAGATGGCTTCCTTTTGAAGAAAATCTCTTATGGTGTTTTTCTCTCTATAGTGTTATTCAACGTTCTATTCTTTAAATAAGCAGCGGCTTTTATCACTTCCGGCCAAAAACGTCTGTCAACTTTAGCTTCTGCCAAAAGACATCTTGCCATTTCCAGTATAGACCTATTGTATCTTTCCGCAGTACCATTTAATTCATGTACATATGCTGGACATCGTTTTATCATTATCACCTTTTTTCTAGTAAATTGATGAATTTTAGTATTCATATATTCTTTTCCATTATCATATCTTAATTCCTTTATCATCTTTCCTGTTAAAGTTTGTACCTCATTCACATATTCTACAAAACATTAAAAAACTTGATATTTTGACTGGATACTAAACACTTTTGCTAATTTACTGTAGTCATCGATGAAACTTAAAAAATACTTTTCGCCCTGGCATCCTCAGTTCTATGAGGCCCATTTAGATCTGTGTGAACAATTTCCAGTATATCCTCTGCTCTTTCTGTCTGTCTCTTTCTCTGTCTGTTATTATTGAAAGGTAGGTTATGCATTTTATTTTCAATACAGATAGTGCACTTCATGTAATCTCATTCTATTATTTTAGGTATTCCTTCTAGCAACTCATTTTTACACATTATATGTAGGTAATTAAAGTTTATATGTCCAAGTGTACGATGCAGTTTTTTTTCAATGATAGTGAGTTTTGAGTATTATCACTCATATTTGCATGTATCTGATCCTTTGAAATAAAACTCGTCATTTCATATAACTTTTCATCCTTCTTGGCTATGGCAATTATTCTACCATCCGAGTTGTAGATTTTTGTCAACTGTCCTTTTGAAACTATTACATGATTATCAGTAATCTTCGAGTAACTCAATAAATTTGTCTTCATTTCCTTAACATAAAATACATTCTTCAATGTCACTTTAGATTTATTGCCATAGACTGGAAAAAATGCTGTAATTTCACCAACTTTTGTCGCTTCTAATATTCTTCCATCTGCTACTTTTGACATTTATGGCCTCATTTAATATAACATCTCGATCAAAGAACTCATCAGTGTCTATGATATCTGTGCAACCACCATCGAGCAACCAATTTATTTTGTCTTTACCTAACATGTCATTTTCACTTGAAGACGATGCATTATTCACAACAGTGGTATAAAAGCTGCTTCCTGGTTGTTGATAATTTCTTCCACGACCACGATAATTTGAATAACCACGACCATTTGAAATTGCACGACCATGGTCACTTCCAGCTCGACAATCTCTTTTCAAATGACCAGCTCGGCCACATTTGAAACACTTTAATTTGTTAAGAAATGTTGATGATGTACTGAATTCAAATCTCTTAAAATGACCAGATCTTGCACTGGATTCTGCTTTGTACGCATTTGACTTATCATTTGATGTGTTATATAAATTTTTAAATTTTTCTTCAGTGGATTTCATCTTAATTTTGCTTTTTAGATAGTCTACAGTAGGGCGGAGCACGGATGTATGATTATTTTTTTGTAATTTAAAGTTGCAATAGGCAGAGATTGGTGCCTTAAAGCAAAATAAAAATAAATATTATTTTTCAATTGATTTGGTGAACGTTTTTTTGCCTCCGCACTGACCTCAAAAATTTAAATTTAATGAAAAAAGTATAGTTATGGCTTAATATTGCGCTTAATATAATAGTAAATGAGTAATAAACTTTCATTGTTTATGTATATATAAGATAGATACCGAACAGGAATGAGCTGGGCTGCTTTTGCTGCGGTAAATATATTTTCAATATATTTTCGACACAGCAAAGAGATTCCAATTGGCTGAAAAAGAAAGGCCTTTGAATCATGCATACGACATATGGAGTGGAGAGTATGGCCCTTACAAAGAAAAGTGTAGAAAAGCTCAAATAAACACAACGATCCATGGAGAGATCCGTGCTTGCCTAGAGATTAGAAATTAAATATAAATGATGCGCAGAAAGAGTAGTGGATATCCGAGATATAGCAACTGTGAGGGGGGAGAAATGACTACAACTAGAAAATAACAAGAAAGGATGGAAGAGGTCTGTATCCAGCAGTGGAGAGATGAAGGTTGAAGAAGAAGATGATACCAATAACATACAATCGTCCTTTCTCCGCGGTGGTGAGCGGAGCTCTTTTGTTCTGATACACAACTCTCGCCTCATTCACTTTTATACGTCTTCTCACGCGAGCTTGTCGGTTATTAAGGTTCCCAAGGGCCAGTTGCTTCAACTTTCTATAATCTGTCATTATATATCATCGGTTTCAAACTTCAAATATCATTGTCTTATTTTGTATTATACATATATTATTCTCGCTATATTACAAAGATTCCTTAAAATGATTACTGCTACTCAGTCATCCTCTCCACATGGACGGCAGTAATAATAGCGCATATTTATTGTACGGTTATGTTTTTGCTGACGATTTATACGTAGTTTATTCGTTTGTAATCTATTTATATATATTTTGTACCAATTGTTAGGTTCAGACCTCACGCTTTTCATAATTACCGCGACCAATCATCGGCTAATGCCGATAATTTATAAATCCCCGCGACCTCGCAGCTTCACGCCCACGGTAAATAATTGTCTCAAATAAAGTACGCATACATCGGAGTTTTAACCTTGGCAGCTGCGTAATCTCCAATTTGTTTAGAAGCCGTGAAAATGGCTGTCGTGATAGCGAAGGGCCCCCGAGTACCAGTACCAACGTAGCCGAGCGGGTCGATAGAACCGAGGACGGTGCCGTATAGCCGTATAGCGGGCAAGCGGGCGCATACGTCGACCCTTCGGTTTCGGGTGGCGGGGCGCGGTCCTCCCCCCGCTGCGCGGTGCGTGCCAGCGCGGAGTTGAGTGGAGGGGCATTGTGCGACCTGCAATACTGGCTACTGGGTTAACGGGTATGTCAGCTGTAGTCGGCGATTTTATAGGGCTGTACTGCCGTCGTGAAAATATTCTCAATAACTTCTTTTTTGTTTTCTTTCTGTAAATAGGCTACAAATATCGATGACCTTGAGGAAGTACACGGTACCTGCGCCGACATCGATCGACTGGAACTACAGTCCCGTGTGTTTGGTTGGATTACTACGAGCGATTGATAGACTTAACACACATAAACAGTGTTTATAATTATCATTATAGAACATCCGTCCCACAGCGGAAAGGGAGAAATCATATCGCGTATTTTTTTTCTTTTTTAGCGGTAAGTTGTTTTGTAAAATAATTTTTCTGTGTAAAGCGCCCTTGAGGTGAGTATTCGCGAGAACGGCGGTATATAAGTAATCCAAATATTATTATTATATTTTTTTAAACGAGTGGTTTTGCTCACCTATGTGATGTTTGATTCGATATATTAACCCTCCTCGGGCCACGTCGGATATATCAGACATATTAATTATTTCTCGACGGCCGCGTATCGAATTTGAAAAACGTTTTTTTTCCCATTAGAGAAATCCCGCGGTGACCTGTCGTTCCATTTTCAACTCAAAAACATCGCCGATTATAGCTTAAATCAGCAATCTAAATCGAAGTTTTTCTGCCGTCAAAATCATATAGGAAAGTTGTAGATGTCGCCTCGAACGCGTGTTGCACAATCGAAATTAAAATATTCCGTCGTCAAGGTCACACGCAATGTGCGCGGGAAATACGATTTATTTTTTCGATTTTCGATTTATTTGTACATATAAACACAAATATATACGATACGTTTTGCGATATTTGTCGAAAGTGCATCATATTTATGTGTTATGAGTGCGATGTTCCATTGTGTGCCGTGCCGTGCAACAAAATATACCACACAGAAAAAGATATTATTAGGTAGGCATCAAATAATAATAGTAGTGTTGTCTCTAATAAACAAATAAAAATTAACTATTATTTTTCGGAAAATGTTGCGCTGGCAACATTATCGAAATTCAAAAAAGATTTTTTAAAAACTTAAACGATAAAAAAATCATTGAATTTCGATACGATAAAATAATATGAATGTGTGTGTTTGTTTAATATACGCATGTTTTCATATTTTTTTCGTAATAAGAAATATCACAAAAAAATCTCTGGAATTAGCCTATATGGTGATTGGAATTTTTTAGGCACTAGACAAGTTAAGTAGATTTTGATAGAAACAAGACGACGATGCCTCAAAACTATCTTCGTATAAGTATGTTTCGGACAAAGTGTTAAATTTCGATAATGTGTTCACAAGTGCCTCGGATGATGAAGAAGTTGAGCAACATTATGAAGACATCACCAAAGTAAAAAAATCTGAAAAAGCCAAACTAGTTATTATTACTGGCGATTTTAACGCCAAAATTGGAGAGAGAAAACAAGGAGATCCCTATAATATAGGACAGTTTGGATTGGGAAACAGAAATGAACGGGGCGAAATGCTGCTGGACTATCTACGTAAAGAGGAATTGTACAGCCTAAATACCTTATATAAAAAACAAAGAAGATGAACTTGGAGAAGACCGGACGGAAAGACCAGGAACGAGATAGACTACATTCTGACAGATAAAAAGAATATTGTAAGGACGTCTCAGTATTAAATAAATTTGACACAGGCAATGACCACAGATTAGTTAGGGCATTCTTTAGGGTAAATACAAGAATGCAAAGGAAAGCTTTGATAAACAGAAAAAAGCCACACAATACCAACATTAGATTTATTAACTATAAACAAAGATACTTTATTTCTCCTTCAGTTTTATCTACAAGAAACACTTGTAGATAAAATAGAAGGAGAAAGAGATCTCGAACAAATGGAAATAGACACCCTTAACAATAAATTAACATCAATTATCCAAACATCTGTAAAAAAGATTTCATATAGACAACAAAAAAATAACAGCAAATTATCAAATAGCACAATCACTCTAATTGAAAAAGAAAAACCCTTTCTAGAGACTTAGATGACTATAAGATCATTAACAAAACTATCAAACAGGATATTAGAAGCTATAACACAAAAATAATTTCGCAAACAATAGAAACTAATAAAAATATGAAAGTCTTAAAAAGGATAAAATCTCATGGATACCATAACATAACTAAAATAAAAGATGAAAATGGAATTATTGTAAGAGAATAGGAATCTAAATCCAAAACTATTGAAATATTTTACTCAGAGCTCTACACATCACGAATTAACCAAAACGAGGCAAAAGAGAGATGCATACTGAACGATTACGATGAACGATCCGAAGAATTACCTGAAATAGAAATCGAAGAGATAGAAAATGCCTTAAAGCAAATGAAAAATAATAAGGCTCCGGGTGCAGATCAAATAACAAGCGATATGCTCAAACTAGGGGGAAGAAAATTGATAGAAGCCATAAAAATACTATTAGACAAATGTCTAGAAAAAGGAAAAATACCTTGTGATTGGCAAAACGCGGAAGTAAAAATAGTATTTAAAAAAGGAGACAGCGATAACCTAGAAAACTATCGACCCATAAGTTTCCTTTCGCATTTATATAAATTATTAACAAAGATCATGATGAATCGCCTAACGCTAAAATTTGATCACTACCAACCCGTAGAGCAAGCCGGCTTCCGCAAAAGTTTTGGAACCAGAGACCACATTCAAACTCTGAGATTGCTCATAGAGAAAACAACAGAGTATAATATACCTATACACTTAGCTTTTAATGACCATTAAAAAGCATTTGACTCAGTTGAAAAGTGGGCAATCATCGAAGCACTCCAAAATGCGAGAATAGACTCTAGATATATACGATTAGTAAACTTTATATATGAAAATGCAACAATGAGTGTTATAATTGACGACGACACTAGAGCTGAAAAAATAAAAATAGAAAAAGGTGTCCGACAAGGTGACATAATCTCGCCTAAACTCTTCACGTTAGCCTGTAGAAGATGTATTTAAGATTCTGAATTGGAATAACAAAGGTGTGAAGATAGATGGCACAAATTTAAGTCACCTAAGATTTGCTGACGACATAGAAGTTGTAAGTAATAATATCAAAGAACTAAGTATAATGTTAAAAGAACTACACGAAGCATCGAGCAAAGTTGGTTAAGATGAATATAAAGAAAACAAAAATATTGAGTCCAGAGAACAAAGTCATCACCATCAATGATAATAATATTGAAATAGTAGATGAATATATATACCTAGGACACAAGATAAAAATGAACAAAGAAAATCAAACAGCAGAATTGCCAAGACGAATAGGAATGAGCTGGTCTGCTTTTGCCAAACTCAAACATATCTTCGAGAACAAAGAGATCCCAATTAGCCTAAAAAGAAAAGCCTTTGAATCAAGCATACTGCCAGTGATGACGTATGGAGTGGAGACTATGGCCCTTACGAAGAAAAGTGTAGAAAAGCTCAAATGCACGCAAAGATCCATGGAGAGATCCATGCTTGGAGTAAGCCTAAGAGATAGAATTAGAAATGACGAAATTAGGCGCAGAACTATAGTAGTGGATACCATGGATCGGGTAGCTAAGCTAAAATGACAATGGGCAGGACGTATCGCAAGGCAGGATGCTACAAGATGGCCTCCCAGAGTTCTGAAATGGAGACATTGGGAGAATAAAAGAGGCATCGGACGACCTCAAAAGAGATGGGCCGTTGATAAAGCCGTTGTGGGGGGAAAAAATGACTACAATTAGCAAACAACAAGGAAGGATGGAAAGGGAAGGAAGAGGCCTATATCCAGCAGTGGAGAGACGAAGGCTGATGATGAAGAAGAAGAAGAATGTAGGTAGGGTGATTGTGCAGGTAGTTGGCCATTTTACTAAAAAGTCATCTGTGGAAAATCATTGAGAGTTCATTTTGGAAAGGTTGTTTAGAAAAACACACGTGTATTAAAGAACAGAAAATTTATTTTTATTATGTTTTTAGTTTTTAAAAATTAACCTAATCATAATAACTAAAATAAGTTTTTTATGAAAAATGACTGTTTTGCCAGTAGTCGGTCACCATGTCAGTACAGGGCCGTCAGAAGACCATTTGAATTTTGGCTATACAGAATTTTTTTTTTAAATTTATACTTAAATTTTTTAAGCTTTTTTGTTCATAGGTAAATATAAAATACACCAATACTGGTAAACTAAAATACCAAACTAGAAAGAGAATTTTTTTTTCGATTGGGCATTTTGGTCATACGTTAAAGCCGCTTTCATCTCCACTAATAATCCGATTAAAGTCTTCTAATACATCTTCATCATATTGTTTTCTATTAGATGGATTTTCAAGTCCTTAAACCAACTTCTTATATATTCCTGCGTAATCTTAGCACATGCTAATAATGCTTTCCGCAATTTTAGCTGGCGTACCTAAGAATAAAACTTGGGTTTCGTACACACGTATTTCAACATAAAAATATATTAAAAATGTCTGTTTTATCATTTTAACTCGTGAATTTAGTTCATGGTTTTGCCGATAAAAGCTACTTATATTCTATAAAAAAATAAATTCAACTTCTACTTACAGTTTGAAAATTTATTTAACGATGTTTCCGAAAAACCAGAATTAAAATTGATAACCACTGTCAATCTACTTAAATGATACCTAAAATAAACGCAAGACGGTGCAGTTTTGTGTTTCTTTCGCGGAATAGTGGCCGACTTCTAGCATACAAAAATATTATTGAATTATATTGCGAGTGTCAAGTTTATTCAAGTTGAAGTAATTAGTGGCCGACTACTGACGGTGACCGGAGGACTGACGAAATCACCCCGTACATTTACACTTTGTCTACGACATATATGGGATACAGCGGATTTCGTGAATAATATAACTCGTGTACAGCGTATTTCAACATAAAAATATATTAAAAATGTCTGTTTTATCATTTTAACTCGTGAATTTAGTTCATGGTTTTGCCGATAAAAGCTACTTATATTCTATAAAAAAATAAATTCAACTTCTACTTACAGTTTGAAAATTTATTTAACGATGTTTCCGAAAAACCAGAATTAAAATTGATAGCCCATAACCACTGTCAATCTACTTAAATGATACCTAAAATAAACGCAAGATGGTGCAGTTTTGTGTTTCTTTCGCGGAATAGTGGTCGACTTCTAGCATACAAAAATATTATTGAATTATATTGCGAGTGTCAAGTTTATTCAAGTTGAAGTAATTAGTGGCTGACTACTGACGGTGACCGGAGGACTGACGAAATCACCCCGTACATTTACACTTTGTCTACGACATATATGGGATACAGCGGATTTCGTGAATAATATAACTCGTGTACAGCGTTGTCATAAGATGTCAATCATACTTTAAAAAAATATTGATAGATATCTGGTAGATATCTCGGCCAAGTTAGTTAACCAGCCTGAGCAATTGCATAATATTATATTGTTCCAAAATGTTCCAAAAAAATATGTTGTTTCAAAATTTTCCAAAAATGTGAAAAAAACCATAATGTTGTTAATGGTCCCAGAGAAAAAGTGTCCTCATTTTTCTTCTCAGGTTTAATCCGATCCATTTTCTTTCTTTTTAATTTTAAGAAAAAAACATTTAGATATAACTATAACAGAGTAATGGTAGGATGGAGGAACAGAGCACCTTACGAGGCATTAGTTATTATGTATTTTAAAATATTGTTTATACCACGAGTTTATCTAAATAATTATTTATCTCCGCAATGATTACAGACACATTTATAATATGTACCCACTTACCGTAGTCACGAAACAAGTTTTCATTGAATAATATTCCACTCCGCCAAGTGCGTCAAGTTTTGTATTGCCATGTACGAGGATTGCTGATCAGCAGCTGTGCGCGGCGGGTGCGTACCTACTTACCGGCTGTGTTGCAGTTATCATAGCATCGTCGGAAATATTTTATTGTTTTGGTATTCCAGCGAAATCTCTTAGCCGAGACTATGCTTTTATCCAATGACGCTAGAACAGTCGAAATGCACTAAATGTAGGATCAACATTTTATTGGTGACGTAAATAAAATTTTAGTTTGTTTTAATAAAATAGTTTACTTTGCTGAGAAGGACCGATATTAGGATAGGATAACCACTCCTATAACCAGCGTTCTAGGTCCCCACCCTTCCCCGAACAGACTCACTGTGTAGCTCAGTAATAAGAAAAGCCGGGATTGAATAACATATAACTTTGGCAGTGTTCACCTCCACCCCGACATATGGCCATCAACTTTGTATACTATCAAAGAGATGCGTAAGAGTAGCAGTGGTAACGTTACGAGATTAAATTAGGAATGATATGATCGGAGAGGAGGTTGGAGAAGAACACCGCCGGTGAAACGGAAGATTGCCCGAACAGATTTCCTCCCCAGTGCCAGAGGGAGGGAGGCCTGCAGAGCGACCCATGAGAACACGGAAAAAGCAAATGGCGAAGAAATATTAAATTACCAGTGTCCCCGTGTAATCGATACAGCGCAGGACAGAGAGCGGTGAAAGAGTGCTGTACATGCGATAGGCCACCGACCCGATTTGGATTAAGGGTACGAAAAATAAGTTATTTCAACGAAAAAAGGCATCCGAGAGCAATCTCCTCCCTAGAACCTCCGGGAACAATATGTGGTCTTGGAGCGTCCTTTGAAATGGCTGCACTGGATTGCACTACGTCCTGGAACTTCGGTCACCAGGGCATGCAACTATTGTTCGACATTTACTGATTGTTACGGTTACCAGCGGACTTGGCCACTCAAAATCCGGCAGCATCGAATATCTTAATGCACGTTTAAATTGCGTTCTCATTGATACGCTGCGTCATCCTGTTTCATTATAATGTTCTAATAAAGCGCAGTAATTTGATCAACAAATTCAGTTTAGAATATGTTTCCACCGCGAACGTTGATCGTTTTATCGCGTACGAGTATTTAAATTTTTCTTTGTTTTACATAACTAACAATACTAATTTTAAAGAAATCACAATTAATTCATAAACGATAAATGTTTAGCTACGGTAAATGTTTTCTGTTGAAGAAAATAAACTAAGTTCCGGTGCCACCATGTTCCATTCAAAGATAATCACTTTCAACTAACTAGTCATCGCGCCGTTTCCCAGAGGGGTAGCCAGAGAGGTTAGAACGCCTGATTGTTCTGTCCTGGCATACCACTTTTGCTTCGTCCACTCACATAATCTTACCACGAAATCACTTTAACTAGAAAAAAATTGACTAATCAATAATGAAGTAACTTACGTAGATGGAATCTGCCGACAATGTAGTGTCGCTATAGCTTAAATAGGTAAAAATGTCTGACGACAACGGAAGTTCAGGACAGAACCGAGTTCGACTCGAAGGTGTTGAGTATACATTTCTGATAAATAGGGCACTATTCACGACCGAGAAAAGTGTGTAAACTCCGCGGTAGTCCTGACTGAGGCAGATATTGTTGGTTTACAGCGTGCCGAGGGTCCCATATGCCGGCCTTTCGCCACCGCAAATCTCTAGTAAAGGATTACTGCATCCGACCTGATGGGCCACGTCTGACCGTCTGACGGCGACGGAGGGACCGGCGCGGCGGGCCGACTCGACAGCTCGACAGGTAGGGGCGAGTATCGCTTATCGCTCACCGAGCTGCGGACTACTGCCCGCTGCCCGCACACAATGAGTGCGACTGTGCAACGCGGACTCAGCGAGCATTACTTATTGTGATTTTTTCTAAACATATTAAAATATGCAACTCTATAAAAATATGCGACAAATTTAAAATTGCATAAGGAATGTAACAAAGTATCATCGGATTAGAGCAAAAAGAAGATTTTCGCGACATTTTCGCCAAAAAAAATGAATTAGAAAAACAGATTAGTGATAATTCGGTTATGTGTATATACTAGATAGATAATTTAAACATTTTAGCACATTTAGAGAATAGTTGGATTACTAGAGTAATAATCAATAATTATAAAATAAATAACGATTCCTAAACAAAGCTGCAGAAAAAAAACTGTTACGTAAGTAAAAATCATTTATCTCAGAATTTACGTATCTCATATTAAAAGAATTTATAAATATATTTATATATGTCTTTATAAGAACGAAAGCTCTAGTTACTAGATTTAGTTCCTAGCATTTGTCCGACTTGCGCAGACCTAGATTTAGTTCCTACATAAGTCCCACACTATCGCGCACCATCAGATCTGCCAGAGATACCAGATCTACAGTTGCCGGCAAACTTCGTGAAATTTTTGGGCGTAGCGGGGGAATGCGCAGAAGACAAATTTTGGGTCTCGTTGGTGGAAAGGTATATGCGCAAATTTCCCCCCACTACGCCGAAAAATTTCAAGATGTTTGCCGGCTACTGTACTTCCAAACGAAGTCCGATTTGCGCACAAAGTGGACAAATTATGTCACGCTCGATTTGAAACAAAGAGATTATATTCACTCGATGTTACTTGCGCAAGTCGGATTTTAAGTCGGAAGTTCGGATGGACTCGTGAATTTATAAGACCCTCAACATTTTTATGGCTATTTATGGATTAGTGCACGTAGTCGGGAACATTCGAGGATTAATATTTTGGACCAAGCCTAAGAGTTGTACTCTCGTCGGTTAGGGTTACCTAAACGATCGTGTCTCGACCGCTATTATATCATTCACTATACTACACGTCGTCATTTTTGACACGATGAATAGAGGCGCCGCGTCAGGTGGTCCATACAGGACCGCGAAGAAAAGAGGGCCGCGGAAGAATACACGAACGCCCGTAATTAGTCAGACCGGGCATTCACTCGCTACGACCTGTCACTTCTCCGCCGGGGATTACGAAACCAACCAGCGGCCCGCCGAGTAATTTTTAATATCAAATTTACATTTCACGAGCCGAGCGTAAATAAAAACATCTTCACGAACCGTGTCGCCCAAATACTTACGGAAAGTGTCAGAGAATGAATATTTATGTTACGAACAAAAGAAATGCAGTATTGTGAACACACCGCGCTGTACTGTACACAGCGGATACTCGGCGTGTATGCAAATGCGCGGGACTATTTAGCGGCTTCACCGCGCGGGAATAGCAGCTGCGTGCCCCGTCCCCGTCTCCACGGTGGAGATTTTTAAGAGATTTTCTACTTGAGATAATCTCGGACATACGGTCGCTAAGGTGCTTGCCTGGGAAAACCGCGTACGAGAGTTAACAACGAACAAAATATGTAGAGCTGTTTGTAGCGTAGTCGATAGAATAAATAAAAAAGTCGCCCAGGTGGTTTGCGAAATCGCGCGGAATGCGCGAGCGAGAAGAATATGGTTGAGAAAATTCTAGAAGTGAGTGTTGAAAGCGACTGAACCCGAAGTTCCGCGAAAGACATAGCACGGTCGGATAATTATCGAAGGACGACCCTGTTAAGCGTCGAATCCTTCGAGAAAGCGCGAAAAGATGTACGAAAGAGGGCGAGGCAATTGGGCGTGTTCTTCTTCGCCTATCCCTGCGGGGTAATAGAGTAGTGGCAAATTAAGCGAAGAGAGTCTGCGGAGACAAATCCCCGCTTTTGTACTTGTACCACGCACATACCGTGTCTCGGCGATTCGCTGTTTCGCGCGTCAAATTAAACTTGTACTACAAACGACAAGTTTGGTGTCATTTATAATGTTCGGTTCGTCAGTTGGGTGAATAAAAAAAAACAAATGCGGGTAATTTAATCCCTTCCATTTCTTTAATCGTAACTTTTCAGAATATATAGTCGATGGAATTAATAGTTAAATAACGTTTGCGCGCAAATATCGAGCCTCGTTTCCAAATAAAACCTTTGTAACAACTTCGAGCTGATCTCTAAGTTAACCAAAATCTCAACACGCGCACGCGTATTGAAATTTATGTCGAATAAATCTCTTCGATTATTCTCATTGCGCGTCATCCTGCGGACAAGAGCGATAATAAATTGTCAATATAAAATCCCAAATTGATAAAGAATTCGGGTAAAATTTCAAAAGTCTCGTGTCGCCGTCGGTATTGGAAAAGAGTCCGCATTCGCCGAGCAGCATCGGCAGCGAGGTGGAATTCAATTTCCGTTGGAAGCCCGACCGACCAGCATTCCCACCGGCCGTTTCCCAGAAGGGACCGATCGGGGAAAACTCGGCGTCTGCTGCGGAAACCGTTCCCCGCGACAATTCCTAACACAATGGGTCGCGCTCGCGCGGAGGGAGGCGGCAGGCGCCGGTGCTTCTTTAGGCTTAGTCCACACGGCAATACACCGCACGTTTTTACAGTATTCCATAGTGAACGTAGAAACAGCGAGGTTGTGTACAGCAATCACCCTGCACGTCTGTATGGATCCACGCTTTGTTGTACCTTTATATTGGTATCGAAGACTCGAGTTCATTCTATAAATCAAGAAGCAGTGCGTACTAAAAAATTTCATTGTACGCACCTTGAGAAACGATAAAAAAAAGTTTTCAAATATTTTCGGATGTCTATAGAAAGTTTTGACAATTTATTAAAACGTTTAAAGACTTCAAGTTTACCGAAAAGAATACAAATATGCGGAAGTGCATATTTGTATTTCTGATATACTAATGAAATTAGTATATCATTATCTATACACAATTCGTTGGCCATTTTGTACACGTGCGCTCCTTCCAAAAGATGCTTGAACAATAGACGCTTATTCGTTTACTTTTCGATAAGATATATGTGGCATCGTGCTGTGTGAAAGCGACGGTGTGCCGAATACGTTAAAGTTCATTCGGTTTGCTTGACAAGTCGGCGAGTACCCGTTGAACGCATTTAGTCTCGCGCGTTTTTTTGCGGTACAAACGACGTGTATGTACAATGAATGCGCCACTGCTTATTCGATAAGACGTATACTGCAAAAAAGCGTACAGTACAATGCCGTGTGAACTAAGCCTTACACAGCGTGTAAGATTTCATGCCGTCAATATCCCCGCATCCCGAAATGATTAGATAATACGGTGTTCCAGACGGCGTTTTGAGGCTTCTACAAAATGATCTAAAGTTATGCACAAACAATAAACGAAGTTAGATATTGTCATTCAAACACGGACGCGACGCTTCCAACTCTATTTTAATTTTAAATCCCTGGCCCAGAGATCCGGTTTTCAAAGCGTTTTATCTTTTCGTATTAACGCCAGCGACATAAAGATGAATAATCTCTTACCAATAGGTAAGACACCTTAGGTGGTTATTCTGTACTCTTTTGTAATGCGCGTTTGAAGTAACGATTGGATGAGGCGTTTTTCTTCATGACTTGATCGTCTTGTATCGTTCTTTAATGGCATTAGAAAGGACTATGTATATATTTATTTTCACTCTGACTATTGCTTTCAACTTTGTTACAGCTGACTTTTTTAAAATTAAAAAAAATATATATTTTCTTGTATTTTCAAACATTCTTCTCTAACTGATCTACTTTATCTTGTAATTTAATACTATCTCCATATAACTTTGTTCTATGATCTCTTTTCACTTTCGTTCGTCCCCTTGAACTAGATACTTCCGAGCGAGGCAGTGTTGCAGAATAAGGACTCATTTGTGGGTTTTCTGGTATTGGTGATGGAGCCGGCATGTTTAAAAGTACCTTTTTAAGCATCTGTTTCTCCTCCCTTCTTTTTTTATTTCCTTGTTGCCATTTTCGATTCATGATTCGATGTTCTCTCACACTGCCACCAGCTTCTTTCGAACATGGTATCTCTCTCGATCCTTGTGCTTCACTTCAGCTACCTTCTCTGGGTCATTTTTTCGTTTCTCCGACAATCCCGCTGTCTTTCTGCTGCTGTTAATGCAAGCTTTTTTCCATGATAATATTTCAAAATAGAAAATAAGTAAGTACCCAAACATTCACGATAGAAAAATATTTCTTACTCTTTCCGTAGAAATAATTAGCATAATAAGTAGCGTTCCTATTTCAATAGTTCTTGCCATTTAACAGTAACACACCCCCTAAACCCAAACAGACTACATTCAGAATAAACACTACGCGATAATTTACCTCTCCGTCACGTACTTCACCAACCCGTCAAAAAAATCATGTGACAGAGTTGTCATGTGGTGGAGTGGTAAAAATTAGTCGCAAAGTCGATAATTTTTAAAAGTTAACATAAAATATACAAATAACATTTTGGCATGAAATTATTTCTCATTACGTAAGTGTAGATAAAAAAAAGTAACTATAATTGATATTTTTTAAATTTATTACTTACGTGACAAAGCTGTCGCCAAATTCACACACGTACCTCCTATCACAGCTTACGGGCGAATGCCGCGCGATCTCTGGATCTCAGAGGGGTAATTATAGCAAGGGGGGAGGGAGGCTTAAATCTCCGATCGACGGCGACAAAGACGAGCAGCATATACTAAATATACGTACTATGTACATGCTAAAACATCATTAGTAAGAGACAAGTTTTTGAGATTTTTTAAATATTTTATTAAAAATGACAAAAAATAATAGTCGCTATTACATGATAGGTTATATATATATATTACTTACAACTCCGTAACGAAATTATTACTACAAAAACATAAATACATATTTTTTTAAAACGTGCACAGTCATTACGTCTTTAGTACAGATAATGTTAAAATATAAATAAAAAAATTAATATTGGTAATTCTCTTGAATTTTTTTTCACTAACAGGTGGAGACACCTTTTTGTAGGTTAAAAAGAAGAATAACCACTATATTAAGGACCTGTCCGAGAATAAAACCGGAAATATATAGTTAAAAAAACTTGAATAAATTAGTTATCCGCGATGTACATAAACTTACAAATTGATGTGTCCGCAGGCTTCAATAAAATACTCGAAATATTTCGTTACAATGTCACCTGCTAAGAACCTGAGGTGAGGAATATGTGCGAAGGTTTGATAATGCCAAAGGTATAATACCTATATAAATAATAAATATATTAAATATTGAAAGCAAATTAAGACAGTACATCTTTAGAATCAGACCGTCACGGAAATAGGTCAGGGTTTAAATATTTATATTTCAGAACTCGAAGTTAATGATGTCAATGAATGAAGTGAGATTTCTTCCGAATGGATCAGCCACGCCCACCTCCGAATCGGTGTCGAATACGTGACCCTCTCTCGTTACGTAAGCGACAGGAATTGTCGCGCTCAGTCAACTTCGCCTCGCCGCGCCCGATGAACCGCGAGGCCGATCTGGAAGAAACAGATGCGAAACGATAGCCTAGACAGAAATATCGCGATATATGGATCTTATCGAGACGAATCCAACGATATCTCGCTCATCGCGGCAGAAATGGTCTACAGACAAAGGCGACCGAGGCAAAACGATCCGCTAGTGCAGCGCCTCGCGCTTGAACGCTGAACACGCATCCCGTATGTGGAACCGATTTTAAAGACTTACGTATCTACATCAATATTGTTTGTATTTTTTTAGTTATTAAAATAAAACCACTTTCCATCTCCTGTTCGCTACAAATGTTTCGGTGAGAGGTTGACGAACGTGTAAAAAGCGTCTGGCCTGGTCGGTAGAAGGGCTCGCCCGAGTTCCGGCCGGCCTAACAAAGCTCGGAGTCTGACCTAAAAAATAGACTGAAAAAAGTCCGAGACGGAATCAAAATAGCCGTAAAAAACAGATCGGTCCCGGGCGAGAGCGACTGCTGGGGCGGCCGCAGCCGGCTCCGGCCCGAGCGGGGCTTCTCGCCCTCGCCGCACTCGGAATTCCGGCGGCGGCGAAGTGGACACCGGGAGCGCCTTGAGCCACCAATACAATTAAACAGAACACGGCCCTATCACATTCAAATGTTATAGTCATGTTTTAAGAGTTACGCCTTCTTCACGTTTTCATAAAATCCTTTATTTTTTCTTTATCTAATAGCTGCAAGTTCTTTGAATAATTGAGTGATAACTTCATTCAAAAATTACAAACATTAACCGAGTTATAGGAATTCGAAGCTAGCGTAGTAGGTGAATTTTTGAAGGAACTCAATTATTCTTTAGCATTTTTCTCTTGCCTTTTAAGACTCTTGGAGATGAGATCTCAAAAACTACTAAGACCATTTAGTTCAAATTTTGTACACATCTTACTAATAAGATTATCTATGTTGTTGCGCAAGAGTTTTTGATAAAATAAGCGATTACTTATATGTGTATATTTTTTTCATTTATTTATGGAAACGAGTCCCGTAATATTTAATAAGAAATAAATAAATGGAATAAAGAGAAATACACAAATATCAAATAATAAAACTGAAAAATTAAATGCTGGAACCTGGATTTGAACCACGGACCTCTGTCTTACACACTTATCACGCTGTCCGCGTAAGACAGAAGTCCGTGGTTCGAATCCAGGTTCCAGCATTTAATTTTTCAGTTTTATTATTTAATATTTGTGTATTTCTCTTTATTTCATTTATTTATTTCTTATTATATATATACGTTATAATAAAGGTTTTCATGGGTGTTGGAAATGTTAGTATTAATTTCTTTGGGGGTAACCCGCGTCAATATCTGGTCCTCAGAAGGACCATTCGTCAACCAACGTTTCGCCTGAATCACAACAGGCATCTTCAGGGTGCCTTGTTATTACGAACAGACGTGCTCGCACTGTCTCTCGTGACGGAAATTTATTAACAAGGCACCCTGAAGATGCCTGTTTTGATTCAGGCGAAACGTCCGGTTGACGAATGCGTCCAATTGGATGAGCGGGTTACCCCCAAAGAAAATAATACTAACATACATCGATATATATATATATATATATATATATTATATACTATATTATATATATTAGGTCCTTACATATGAAATTGGCGTTTTGCCGTACTGGCAAATTTGATCTCAAATATCTTCTCATTGGTTAGGAATTCCAAATCCAAATTTATACAGCTATTTACTCATGTATTTGTGTTTTGAAAATTATAATTCATTTGTTTTTTCCTCAATTTTTTTTTTCTTTGAGTCACTCAGTTTACAAAATGAAAAACTTGAAATATCGCGTTATTTACGAGTACGAGTTCCACCGTGGCACCAGTGCTGCAGAAACGGCTCGAAGGATTAATGACGTGTATGGCGACGGTGCC
>JADDOH010024613.1:0-107452 GCA_016648135.1 Agrypnia vestita | reverse complement strand
ATATATATATATTAGGTCCTTACATATGAAATTGGCGTTTTGCCGTACTGGCAAATTTGATCTCAAATATGTTCTCTTTGGTTAGGAATTTCAAATCCAAATTTATACAGCTATTTACTCATGTATTTGTGTTTTGAAAATTATAATTCATTTGTTTTTTCCTCAATTTTTTTTTTCTTTGAGTCACTCAGTTTACAAAATGAAAAACTTGAAATATCGCGTTATTTACGAGTACGAGTTCCACCGTGGCACCAGTGCTGCAGAAACGGCACGAAGGATTAATGATGTGTATGGCGACGGTGCCGCAAAAGAAAACACGGTGCGTTTTTGGTTCCAACGTTTTCGTTCTGGAAATTTCGACCTGCGGAACAAGCCCCGTGGACGGCCGGAGACCAAAGTTGATAATGAAGAATTGAAGGCTATTGTGGAAGCGGATCCATCGCAACCCACATCCGAGTTAGCTGCAGGCTGCTGTGTTAGTGATAAAACTGTTTTAATCCACTTGAAGCAAATTGGTAAGGTGAAAAAGCTTGAAAGGTGGGTACCTCACGAATTGAGTGAAGCAAATCAACAAACGCGCGTTGACTGCTGCGTTGCATTACTCAACCGGCACAATAATGAAGGATTTTAAATCGAATCATTACCTGTGATGAAAAGTGGATCCTGTACGATAATCGGAAGCGCTCATCGCAATGGCTGAACCCTGCCGAACCAGCCAAACCATGCCCCAAGCGAAAATTGACTCCAAAAAAGTTACTTGTGAGCGTTTGGTGGACTAGTGCTGGTGTCGTTCACTACAGCTTTCTTAAATCTGGCCAGACGATTACGGCAGATGTCTATTGTCAGCAACTGCAAACCATGATGGAAAAGCTAGCTGCTAAACAACCGAGGCTGGTTAATCGCTCTAGGCCACTGCTGCTTCATGATAACGCTAGGCCACACACTGCCCAACAGACGGCTACCAAATTAGAGGAGCTTCAATTGGAATGTCTAAGACATCCACCGTACTCTCCGGACCTTGCCCCAACAAATTACCATTTTTTTCGAAATTCGGATAACTTCTTGCAAAGGAAAAAATTCAACTCCGATGGGGCAGTCCAAACCGCCTTCAAAGATTTTATTGATTACCGTCCGAATGGTTTTTTTAGTAAAGGGATCGATGAACTACCTATGAGATGGCAAAAGTGCATAGATAGCTATGGTACATACTTTAATTAAATAAATATATTATAATAAAAAAAATCGGCTTTATGTTCCTCCCATACTAAACGCCAATTTCATATGTAAGGACCTAATATTATCTCTGAAGAAAGTCACATTAAAAATTACACTGCAATGAAATAAAGTTTTATATTCTTCTGTGATCATACTTTGTTTTTTAAAAACACAAGTAAGAAAATACATCGGATAAATATTCATTTAGTAGCTATTCAAAGTAAGCTAAAGCATTAGCGACATGATAAGTGAACAATCGACCCACCTTCATCGCGCCGAGGCCAGATCGTCGGGCAATACATTTCATTAAAAAAGGGATAATTGCTATATATTTTTTGTTAATTTAATAGATAAAATGAGATTATTATTTCATTAAATAATCAACAATTTACAACACACGCATCTACATATAAATAACTGAGCGTAATTAAATAGCAACTTGCAAGCCTGAAAATATTACTGCACACGAACATTTACAGATCAGTTACGCTTATATATAGATTAGTTTGTAGATTAAGTAATCCAGTGTAAACCTTAAACTTCTATACTAAAATAAATCTCATATTTCCGTCCGTGTGTGAAGCATTGTAATGCGAAACAACCAAGATCTGCTGTCAATTCAATTATGTGAAAGTGTGGAGTTTTTGCATGAAACGACGTAAATTACGACGATTAACTTCAATACTCATTGTTTCGTCTCCAAAATATACATCGAACAATTTGGCAATGTATTATATATCTAAAATGCTTTAAAAATTTAGTTGATTTCATATGTGTATATTTGTTTTGAATTAATAAAAAATGTGTTTCATTTTTTTTTTTTTACGAGTAAGTACTCGATACATTATTATCTTTATCAAGAAAATTTGAAAAAAATAGAATGAGGAAAAATGTAACTAAGGAGTTCGTGTGTTTGTTTGAAAAATTAATAAAGTGAACGTATAAAAAAGTAACCCATAAAAACCAAGTTTTTATTACACACCCTTTCTTCGTAAAATATAAAACATATAACATAACACTAAACTTTAAGTAATTTAATATATTTCTAAAATGTCAGATATTTTGAGCTTCATGCTTTGAAGATTAAATTCTAAAAACATTTGTCAGTCAATTTAGATTTTCGACATTCGTAGTGACATACCGACGGAATAACTCAAATTTAGAAAATATTCCGCGACGTTATCGGGCCGCCGTAATCAAACTTTTCTAATGATTCCAATTTGAAAAAAACCAATAAAATTTCAAAAAATCCGAATTTCTACTATAATTATTAAATTTTTTTAACGAAAATTTCATAGATCTTCTTGATCGTCGCCACGAGTCTGCTTGCCAAGTTTCAGCTCGATTGAATCACGGGAAAAGGGTCAAAAATCGATCCAAATCTTTTGTTGACGGCAAGCAAGCAGACGCCACGAGTTATAAAGGGAGTAAAAAGGAAAATAATCTGAAGAAAAAGTAGCTTGTTGGTCTTGTGATTAAGACTCTCGCCTCGTGATCCAAAGATCGCGGGTTCGAATCTCACTCCAGACCAGCAAGTTAGTCCTATTTTCATAGCACAAGCGTTCAGCTTAATTCGAAAATAGTAAGAATATTAATGTGACACGTATTCCGTGTTCGCAGCTCTACTTAAAAAATATTTAAAAAATTATTAATAATAAATAAAAAAATAAAATAAAAAATGATCTCTTTCAAAACAATATTTCATCGTATCTACGTGTTTGTGTTTTGATCGTAGGTGCTTATAATTTTTATTATTATTACGTGTAATTTAATAGTCTCGTGTTTATAATCTTGTAAAATTTTGATAAAAGATATTTTTGCATAATTTTCCTTGGTCGCCTAAAATATAAAATAATTGTGTTTCAATCATCTCGAACGAAGTCAGAATCGGTGGTTTTAGTCATTTTTAAATCCGATCTCGGGAAGCGGTATTGTTAATCCGAAGATTGAACGTATATTTCGCTTGCCCGAGGTTGGACAGAACATTTTGGTCCTTCGGAAGCCGAATCGTGTCGAGATGGAGGTGAATTCAACAATTTTGTCGGGGAAAAGCTTATCCGTAAGCTCGTCGAAATGGGAGGCATCAATGAGGCTAACCAGAAAATAGCAAGAGATCAGGCGATATTGCAAGAGGCAGAAGAAAATGCTAAAATAGCCAGAGAAGGGGCAGAAAAAATACAAAAATAGACAGAGACGAGGCAGAAAAAAATACGAAACGAAGATACCACGAGAAACAGAACATTAGCGGCAGATGTTTTGGAAATACAAGTAGAAGAAAATTTATTAGAGCAGAATTCTAGAGTCACAGAAAGATCGGTAATCAATAGTGTAAATGAGTGGTAAGATAGTTAAAATATTGAAGAAAATCAGTTCAAGGTTCCAGAGGGCATCAACACGAATCCAGAATACGATCAAGGAAACCAGGAATCAGAACTACACAGGTCTGGTTTCGAGAATCGCCAGCAGAGAGTCAACCAGGAATTAGATCTGTCTAGATCTGATTCCGAGAATCGTCGTACGGACCAAGAAAGAAGATACCAGAAATCAGGCCCATCAAGGTCTGATTTCGAGAATCGTAAGATGGCAGAGCTTCGCGACAGTCAAGAAACTGAAGATCATCTTATAAAAAGAATGGGTAAGGCATTTTCTTATTATAATACATTGCCAAAAACGATAGATCTACCATACTTTTCAGGTAGTCCAATTGAATGATTGAGCTTTAAATGTATTTTTGAAGAATCATCAAAGCATTTAAAAATATCCAGCGCGAATAATTTATATAGATTGCATAGAGGCCATAGAGCATTGAAGGGTGAAGCTAGAGAGACAGTTTCAATTTTATTATTATCTCCAGATAACATAAGTGATACAATGAATTGCTTAGAAAGCTTGTTTGGAGATACCAACCAAATCATAGAAAAAAATATTTATGACAAAATGCTTTCCAAAATTAGGAGAGAAATTTAATTTTGTCGAAATAATTAGGTTCTCATGTAAAATAAAAAATCTAGTGGCGTTATTAATTAAAATTATTAAAATCATTAAATAATACGGGACATTTATATAACCCGGAATTATTACGTAATGTGGTGAATAAATTAACATTGAATCTCCAGACTATTTGAGCAACCGATAAAATTCGACGTTTTAGCACAGTATACTAAGAACAGTAATACGTCTTCATACAAACTGGCCGCTACGCATTAGAATGTGTGCGTGCGTGCTCGGCGCCGTGTACGCACGCACTGTGACGCACACATTGACATAGAATATGGGGGCACAAGGCGGCGGTTGACGTGCCTTCGGTGCCATTCGCGCTCGCAGCCGCCGCTTTTGAAAAAAAATGCGCTTCCTGAAAAAAATGCCTTTTTTATGTTTGTGGTGCTTTACTAAAAAGGTGTGTAGATTATCACTAAGATTGTGAGTTTTTAAAAGTCTACGTTGATGTTAATCACCGTTCTTGCAATTAAGTGCAGAAACTAGGTATACTAATTACAGAAATTATGCGACAGATCGAAATTTACTCATGACTTTGTTGCCAATATAAAGAGGATGGAGCAGGTCTTTCGCAAAGAGTTCGAAAAGGACCACATAAACATTAAAATCGGCACATCAATTTTTGAACAATTAAAAGAAATTGAATTTTATTCCGGTTTAGTGTTTACCTTATGCGTCGGAATCTCAGACGCTACGAGTTAAAAGAAAGGGAGTAAAAATAAAGTGACAACCCTAGCGTCAACGCAAGAGTAGGCTTATAACTCGCCGACAGGCCGGAGATAAACTATTGTTCTGGGTATACTGTGGTTTTAGTGACAAACCAGGCATATATTATTTCTCTAGTTAGCTAAAAGAGATAGTAATAAATTCTAGAAATTCAGGTAATAATTATATAATAATTATACTAATGAGGAATATAAAAATAATAGAGAAATCTGGAAACATAATTCAAATGGAAAAAATGTAAAAATCCATGAACAAAAGAAAAAATGGGTAAACAATCTCGTAACTAGGGAAGAAAAAAGATGTTATATCTATACCTATAAAACTCAATGTCTGTCTGTCTGCCTGTCTCTTTGTTCTCAATATATCCACACCGTTTGTCCGATTCGATTCAAATTTTGCATACTTATGCTTTGGGATCCGGCGGGTAACATAGGCAACATTTCCCCCCTATTCTCATACCCCTTCTCCTCCCCCTGACATATTTTCGATGCAAATCTGTATCGTTTGACCGATCGGACTCATAATTTGGAAACTTATTCTTTAGGACTCAGCGGGTAACATAGGCGACATTTTCCCCCTATTCTTTTAATATTTCCCCTCCGCTCCGATGCAAATCTGTACCGCTTGCCCACTCGGACTCAAAATTTGGAAATCTATTCTTAAAGACTCGTCGGGTAACATATGCGACATTTCCTAGCTATTCTTTTAACCCTTCCCCTCCCCTGATATATTTTTGATGCCAATCTGTACAGTTTGACCGATCGGACTCACAATTTGGAAACTTATTTTTAAGAAATCTGCGGGTAACATGTGCGGCATTTCCTCCCTATTCTTTTAACCCTTCCCTTCCGCTGATATATTTTCGATACAAATGCAAATGCAAAAATAAAAAAAAATCTGAATCGTTCGACCGATCGGACTCAAAATTTGGAAACTTATTCTTTAGGATTCGGCAGGTAACATAGGCTATATTTCCTCCTTCCCCCTCTTTTACCTTTTACCATCTTCCTGATATATTTTCGATGCAAATCTATACCGTTCGAATCAAACCTTTGTTTACCCCTAAAAATTATTTTCAACTTAACCCTTAACCCGTGCAATGCCGGGTACGAACAGCTAGTGTGCAATAAAACTCACGATATATGGAAATGCGAAATATTTCAAAGACTTTCGGTAAAAGAACGATGGGAAATAGTCAAAAAAGAAAGACTTTGTTTTAAATATCTAAATAGAAACCACGTTTCATCGCAGTGTGAATTGAATAAAATGTATCCAAAAAGTAAATTTAATAAATTATTATTTGAAAACGATTCAGAGAATTTGAATCATGAAACAATAACAAATATTTGGGAAGGAAATCTAATTTGGTCAGATTATGAAATAAATAACAAACAGTCTGAATTAGAATATCAAGACAGTTTAGAGAAAATGTCGCGAGCGAGTCTTGTGAAAAAGGAAAATGTTATTGACTTCGATATTACGCAATATGCAGATGTTGCTATTGTAATACCTGATAAACCAGAGGACGAATTGAAGACATGTGAACCAGATATCAATAATTGTTCAGAAGATAAAATATTGGAAACTTCTGAACGAGAAGTAGAATTTGTTAAGAATCTTCCGAATGTCTCTTTTGAAAAAGACATTAATTGTGAACTTGGAAATAATGCGAATGAGTTGTCGCAGGAGGGTTTAAGTTACAAATGTGTTCAGCCGACGCCGACGTCAATATCAAATGAGGTAAATAAAAGTAATCACGAATTTTCGAATGATATTGATATTTCTCAAAATATAATAAAGGGATTTCTGCAGTTAAAAATACTATAAATAGTCTTTTTGAAAGATCTAATAATTTTAATAATTCTTTGTCATTTAGTGAAAATGAAAATAATGATGCCCACAGTCTCTATGAAGTCATCGATATACCGAAGTCAGAGGGTATTGCTGTTATAAAAAATGAATGTTTTGGTCAGTCTGATTTAGATAAAGAAAGTTATAGTTTAACTATATTAAATCAGTGCATCAACAAAATAATTGAAAAATCTCAGTCTAGAGAAAATGGTGATACAATTGTAAGACTAGAGAATCAGAATTTTGAATCTATTGAAAAATCCTGTAATAATAACGGGGAATTTATAAGTGATTTACAAATTAATAATGAAGCAGAAAATAAATCTATTGTCAATTTAATTAAATTAGCAGAAATTAATAATAGCAAAAATATTACAATGCACAAATTAAAAGAGAAGTCAGTAGAATTGTGTAACACTATTTATAAATCGAGCGAAGAAATAGTAGGACAAGAAATTATCATAGCAATACATGGAAAAGAAATCCAGTCTTCGCAAATAAAGTTTATAATACTGAAAAAGAGCAAGTTTTACAACGTGAATTATTTTAAATTTCGGAAAAGGAAGTAGTGAATCTTCAATATTACTACAATTCGATGAATTTAGAATTACAAAATTATAATACAAAAAGGTTAGGAAAAACATTTAGTTTTTGATGGCGATCCAGACGGAACAGTTTTTTGCATTTGAATTTATATATTATAATTTTTTAATTTATTTTACAAATTTAAAAACGAATTATTATGTACTAAAATATTTTAATAAAAGGAATTTATTATGAAAATAAGTTTTAACACGAAGATTAAGACAAAAAACGGTGTACATATTAGGAGATCGGTCAATAAAATAGTAATTTTACATTTTGAAAATGATAAATAAATAAATTCTATCTCGTTTTATAATAATTTGTGTAGGTAAATAATGTTAATACAGTTTTAAATTTATTTCTCTCACGATTCTTTGAAGATATGTAATTCATTGTTCAAAAATAGAAGTTAAAATGTGGATTATTTTAATTACGACAAAAGTTCGAAAAAAGTTATCGAAAAAGTTTTATTTTGAAAGGTTTTATTTGGATAAAGAGCGATAATTATGAATATATTTTTTTAGTGTATACTGATTTGAAAATAATCACATATTAACATCCATTTTTCGGATTTGCAAACCTAACCCTGCTCTTAATAGAGGACTTGATTTGTACTTACGACCAATTATTATAAAAATAACGAGCCACTAAGTAATGTACTTATAACTGCCTTCGCAAACGAATAATTACCCATCCCACAAACATTTTCCTTTTATATTTTTAATGGTCAACCATGTGCGCGTTAATGGGGCTATTCAAATTGACATTACTACGTAAGAACAAAGATTCTATTGAGTGGATGTACCTATTAGGAAAAACAGCATATTTCTAGTCAATAATAATAAAGTGCGATTGTCACAAGTGAGATTTATCGGTTTCCACTTATAATTGTCGTTTGATTTTGCTTCAGGTCGATTTGATCATTTACGATTTTGAGTTTGTCAACATTTCGAATTTCATCGCATCGAAAACTTCCATATTGCAAAACCAATTGGGACAATAATTGAAATAAATCACGCTTTTTCAGAATATCTCATATTTTTACAAAAATTTTGAAAAGGGTTATGATATTCCGGTCAACGTATGAATAGATATTTATTTCGTATCTATAGAAGATTTTCCACTTTTTATTCAACCTACTTCCTTCTTAATTTATGTTAGTTCAAGCGCCCTTGAGGTGAGTATTATCCAAATATTATTATTATTATTATTATTTCGTTTTAATTCGTGCTCTCGTGGTTACATGTAGTTAGGAAGGAAGTATGAAACTAATGAAACTTTATTTCATTTATTTTTAACATTTCAAAATTATTATTTTTTGAAATGCTTGTAAGTACTGAATTCAAAAAGATGTTCTTTACCTACCGAGATGTGAAAGAAATTTTAATTTTAATAATTCAAAATAACACGTGAAATTCTAGTGTTAAAATGTTAGTTTAAAGTAGTCTCCAGTGTCCAAGATAACAGATAAAACATATTGTTTGGTCACTTTTCGTCACAACATATTTTTCCGAGATTACTCTAGTATGAAATTTCAGAGCGAGCTTAAATCTAAACACATCAAAAAACAATGTCAAGTTCTTTTATTCTACTTTGACATCGAGATCGTTTCCTGCTGAACAAAGTAATACAAAATTGACATACGCCTGCCGCGCCGGTCACCGTAACGCAATAAAACGGCGAATTTCACGGTCTGTTAATAAGAAATTTCTATTATTAGGAATTTGTCGCGACACGCTCATATCCGAGGCGCTACCGAACGCACTTCACGATGGTGTACCTACACGATATCTATAGCGAGCTGCAGATTCCTGCACCTGCATACATTCGCTTCGTCGGCGTCGTCACAGTTCTCCAGTTTGGCTCTCTGATGTTTCGAGCGATTATTTGTTTCTTATATTTCAAATATTCAATAGCGAAATATTTGTCAGTGCTTATGTTCACTATCACAAAGGGAAAACTGAATGGAAAATTCGCCTATCAAATCGCTTTGTCAATTGTAAACAAGACACTGAGTCAAGACAATGTTGTCAGAAATTTTATTCATTTTAATGATTAATTTTAATTAATTAAAAACTTCGTATTAACCACTTGAAGTAGTAACTTTACGTCTACCTGTTTCAATACCACTGTACCTTCGAACTAGAAGGTTTCAATTCTATATGCTACAGGGATTTTAATTTAAAACATTTATTTGTTATGTTGGTAGGTAATAATTTATTTTCAAAATTAAAGTCAAATTAATTTTCATTAATACGAGTATGCATGATGAACAAGTTTCGAAAAAGCGGCGCTAAGATAGAGATGGACAGTAAAAATGGCGAGCTTAAACAAAGTAACGACATTTTAAACAAACTGGGAATTACAGTAATGGACAGTACAGAGTTGAGCACGACTCGAACTACGACTCATAGCTGCGTGTATTTTGTACACCGAGTAGAATGACCAAACCAGGAATACCGACCTTTACCGACTCTCAGAGATCAAAGCCTGATCCTCTCTGGACCGTGGACAAACTCTCATAAAGTGGTCATTCTTCGCACAACGAAGGTGAAAACAAAAGTAAAACTTTGAAACACGATTTTGATTGTTAAATAATGTTTGTGGTGTTAAGTTTGTGATGCTATTTTGTATATGTATTTAATCAATATGGAAGAAGATCTAGTTTCGAAAAAATGATGCTGAAACGACGTTCTAGAATAAGGTTGAAACACTAATTAATTGATCTAACTTGATCGTGTAATACTGTAAGCTATTAGGACCGATTTCCCTGGGCGTTGCCGGCGACTGGAGGGGCTCTAGCTATGGTAAACTTAATAGCTAGTGATTATAAAGGATGTGAGGCCTGTAGACAGAAAGTTGCATTGCCCGCTCATTGAACACTGCCAGTGTTGCAGTCGTAGCGGAGCCGGGTGCCGCGCGGCATCCAGGAGGGGATCCATAGCGACAACAAAACTCACATTCTTTCAATTAATAACATCTTGTAAAAATATTCATCATCAAGAGGACTATACCTAAATCTTGGTGCCGGTTGTTTGATCGTTGGGAATAGTAATAGTAGGCAAAAAGCTGCAAATGGCTGCGTAACGTACGAGAGTGGACCGGTATTAGAAGTGTAGAGAAGCTATTCCGGGCAGCGCAGGATAGAGACTTTCGCTAGAGAGATCGGGGGGACCTGATAGGGGCTCACTCCTGATCAAACAACACGGCAGCAAAATTGGATTGTCTCGAATCGAAAATATCATAAAAATCTGCCTCTAGCGAACAGAGATACTCACAAGGATCCGTAGTACTTTCGTGCATTCCAGGAATGGATGACAAGAAATATTTCAGCGCTGCCGAGCGGACATCCCTGACAGGTGATACATTATTTCTTGCCCGTTCTCGATAATTTAATTTAAAGCGAATGCGCGACAGCCGCCGTCGGCTAGAAATACTCACCAACATTACAGTCAACCCGAGTTCTCGGGAAGATTTCCGCGAGTGGGCCCGAAATACAAGACATTTCTCGACCAGTTTATGATTGGAATTACATGGACATTTTTTTTATTTATTTAGAAGATTATGAAGATAACTTTAATCGCAATAATTATGCATTTATTATTCGATTCGATAACGATGAAAAAATATTCAATGAATTAATAAGCGGCAGTGAGTTCTCTAAAAATATTTTTTTATCTGGGGTCGCAATGAAGCCATGTGTTCGTATATATAAAATTAGGTAGCACAATTAATTTTTAGTTATATAATAAATATTTTATAATTTTTTTATTAATTATACTAAATAAAAATTGGTATCTAAACTCGAATGTAAACAAATCAACACCTCCTTAGTAAAGTATCATAATATTTGAGTAGCTTTTTGGTCTTGTGGTTAACACTCTCGCCTCGTAATCCAAAGGTCGCGGGTTCGAACCTCATTCCAGACCAGCAAGTAAGTCCTATTTTCATAGCGCAAGCTTTTAGCTTAATTTGAAAATAGTAAGAATATTGATGCGACACGTATTCCATGTTCGCATCTCTATTTAAAAAAATGAAAATATTAATTATTGAGAGAGCGATTTTAAGATTGTCAAGTTCACTGTACAACCAAATCGTACCCCTCTAGTCTAATATTATGACAAGTCGAAAAATTTCATTTTTGAGTTAATAATTCAGAAATATTGAAAACATTATTAGCTATCCGGTCAAAAAATCACAACTCTAAACAAAACGCACAAAATATTAAGACAGAAAATTATGTCTTGATTTTTACGTCTATCACGCCAAAATATTTGATCCACAGGTTACACTTAGGGCCGGTAGTTTCAAGTCGGATCAAAGTAAGCGTTCTTTTAAAGCATAGATTTTTACGTTCTCCACCAATCAAATGATCCGTTTTCGTAAAAATCTATGCTTTAATTGACCGCTTACTTTGATCGAACTTGAAACAACCGGGCCTTACTCATAAATTCATTTTGAAGTCATTAATTGATCCCACACGAAGATGTTATTTATTTGTTTTATTTATTATTTTTAATGCCTTCTTGAAGAAATTTTATCGTATTATGTGTTTATGTGGGCATAATAATATGTAGGAACTAGTGATGGGTCGTCGACGTATTTATCGTCGACGAAACGAGACCGTCCACGTCCGTTCATCGACGAGACGATCAACTAGTTGACGCGTCAACGTCGTTACGCGGACGTCACGGACGTTCTATCTAAACATCGGGACGATGGTCAACTGTTTACGGTTCGACGCGACACTGCTCGTCGGCTCAACCGTTGGCTATTTTTATTACGTTAATTTTTAAAATTTAAAGAAGTTCGAAGGAATATAGTTTTGGGGAAAGTAAAACCGCTACTTGTGCTTATATATAAAAAGAAATATTTTATTATTTATTTGTTTACGCACATTATAGGCTTTTACATATTGTTTTATATGCTTATTTTTATATATAATAAAGAAAGAAATAATATGTATACACAACAATATCAGGTGTAAGCAGTAAAATATTAGTTCAATAAAAAATAAAATAATTAAACAGAATTGTTTTATTTTATACAGCGCAAAATTGGGATTTCACCGAAACGTCGCACGTGCACATCGTTCAAATCAAGTAAAAAATAATATATAATAGCTTATTAAGCCTATCTCGCCCTACGCATGCATTCAAATTTCAAGTCTCTATCATAGTTCGTGTACACAGATCTGCACTCTATGGTCGTGTACTTTAGAGTTGAAATGAAATTACCCGTCGAGCCGTCTATGACGTCTATGGCGTCTACAAGTCGACAGCGAGAGATGAGAGAGAAATAAACGGAGACGTTTTGTCTTGCTCTCGCTCGTTGCTTTGCACTACGTTGAATCTTGAATCGTCCACCGTCCACGGCGTACGCCGTCCACCGTCTACGAATTCATTTAGTCCATGCGATAAACGTAAACCATCGACGCGTCGACGCAACGTCAACGGTTGATTTCAACTAGTCCGTCCATTCAACGTCCATCCCTAGTAGGAACATGATGAGTTATCTCAAAATTGATTGATGAAAATATTTGTTTGTCTAGTCTTAGAGTATGATATTTCAAAAAACTATTAAAAGTACAATTCTCACTTTACTTTATAAAATATTACATTCAAAATACAAATTATGTTGCACAATAAGAAAAAATATAATGGTTTAATACACACGTTCTTTGATTTCTTTCAGAGAATTGAAACTTTGAATCCAATTTTTCAGAATGACATTTTTTGACGGAGGTATGTAAGACCATTAGGGATGCGAAATGTAAACCGATTTAATCTAAATCTAGCAAGAATGTTTTTTATTGTATGTAGTTTCGTGTAATAGCCTTAAAAATTTTGATATTCTTTATGGTTCGGTTTTTGAATAAATACACAAATGCCAACTTACAACTACAATGATTGAATGTTCTACGAACAATAATTGAGGGCTCTTACGACAGTGTACGCTTTTTTATCGAAATATACGATGGACCCAACGAAAAGTATGGTACGGTACATATTGTAAAATCACTCTAATAATATGTACCTACACATAATATAAAAGATTAAAGCGCGGTAACAACTGTAATGTTGTTTATAACACAAACCTCATAGATTATTTTTTTCATTTTTCGATCTCATATAATTTTTCATAATTCCATATAATTTATTCAAAGTCTATTTGTGTAAATATAGTTTTTCCCGCATTTTGAAACATATTTTTAATATTTATTTATTTTTCTAATTACACTGCTTGAACTTACTTAGAAACTTAACATACTTACATAGATTATTTTCATACAGATATGTATGTACACTAGACAGTTGGACGCTATTCAAAAGTCATAGTGAATATTAATGTGGGCATATGAAAGTATTTAATAATATTATATTCTATTCGTAATCTAACACCACGTGCAACACAATGTAAGTAACTCTCATAATAAAGGTATTTTTAAAAATATTTAAAAAAAAATCATAAAAAGTGAAGTCGATAGAATTGGTGGTACGATTGAAAAATGTATATTCTGCAATATATTAAAAATAATTTTTACATTTTATTATCAGAAAATAGTTTTTGACATTATATTTTTTATTCATTTTTTCTGAAATACAGACCTGAAATTATTTACAAAACATTACAATTATTTTATAACAAATGATATGTAACAACAGTAAGTTATTTTAAAACATGAAGCGATTCCACAAGTTACGTAATTCCAAGTTTTATGAATATGAAAGATTAGCCGATCAGTATGTACACAAATCATTTAGTTGTATGCAGATGTGCGCTCTCACACTAATGTATGCGTGTGCATTATACATACATATGCTTGTTTGAAGGAACAGTGATGAGCTCACATTTATAGTGATGAGTAAAATTTACTAAATTTACGCAACGTCCACCATAAAACCATTTCAATTACTATTTTGTAGTTAGATGGCAATGTTGATATAATAAAACATAGAAAATTGATCGAAATTGTACCCTATCGCTTTAAATCGCTAATAAGAAAAGAACCATGTTTCTATTTAAATCTAGGACATCCATCAGGGCCAATAACGTCTCACTGTAATATAAAGTCCAATACAAAGTCTCACTGTAAAAAATATATATTTTAGTAATATGTTACGTATTGACTTTTAAAAATAATTTATTAAGAATTGACTAAAATGAAATTGCCTTGAATGAAAGTTACATAACTTGATTACATAAGTTACATAACTGATTAAAGTAATAAAAAAACGCGTCTCTCTATGAAAACTGCATATTGTTTCTAAAATAACTCTTTTTAATTCAGCCAAGAGGTTGTTAATTTACATATAGATATTATATTCTACGTAGGTACAAATAAATACATATCAACACAATGAGTTTTCCACTGTAAGCTTTCACGTTAATTATTAATATTGACATGCTTCTCGTCCCTTATCAGAGCATCTTATCTTTAATAAATATTTAATGTTTAATCAAACAAAATATTAATTACACGTTCTTGATATGTTCCATTGTATATGTCATAAAACGGTATTTAATTTTCCTTTTATAAAATTGTAAAATACTTTTGGTAAGTGGCGGATGAATCTATAAGCTAAATAATATAATTTGTAAATAAATGCGTACTTTGATATAATGTACAATACAAATAAGTAGATGAAATCATATTATAATGAAACAAACGTTGAAAGAAAATGATTTATATATAAAATATTTAAACCTTCGTTTTAACCACAGTTGATTTTTGCTCCCTTCTTCAGGACAATGAATGTACCGAATGAATTTAATGAATGAATTGTCCTAAAGAAGGAGCGCGTGGCTCCCGAAACATGTTGAATTTTTACAACAAAATTTAAGTGCGGTTAAAACATAGTTTTAATTATTTTATTTATAAAAAGGTGTCACAAAGGGAATTTGAAGAAGAAAATTATTTAATTAAAACACATTGTTTCCTATTTATTGTTTTTTAACCTTAACGGGTTCGGCCAAGCACGGCCATGTTCAGTCTGAAGTAGAATTGTAGAAAATAGTTAAAAATTACTTTAATTAAATCATTAAAATGAAATTCCTATACGAATTAATAACTTCAAAATTGGAAAGAATTTAAGAAAACACGCAAAATTTAAAAATTAGTGGCTGTGCAGCGAATTACTTTTTTGTTGTTATAATCTAAAAAAACGGAGTAATATTATATTAGGGTGAATAAATAAATCCTGAATAGAAAAAATAATCAATTACAGCAAAAGATGAATGATTAGACTCGCGAGATCGCGGCTAGGGAGAGTATAGCGAGTGACATATTTTCAAAAAGCTTCCCGCGTAAAATAAATAATCATTGTGGATAGAAGCAAAAAAAATACAAACCTTAGAATACTTGTACTGATTGGTGATCAGGCGTGGCGAGGGTCTCGCACGCGCAGATAACTTCCCGAGGGGGCCCGCAGCGCCAGCGCGCAGCTGCGACCTCGGGTGTGGCCCTTGCTCCCCAACGACAGTCTTCGGCTCATCCAGAACAGATTTCATAACTGTCACCACTCGAGGAACGTCTTGTTGGCTAGCTTCATATATCGAGGTTGGTTCTCCATTTACTAATAATTTTCTACTACCAGCGATTGGGGGTTCTTTTTTAGTGCTCTCTTCGTCGCTTTTTAGCGTTGTAAGTAAAACTGGGACTTCTCCGTTGCCATTTTCAGCTACGACTCTCGCTTCGCTTTTATCACTGTCAAGTATTTGTTCTGATGCTTTTGAGCGGTTCTCATTGACATCGATGACATTTTGTTTTTCTTCTTTGTGGTTTCCAGCGAGATCGTTGTCTTCCGTGTTGTTGTTAAGGGGTATTTCTCGGTGGTGGTGGATGGTGTAAGGGAGATCACCGTCCCGCGAAGTTTGTGGAGCCCTGGGCGGTCGGCCAACGCACCACCGGTTGCCCATGTCCCTGTCCGCCCTCCGCCCTTTTCTTCTCCTTATATTTGACAGTTTAGGGCAATGAACGCAATTTTTCGCAAGATTTCGATTCACTTAATCGTCACATTCTATTTCCAACCACAGCATCAGAATAAAAACTTTTTATAACTTTATCTTACTTACTAAATTATATTAAATGAGATCTTTTATAACATAATTGACACGGCCGACCGAAATCACGCGTGTGAGTCGGCCGTATGATATAGAATGAATACCGCGATTAATACAAGATTACCGCTGATAATAATTGTACTATTTATTTGTGATCGGGTTAATAAATATTATTTGTGATCTGATTTATAAATATTAATCGTGACGCGACTGCGCTCCTCAAAAAACGTAAAGCCGCACAATTACATCACATCACAATCCACATTAACATTCCGCCGTATATAATGTAATACGTATTAGCAAATAAACAATTTACAATTTTCCAAAATATAATAATAAATAATAATAATTTGGTTGTCCGTCCGTCTGTCTGTTTGTCCATTACTTCGGATAGCGTCCGTAATTTCGTTCGAATTCACGGTTAAAAAAACAAAATAAACGGCCGGAGATGGGGCTTGAACCCCGTCTCTTCGTGGATCGCCAAAAAGATACTATAAATATATACTAGGGCTTAGCAAAGACGTGAACCGATGTTCCGTCATTTTTGAAGGGTTACAGCTGGTAAAATAATAATAGCTCACGAGGACTATCAATCGCGTAAAGCCGCTTAACACTTCCTCACAATGAAGAATGAAAATCAACACTTAACTGTCCGAAATACCCGGTTACAATGACGTTTGTCTATGTTGTCGAGAGTTGAATCTGTCCGGTGATGACTTCCGAGCCCAGGGGCCAGGGAGGCTCCTCACCCGCCGGACTGTTCCGAGTCCTGACTGTTCGCGCGGAACAGTGAACAGAACAACCAAAGCGCATATTGCCTAATGGTGTTCGGGAACGGCCGACTGGATTATTAATAAATTATAAGAATTACGCTTGAACATTAATTTAAATGAATGGATTTGCATTTAACTATAATTATTACAATGGCGTGTTAGATTCGAACAAAATTAATACCGTATGTGATAAATATGATTTCCTAGATTATTTGACGTACTCCAAAGTTTTCTATTTAAGTTTCGTCGGTCTAGTTTTCATCCAACGTTATTAAATGAATGGGGTTTTTTCGTCCAGATAAATGTCAATATTGCGTCTATAACAGTTATTAACTCGGCACATGAAATCGTCCCGTCGTCACTTGGAATTTTGCGAATAATGAGATTTTGATTCGCTCGAGCCGCGGCCAGACTGGCCTGACCGAGCCGCGGCCGCCGTTGCCGGGAACGAAATGTCTAGCCGCGACAATTACACGTTGTGTATATAATGGCTTTTAAATTTCAGGACATAATTCATTGTGCAATGGAGTATCCTGCAATATTATAGAGTAACCTTTCGTAACATTAGATTTTTTAATATACTGATACGATTGTATTACTTGATGCCGCGATTAGTTGACTACTTGAAGTAGGCGCACGCTTATCGAAGAGAGATGTGTTTATTTATTTATTTATAGAGCAGAAGGGCAAAGTTATAAAGTTTCTCCACCAATAAATAAATAAAATCTTCTTTGTGACCTTGTTCTATTGCTGTTTTTTATAATGTATTTTATTGGTTAAACAAAACAAATAAATCGGGAACTTCTTGCGGATTTTTATTTTATTTTTACATTTTTTAACGCTACAAGAGTCCACGGGACCCAAATGCTGGACACATTATAAAAACTGTCAGGCTTAAGAAAATGATGTACTCGTATTGTGTATATGTACCTCATTATGAAGTAACTATCATGCCCACCGGACTACGAGGGCCGCAAAATCAATTCTTATAGTTATTTTTCTAAATTTCATCGCATTCAAATTCAAAAATTCATCGCAAAAGAATTTATTATTTACATCATAAATACATGGATACATCGTCAAGAATCGATTTTAGTATTACATTGCTGTCCTACTTATTGTTATACTCGACGAAAACTTTGGTATTTGGTCACATGGATTATATACAAAAGGAAGCCCTTTCACCGTGCAGCAGCGCATAATTTCCCTTAAAACACTGAAACAAGGATCCGCAGGCCTTCTGTTCACCTTTTCGCGCCCTTATTTCAAACCTCGTTCGGCTATTGTCGTAAAACTTCGGATTCGTTCGGGTCCGAGCACGCGGCCCGGCGCGCGACGCGAGCGCGAGCAGGAGCGCGCGCGTGGGATCCGCGGACTACGCGCGGAGGACTGAGCGCTGGCTGCCGAGGCCGCTGAGCGCCGAGGGCCTCGGCCGGTGACGTCACGCGCACGCGCCGCGGCCGGGCACGACCAGAGGTGGGCACGGCGGCACGCCGTTTTTAATCAAATGTTTGTTGTTGTTAATATTGCCACCGTAATAACCTTAACAGCTAGTAGACATTTTTCTATTTTTAGCAGCAAATGATCCGCAAATCTGAGAAAAGCTAAGCCATTTGCAGAGGATACTAAAAAGTGAACAAAACACGTTTTTCTTCCAATCCTAGGAAACACTTTCTTGCCAATAGAGTAGTGGAAGCAAAGAACAAAAACTACAATCACATGTCATCGATGCTACAATTATAAATCAATGTAGAGCTGAATTGGATTCTCCTATGGAGATAAGAAAGGATTGATTTATTGTGAAATAAGATATGAGAGCAGAAAGCATTAGCAGAACGCTGCCTTCCCAATAAGTTATAACAATTATAAGATTTTCATTAAAACTTATTCTAAACTTATGTTCTGTATTCAAATTAGTACAAAAAATAAAATAAAAACTTCTACGTACATATTATACGTATGTCGTACCCGTGCCTTTTCTCGTTATACCTTATATCTTAATCGCGAAAATTATCAATTATTTTACAAATCCCCAATAATTTCATAAAAACACTTCCTACATCAGAGGTGGCCGTAATAGGTTTAACATTTTCCAACCTTTAAATCGTAAACTATTTACGATTTAAAGGGTTTTTCACTTCACTCATTTTTTGAGCGTCGAAAAAGGACAGGAAACAATATTATATTTTACAAAATATAGTTGTGTTCAGTTATTATTTTTAGCGATCATTAGTTAAGTTTTTGTATAACTAAAACATAAATATTCCTCTCATTATACGATTTTATTCTTATTTTACTGAAAATAACACCTTAAACCAGGGTTAAACCTTGTACTATTTCTTCTTCTTCAGCTATCTCTGCGCTGCTGGACGTAGGACTCTTCTATATTTTTCCATTCCTCTCTTTTTCGGGGTTTTCTTACCCACCCCATCGACCCACCTTTTTTGAGGACCTATTATTCCTCTCTTTTTAACCCACGGTCTCCTACGTAAAATTCTGGGTTCCCGTCTTTGATTTGCCCCTTTCAATTTCAATTTGGTAAGACGGTCCATTATATCAACAATTTTTGTTTGGCGTCTGATTTATTCGTTTCTAATTTTTTTTAAGACTTACGCTTGGCATTTGTAGACCTGTAGACCATAGACCGCTGTGTACATTGAACTTTGTTTATTATATTAGCAGTAAATGTCATAGTTTTTAGATTGATGTCATAAAACGCTTATTTTCGCAAGTGACGTTATGCTCAAATTTTTATGTCAATCGGACGTATAACACGTAACACCACATTCGCGTATTTAGACGTTCATTCTTTTTTTTACAAAATAAGTCGGCTTTCTTGCATAGTGCGTCTATAATGTCAGGGAAAAAGTATTTTTATAGATATTGTATGGTACCCAAATGTAAAAATTCATTCCTGAAAACTGAAAAATGAATCCAACATCAAAGCATCAATTTTCGGTAAGTTATCGGATTTTCCTTAAGAAAATCCGTCCTTTATTATTTTAAATGTGTTTTTAGATGTTATTTTATTAAAAAAGGTCAGAATCACGGCAAAATTTATATAAAAACCATTCAAACACAAACCATGAGTAACAATATAGCGAAGACGAACAGTGACCATAGAAAATAAACAAATTACAGTGACAAACACCATAGATCACATGTGGTTTATCTATAATTCTTGCTAAACAACGTCACGACTCACGACCAATCATATCGCGTTTTGATAGAATAGAATAGAATAGAAAACATCCTACACCATCCATACTGAGTTACAAAATATAATTTATTTTTAACGTATTTTCTAGACCAAGGAAAAATTATTTCAAATTCAAAAAAAAAGTAAAATTTCCCAATTGTATATAAATAATAAAAATGAAACGACAATGATCAACCGATACGTGCAGCACTTGGTATCGAGGATGTGTGAAAAGACATGTTTATACAATCAGAGTGAGAAAACTGACATCTCATCGTGTATTTGCTCTACCAATATGAATGTCACTTAATTAAAATAAGCACATTATAATTATAAAAAAAAATCTGATAAAATTATTAATCATATTGGTGAAGCACAAACTCCTGAATAAAATTTAAAATAAAAGAGATAATGTTCTATGAAAGAATTATTCACAAAATTTTTTGTTAGAAATGTGTGTTATCGTTTATACATCGGTTAAGTACCTATAACCAGGCTTGATGACGAATTTGAGCGTCGGCGTTCATATCGATATCATGATTTTTCCGCTGAGCGCATTAGTCTTGTGATTGTATAGAAACCGCATAGTTATTTATACTGAATTAGCTATACACGCGTATCGAATCAACTTTACGATTGAATATAGTGTATTGTACACGAACTTGTATTGTGCATATAAAGACTCCACGGGAAAAACAATGAATGTCAAGAAATGTTTATTTAGAGAAAAACAGTTTTTTGTAGTTTCAAAGTCCATATTTATTTCACTAATGTGAGTGAGAAATATATTTTATATAAATATTGAATCAACTTATTACTATATAAACATATTCTATGTATGTACGTACATTAAATGTATGTACTGTCAAATTGACAACGACGTTTTTTGACATTCGGTGGGCGGTTCTTCCTGTTTCTTGCGTTGGATAAACATATATTTTAACTATTACAGCGGACCACGACGGTTTTACAGATTCTGATTTTTTTTTTTAAATAATACCCCAAAAAGTCAACAGATGGCATTAAAAGGTCAGTTTCACAAAAAAAGTGACATTCAGCTGTAACACGGCCAAAAATGACCTTTTTTGTAAAGGTATTTTTACATACCGGTTCCTAAAGAATAATTATTTACTTATTTATAGCCGACACCCATGAAATAGTAATTATGGCTTTTATTAAAATATTTGAACTTTTTTTCATATTTCCCCTGCAGACAGTTAATGGTACTATTTTAAATCTTGGCAATTACGCGTAAAACTAAACTCGATACTGTATTTTGATGACAATATCACTCTAGCGACAACGCATAATTAATATTACAAATAAAATACACATCAAAATAAAATCAAAAATAAAATGAGAAAATATATTCCGGTACCGGGAACCGAACTCTAGCCTCCTGGGCGAGAGCCAGGCCTAGCCACTACACCATATCGGAGATGTCATTGGTCTCTGAAAAAATGTTTTTATAAACATTTTTTCAGAGACCTTTATTTTTACAGGCTTTATAGCCAGTGTACATAAAGAAAGCATATCTTAGAAAATATATTATGCACCCTATAATCTTTTTATAGGTATATGGTTCGCGTCTTTGCTAAGTCCTATATGTACCTACGATATCGTTCACGCACATGCGGTAATGGCAACATGGCTATCGTTGCTGTTTTCGGGTTCGAACCCCATCTCCGGCCGTTTAAATTGTTTTTTTTGCCGCGAATTCGAACGAAATTTCGGACGCTACACGAAGTTACAGACAGCGAAATTATTATAATTGGAATAATATTATGCATTTATTTTATTATATTATATGAAACAAGGCGGCACATTCACTGTAAATGCATATTTCGGCGTTTTTTTTACGAAAATGTGGATTTTTATTATTCATTTATATACTGCAATTTTTTTAGAGCAATATTCAATATTAATAAAGTTATAATGTTTTAAATTTCCAATAAATTTTTACGTTTTTAGTTGATTTTAAAACGCTTTTTATTTATATAAAGAGATGATTTTAAACAGAATATTCTATTTATTTCCGTATTTTGAGGCTTTGCTCACTTACTTAAAGTAATTTTTTTATACAAACACTTCAATTATTATTTAAAAATAAAAATTCCAATGTATAAAATGCGCCAATAAATGACGCCGCTGCCAACGGAATTCTGGTTGAAATAGGGAATAAATAGAATATACCTAGTGTTTAAAATCATCTCTTTATATAAATAAAAAGCGTTTTAAAATAAAATAAAAACGTGAAAATTTCTTGCAAATTTAAAACATTATAACTTTATTAATATTGAATATTTCTTGATTTCCTTCGTAAAAAATCTAGATAATGAAGCATACTTCATACGCATAAAAAATCATATTACGCGTACATATAAATATTCATAAAAAATAGCGCCGTCTAGGACACTAAAAACGATTTATGCTTATATTTTATTAATTAATAAATAATGTCCAGTTTATTACTTTTGTATAATAACAAAGGTTCTATCTAAGTTATTGCCCTAAAAAATTGCAATAGAGTATACATTCTGATATAAATGAATAATAAAAACCCACATTTTCATATTAAAAAAACGCCGAAATATGCATTTGCAGCGAATGTCCAGCCTTAACGCAGTCGAGTGACACATTTTGTCCAGAAAGTCTCCGAAAAAACATATTCTTTATTAGAAGGCGACGTTCGCTTCAGTCACGTGTACGTGCTCGCCCCGCCTCACCACGAGTGTGCGTGGATCGGAGATTCTTAAACAATACAATTTCACGTCACATCGCCGAAAAACGTTTTCCAATATTTATAATGTTTTGTGAAGCAAGGTGAAGTAAATGTGAAAAGAAGGGAAACAATTACACATTAATAATGTGCAAGATTTCATGAAAATAAATTACACACATTTATTTTAAATCATCAAAAACAAATTTTCCACAAAGTAGTCGCCATCAGATATAATACACTTGTGCCAGCGTTTTTTCAATCTTCGGAGCACTTCTGGAACGCAATATTCGATACGGCGTTTAGTTCCTTCAACGATTCGGTCTTTATTTTCTCATTATTAGCGAAACGTCGTCTTTTCATGTTGTTTTTCATCTTCAGGAATGTAGTAGTCGCGGATGCATCATTACAGTGTTGTTTTCGGACAGAAATTTTGAAACCTTTGTTCCATTTTTTCCACAAGTAAAAAATCGCAAATCACACCAAAATACGTGTTATCTTTTCTTTAGCCAACAGTAAAGATATCATCCAATATGGCTACCAATGTCACGATACGTCGGGAAAAAGTGTACCAACACAAAATTGTGACACTTGAACTTACACAGCCCGGGAAATTAAAAAACCTCTTAAATAGTATTTTTAGCAGCAAAATAATAATATTTTGTTCAAAATACAATTTGTTTCCAGGCGTAATCAACACTAGGTCACCGGCCCTGTCCCGATCAAGCCGCGATTGAAAGTCCGGTCCCTAATCGCGCTCTCGACTTGCGGCCTGTTATATAATTGAGGAAATTAACATACGTACATTTTTGACGATTATAGACGACAATTTTACGCAGGGACCAAAATAGAGCCAATAAAGCTGCCATAGAAAAAGCTGACGGGAAGTGGGCGAATCCATTTATGACTGCCCAAGAAATAATTAAAACTATAAATTAATTTGGTACAGTGCACCCGTATGCAGTGTATGTTATTCGAAATACGGAAGTATCAACACATCGATACAGATTGAGTCAAATTCATTATTAATAAATAATAAATTTAATTATTCTCTTTACGAGATACCTACTGTTTATTTCTATTACAAAATGCATAGCAATAACGAATGGCAAAATCATTTTAGGGAACTATTTAACCATTGTCTTAACTCGATAAATGAATTGGAAACATTCTCATTACAAAAAGTATTATATTTTTCATAAAACTATATTTGGGTATGTTAGTGCTACATATGTATTTGTCACAATTATTTTTATGTTCCTGGATATTCCTGTATACTTTTAGTAGTTACTCTCCTATATTCATTCATAATGGTTAGCTTCATATTTCCATGTATATTCATTTTTACTTGTTTTTTTTTGTTTAATGGGAAGATTGTTTATTTTATTTTATTTATTTAAGAAAACATACGAGTACAGTGCCTAAATTGATACATACGGCTGTAATGTCTAATCAATTTTGTTTAAATATGACCAGTGAAGTTTTCTGGGAGCTGGGCAGGCACTTCCATATTTTCGTTATTCTTTTTTTTCTGTTTCACTTGTAAGATCTTGGATATTCCTATTTTCTTATATATTAATGCTTCCTTACTTAACATATGCTGTACTAATTTTGCACTTCATTGATTATTGTTTAGTTATATATTAAAAGCACGCTTTGAACATTTATAACAGATTTTTAGGCCATAATATAACATTTATTCTCTGTGTACCTTTGTCTTCAAATTGTTATAGTAATGTGCAATATAAACTATATAAAAAGAGGTATAACGAAGTTCTTTTTCTTCAAAATGTCGCTTCATTACTGAGGACCGTGATCCCCGGGTTTCGTTCTGCTGATGTCCTTTAAAATTTTCCTCCACCTTATTTTACAGCCTGCATTTAGGAAACAAATTAGGAAAACAGATTAAGAGAAGAGAAGTACGAGTTCACTTCTGAAGATGCACACAACTTGTGTTATGGTATGTGCCTACGGATGAGATTTTAATTATTCGTCTTAACTTAGCGCACAGTTCTATATTGTCCTTTCGAGCCCTCGAGATAAATCTCTGAGAAAACTCTCATCAGTGTACGTGTGTCATTAGAAGTAGACAGTAGTTTGAAGAGTATAATACGCGCTTCTTTTAGACACAGACAAACTCTCAAAGGAATAAGTACATAAGGAGTGTACACGCAATTAGAAATAACAACAATTTATCATTTTTAAATAGTGGACACCTTCGTTTACCTGGAAACTGATGAAATTGACGGTGTACATGACGTACGCTACGCATCTCCGTTGATCGGACCTCTTTCGGCCTTCTACTTCTAAGTCTCTTCCTCCTCGTAATACTTATTTTCAGCCTTGCACATCTTAACTTCTTTTCTCGTGTGAATCATTTTCGAATGTCTAACTTTCTGTTTCCTCCTATCAACCACCTCTCAGCCTCACGCCTTTCTTCTGTTGCTTCTTTTCGACGTCGTACAAGCTTGTATTTTTTATACAACTTTGTATGAGAAGGAGCGTACCTAGGCTAATTTCAAGCATTCATAATATATTCATATAATTTATACATAACTCAATAATTATGTTCAATGTAAAGTTAAAATATAAGTAATGCATGTACGAATCTGCACTAATATTATAGTCGGAGGTAACCTCTGAAACTACTCATCTTTCAAAAATTCTTTCACCAAATTTTAGAATGGACTTTCAGAGTGGACATAGAATATACATTATCCCGTTGAATAAAAAGGCTTTTATTCCAATTAAAACCAATTTTGCAACGTAAGTCGACGAAAAAAACGGTCGAGCGAACGCGTTTCTTACGAATGCTGTCTTAATGGTAAGAGATATATGAATGCTTTCGATAGAAAATTTCAGAACTTAAAAAGGCCCGTAAAAAAACTGCAACGACATATATCTATATGTTAAGAGACCGGGCAAGTTCCATGATTCCGACGTATATTGCTTTGCCGCATCTCGAGCGCTGGTGTCTCAATCTATAAACCTCAAAATGTTATTATTTGTTGTTTTGGTGATTATCTGAACCAAGCAAACCAAATCAGAAAAATGTGCTAACATTAGCACCCGGCATTCCAATTGCGAAGGGCAATGTGCGTGACCCTTTCTATAAAAACGCAAGTTTTTCTAGTTCAACAAATCGCTTGATACATTTCGTGAAAACGCGATTTCTTGGGTCTATTAGGCCCGGTTGTTTCAAATTCGATCAAAGTAAGCGTAGAGTTTAAACTGAAATTTTACGTTCTCCACCAATCAGACGATCCGTTTTCGTAAAAATCTATGCTTTTATCGACCGCTTACTTTGATCGAACTTGAAACAACCGGGCCTTAGGGAGGTAAACAACTTACAAAGTTTACAATATGACCGAATATATAGATTTTTTTTCTTTCTTAAATGTTAATGCGCACGATTAAACAATCGTTTTATTTCGTCGACATTTTTTTAACTTCTATATTTCTTTTAACATTGTTATTATTATTTTTTTTCACACGAAGCAAACACATTGTGGTGAGATATAATATTTTTAAACAAAATAACTTTTTGTTTAACACCACTTTATTGAGTTTAAACCAATTGGTTTCGACTCACAACTGAGTCTTCATCAGGGTTCACCAGTTAATAATAAGGTCTTCACCAGTTAATATCTGAACCCTGATGAAGACTCAGTTGTGAGTCAAAACTAGTTGGTTTAAACTCAATAAAGTGGTGTTTAACAAAAAGTTATTTTATTTAAAGATTGTTATTATTTTTCTTTGGCGTTGAATAATTGTATCGAGGGTGTCAAGTAATACTACCTATATATATTTTTTATATCTATTTTAAAGAATTTAAATAAAAACCACACAAAAAAATCTAAATTTAAAATCATTCAAAATTTACTTGTAGATTCTTGCCTTAAATTAATTATGAATCGAAATCTTCAAGCGACTAAGTCCTAATATCAATAGTATCGAGATATGTGACTTGAAAGTTTGCATTTTTATAAATATTTCTGAATTTTCTTCTGTAATACGTAAAACTATAATGAAAGTAAATTATATCGAATATTTATAAGTCATTCGCATTATTACAAGTAAAATAAAATGTAAATAACTTTGCAAAAAATATATTTTCTAAAATTTTTGCAAGTTTTAATCATTTTATTTGACTTGTTTTGAAGAAAATGTATTTTTTTTAATATATTAGTTTCGCTGCCGTACGTGTGTGTGGAAATGTCTTTGAAGTGAAAATTAACATACTCCCCGTCATCCAATCGAAATGAAATTTCGCACGTCGGCTCGAAGTCGATGACAACGCATTTTGTCATCTTCGTCGGAACGGACGCATCCTATGTGTATGTGTCCATCCTAGCGTGGTACACTGAAATCGAAACCGGTAGACGTAGAGTTACCCCAAGTGATTCATGCAAAGTCTTAATTAATTAATGTTAATAATTATGTCAACTCACAAAGTTAACGTTATAAACATAAAAAATAGAAAATGTTTCGATACAATTTTTTCGTATAAATAACTGTTCTCAATTTATACAGCTTAAAAAGTGTCAATTGGATAAATATATAAGTACCATTTGCAAACCGCTTTTGAGGAGGAGTACAATACGCGTTTTTTTTATATACAACGCCACATAACAAGTACACTTTTATCATAGCGAATCACCGTCACCACATACATAACTAAGAAAACTATAAATATATATGTTGATATGTTAACAATAAAAAAATTATGTCCATTAAATCGGTTCAGATTATTTCTTTATTTTTTATTTGTAGAGTTTTCTGGGCTATTTTACCGTTTGTACTCGACCCCCATTCAAGGGCGGATCCAGCTTTGGCGCCAGGGGGGGGTCACATAGTCGTGGTCAAGTCACAAGAAGTTATAATTTAATTTTGATAATAATAGATACTTACAAGTAAAACGTAGGTATTTTATTAATAAATGTAACTACCTACCATACTTAAAAATACCTACCTATATTTAAATAACAAAATCAATTTTTCTTTCACGTCTTCTCCCGAAACGCGTTATCACTTCATCTACTCCAATGGGTACGTTTTTATTGACGTGGAGAAGTGGCAGTCCGGTTAGACGTTCTTCAACCATTGAAGCTCTTAGCCACGATTTGATTCTTCGCAACGTAGAGAAAGATCTTTCCGCTGTCGCTACACTAACAGGTAGTGTAGCCATAATACATAAAAATTTCTTATATTAGGATACATCTCAATATCGCAATTTAAAATAAGGTCGGAAATCGACTGCGGTATGTCCTGACTCCGCTGCCACTTCACCATCCACAGCCGATATTCGTTTACAACGACAGAAACTGGAGTATTATCTAGTAACAATGAATAATCGGTTGCTAGTTGTTTCACAGTTTCAATGACTTGATTACTGTATTCGCTTTTTGGCGTGGAAACGCTTAGTTGAAACAAATTAAGTATTTCAAGAGACAGACGGTCCTGTAGGTCACTTATTATTGAATCCAGAAGAGGGATGTATATTTAGGATGTCCCATCCATGTATGAGAAAAAAAATTTTTGAGCTACACAATCACAAGAGGTATCAAAATTTGCGCAATTTTACAAAAATTGCGAAAAAGGTAACAAAAAATAGAATTGTTTGTCATCTTGAGGGCTCTACCGAGCTTTGAAGTTTTGTAAATTTTACGTTTTTATAGAGTTAAACCGTTTGCCTAAAATAATAAAAAAAATCATGTTTAAAAGGTATTTTAGTATTGAAATTAATGAAACAAAGCTCAAGAAAATAAAATCAACAAAATATAGATTATAATCAATGACAAAAACTAAAGGTTTAAACTTATTTTTGTGTCCAAAATTTGGCATTTCTGCTCGAGATTGCATCCTGGTTCTATAAAGCCATCTCTAGAAGTAACGTCAGTTACACTTTGTGAGGCGGCTGTTATATTCACTAGGACCCGAAGTGCAACCATCAAAGGTCAAGAATAAATGACGAAGGGGTAAAATCATACAAACACACCATTGTAACGGTCTCTGCAAATACTCCTCTAAATATTGAATTGAACCCTTCCAATCGGTTTTAGTAGCAGTTCCGTCACATTCAACGCAAATCACGTCATCTTAATTCCAACCTCGACCCTCTACTAAAGTTGTGATCGAAGTAAGAATTCCTTTTGCAGTGCCACGTCTTTCGGTATTGTGTGTCCCAAATAAATGTATCCAGGCTGTGCTAAAATTGAGATGTGGTCTTCTAAAACTTCTTTGCGATGGTCTTTTCGTCCATCATAGTAAATGCTTTTTATAACAATACCTCCAATATCTTTTGAAGCTTCCGGGCTTTAGATACATCTCTGTAGATCTTATTTTTATCAATAACCAGAGTTAAATCTTCGGTAGAAACTAAGCCGACGTCAGTCAAAACCGCAGAAGCAACAGCAGCAGATTTCGTGGATAAACCGTATCTATCACAGATTTTTTTCACTATCTTTTCAAATTGAGATGCTTTTCGAAATTGGATTTCAGTAATTAAATAACTCGTTCCTTAGTTGGAATCGAAGTTTTGGTCCAAATATTGTTGATCTCTTCGGAAACAATCACATATATATCTGATTTGGATGGATCTTTTCAATTATACGTAAATTTCAGGTCGTTCTTGACAAATAAAATAAATTAAATGACGTCCCTTATAGTTGGTAGCTGCTGATTGTCAAGTTTTTTGTATGGTCCGAACATAGCATAAGTAGTCTGACTACGACCTCTAACTTCTTATTTAAAAATCACAAAGTCCGCTTTTACTACTGTAACAATCGCCATGGTACTTTTATGGCATAAAAATTATTTTGGCTACGAAGAAAACACTCGCGAGTCAAGTCAAGAAAGTCCTCAAAACAAGTTCAAACTTGAGGGTATTTGCAGGTTGAAACCTAACAAATTCGAAGTTGCTGGTAACGTGTTGTTGCATGCAAATCGAAACGTCATGTATGATTTACACCTAAATAGAATAAAAAGTCAATATTTTTTTGTATTTAGTTCAGGAGCCAAAATTGAGGATAGCGAAATATCACCATAAAAATGTCAATTTTTCAAAATTTTGTAGATCGGTAAAACCCTAAAGATATAGTTTTATTTTATTTTTAAAATTATTTTGGTAATTTACGCTCAATTACGCAAGTTTTGAGAGGTCTTGTGTTAAGATAAGTCAAAAAAATTTTTATCGGGACAGCCTAGTGTATATGGCTCTGCGGAAATACTCTTCAGCAGATTGAGCAGGTTGGTTATTGGTCCTATGTATTTGTCTTGACACTATTCTGGGACATTTAATTTCTACATCTAGCTGCTCAGCTACTTCTTTAGCCTCTTCAAAAAACTGTCCGTAAATTACGTCCGCATTTTCTCTTTTATTTTGTAGAACACTTATAGTATCATTAATAGCATCCACAGCTTTTTTTAAATCAATCGAGTTCGATTGCAGTATTCTGCTTAAAGATACAGTAGTACCTGAAAAATAAAAAATTACTAAGTGACTGAATGTGAGTATGAGTATTTTAATTAGTGGTCCACCTAGGTCCTGGACCCAGCCCAGGGGGGGGTCATGACCCCCATGACCCCCCCCCTGGATCCGCGCTTGCCCCCATTGCCAACGATTCGGATCCCACTGTAGGGTCCATTATCAGGGCTGTTGTTGCAGATGGTATCAGTTTCAAGACACGATTAAAAAAAACTTTGAACGCAAAAGATTTACAACAACCATAAAAACATGTTAAACGTATTTTTGGATTCTGCAATATAGGAGATGGAACGTGAATTTTTATATTATTGAAAACGTTACATTTAATAAACTATCCAAAAATAGTAATATATTTTCCCCCAAACTTTCTGTTTGAACTTTTTTGTTCAATTTATAAAAAATTTCAATTTCAAAATATTTCAAGATAAAGTGTATCAAAGATACCTCTATTGCTAGAAAGTTTAAATAGTGCTTCGGGATTATATTTTATTTGTGATAATATTAATTTTTATTAATATTCATTTGATATATATTATTAATATATATATTTATTTTTTTACAAGCTTTGTATTAAAAAATACAATCTGTAGAATTTTACATTATGTACCTTTCTGCATTTTTAGTTTTTTTCTATCTTCATTTTTAGAAAAGTTATAAACGAAAAAATAATTTTCCCAATTTAATAGGGTCGGTTAGACATATGTTGTTTTTTTTATAAGTTAGGTCTTAAGTAAATTTTTGTCCTTGTATTTTTTAGCCGTAACTTCTAAACGTACGAGCATTGGCTCATCGATTACTAAAATTGTTTAGTCATCGATATTTCGATCGATAGGGAAATAGTGCTTCTATAGAATTTACTGAAAATATTTTTTTTTACAATCACAGACTTCAGAATTACGTCTGCCTTAATCCGAGTTCTACGGTTTTGGCTGTGGCTTTGCGGGGAATATTTAATATTCGATAGAAGCACTATTTCTCTATCGATAAAGAGATCGATGACTAAAATTGGCTGACGTGTTTAGAAGTTACGGCCAAAAAACATAAAGACAAAAATTTACTTAAGAATTAAACTTCTAAAAAATATCAACAGATATCTAACCGACCCTATAAAATTGGGAAAATATTTCTTTTGTTTATAACTTTTCTAAAAATAAAGTTAGAAAAAAACTAAAAATGCAGAAAGGTAGATAATGTAAATTTCTACAGATTGTATTTTTTAAAATAAAACTTCTAAAAAAATCAATAGATTTCTCATTAGTACTGTAGAATTGGAAAAATATATTTTATTTAGTTATATTACTTCCACATTCTTAGGTAGGTTTGGTTAGGTTAAGTCGGATTAGGTAAGGTTAAGTTAGGTTATATTATGTAAGGTTATTTTGGCTAAGGTTAGGTTAGATAAGGTTAGGTTAGGTTAGGTAAAGTTAGGTTAGACTAGGTTAGGTTGTGGTTTTTGGGTTTTTCACGGATATCTCCGCCAAGCGGTGCCCGATTTCGAAAATTTAAGAAGTCTCAGACGGGCGCAGCCCGTCCCCGCCTCTTCACGATAGACACTGCGTCGTCGTCACCCATAGACCGCTCAGCGGTCGCCGTCTGTCTCAGTCACCTTTGCGCGGCCTTTGCGCGGCTTCGGGCGCGCAGCGGCTTCCTTTTCCACCCTTCGGTTTTTAAAAATTGAAAACCTTACCCACTCACTTTTTTACAACTCGCTCAAATTTGGATACATAATCTTATACATATTCATTCATATTTTTTCATTTATGACCTTACCTAACCTATTCTATAATAAATAGTTTTCTTCTTCTTCTTTGCGCACACAGTGATTTACAAACTGACAAATCTGAGAAAACACTCCAAGCTTCGGCGGCACAGCCGCCTCACACGCCTCGGCCGCGCAGCGGTCCCACGGTTTTTAAGTTTTCCAGCCTTTACTCCCGAACGCGCAATCCGATCTTCGCGATCGGGGCATCACCGGAAAGGAGAGCTCGGCACGCAGTGTTAACTGTCAGTCAACCTTTTTCTTCGTTACTCAACCAACAGTGAGTCCGTCTTCTTCTTCTTCGTTGCTTAATCACCAGTGAATCTGCCACCAGGCTAAATTGCACGCGTAGTCGTGCAACGGGCACCTAGTATTATATTACAGTTGTAGCAATTTTTAAGGAGATATATCATAATTTTTTTAATACTATGTATATTTTTAGAATAATGCGTTAATTTAACTTGCATACTCGTCTCTGTGAACCATCTAGCCCATGTTCAACTTTGTTTTATGTTGAAATCCGTGACACTATTTTCTTTTAAACTTATTTATTGTGATTTGTAAATTCTATCTATTCTGCTTGCTTAGTAAAAAATGGTGTATTTGGTAACCAATAAACGATAATAATAATTGAAAAAATGTTTGCTATGAGGCAACCGTCGTAATATTTATTCACCTAGCAATTTAAAATTAGGTTGTAATCATTAAATATATGTATTTTTAACACACAATCACACACATTTTATACCACTCATTAAAAATCAGAAAAAATGAAGCAACCAGTTAATAAAAAATGCATTTTTTAAATATTATTTAAAGAATCTTATCTATCTTTAAAAATGTGTTAAACGTCAAACCATGATCGAAGACTCCTGTACAGGTTAGGTTTTGTTAAGAAAAGTAAATGATACGTGTGTTTGGTTAGCAAATATTTTACGACTTTCGCAGAGTCTTTGACCTAGAAGAAAAATTGGATTGCTTCCAAATTGACAATGCTGAAATAAAAATATGTGCGTTTATTTTTGGGCACTTCTGAGAATTTCACATAGCGGCTGTGTGGTACCGGTCTGGACGTAAAGAAAGTGACAGCTCGCTGATTTAAATCTGTTTAAATATCTGGTCATTAATCTTGCAAAGCGTCACCCGCTTATACAAAGGCGTAGTCTTCGAAATACATCCCTACGTATACTGCCGAATCTACAAAAAATCGATTTTCATTTACTATCTTAAATCATCCAATTTAATTTAGAAGTAGGAGCGAGAATGGAAGAGCTTACCGTATCCTGCGTACAGTGTGGCACGGGCCTTAGCGGCTAATAATGAAGCTGATCTACAGTGTATGATGGCTAGAATGTCCGATGTATGCATAGGGAGTGAACTTCTCATGAATGTAGGCAAATCGAAAGTAAGTTACGAAGACGTAACTTTTCGGATTTTTTTTTGTAGATTTAAATAAAAATATATTATACGTTTTACTTTCTAATGTGGGATAATAAAACATATATGGCATGTTTTGAAATGTGGGAAAAGAATCTATGACATATATTAAATACGCATGTACCTATATGTAAAGCATAAGTAAACGTGATATTCACTACTCATCATCGTACACATTGTGTAATTTGAAAATCCCTAAATAAAAACTATTTAGGTAAGCCTGGTTCATTTACTAGGTGGAAATGAACCAGGCTTGGTCTCTTCCACACAGAAATGGATCACATATCTGTGTGGAAGAGACTAAGATAAATGAACAGGTTTGAAGGAACCAGCTAAGCACGGCTCTAGTGCCGCGCGTTGGAATTATACTGAGGTTATAAAGCAATCAATGACACACCGATGCATCATATACATACATATTTGAATATCAGTAGAGAACTGCCTGACTCTCAACTCTTCGCTCAAAAGATATAAGACCTTGATACATACTTAATAGAGCTCCGACATTATTTAAAGTAAGTTGTTATTAACCTTGCTTATCCTATTTTATGTACTCGTTTCAACACACAATAATAATATTTATTGCAGATACGTTCAATAAATTTATCAAAATAGTGAATAAACATAGAAATGTAAAAAAAAAATCATTTTTTGTATACTTATTTATCGAATATTTTCTTTTTTCACGGTTTTAATAATTCAGATGCACCGAAAAAACTTTCAATTTAATGAACGTACATACAGAGTTGAAATATATGTAGAGAGGGACTTGGAAATTAGAAAATACGAGAATTTAGTAATACGCCACGTATATCCCACTCTTTGTAGGGTTTTATCGGAATCAATCACGATTTAAAAATTATGACTTTAAAATCTTTGAACGATTACATCAGCTGTACACAGAGAGATGATGAAATCTATTCCGAGTACAGTCTGTTTTCTAAATGAAACACATAAATTACGCGGATTTTATTGTTTTGTTTCATTAAAATACTCGATAAACATGAATTTCCAAGGTTCGATCATAAATCTGCGGAGTCTGCAGTAAAACATTAATGATGTAATTTGTGCATGGAACAATGAATATAACACATTAAATATAAAATACTCGAAGTATGGGTTGAGGTACGCGTATAATTCTCCGATAAATCATTTCTGCGACGAATGAACCGATATATTATAATAACCGACTAAAACAATATTTCGACTCATATACCTGGTGTGATATGATTTTCTCCCTGTTAAAAGTATATAATCCTGATTAAAAGTTATCACACTTTAAAAAACTACACTTACCTCATCATCGCATACTTCTTCCAGTGCCAGCATTCCTGCAGCAAGCGGGACTTTTCTTTCTGCTCCCAAATCGAGCTTCAACTGCTTCTCCATATTCAAGGCCTTCAACCTGTTTCCCATCTTCAAGTTTTGCAAATGTTCCCCCATCTTCAAGCTCTTTAGATGTTCTTCTATCTTCATTGGGTCAAATTTCTCGCTCATGATCAATTTCTCCTTTGGCTTTGTGCTGCTTAACTTTTCGTTCATAAATTTATCAATCATCTGGTCCTTTTGATCCAGCTTAAGGGCCTCCTCCTCGGACTGCACACAGGTCCCCACTTCATCCCTGTCCGCCAGGTCTGGAGAGTCTTCGTTAATGACGTCATCTGGGGAAAAATAAAAAACTACATTTAAAATATTTATTTAATAATTATTAAAGCCTTTCGCCAAATTATAAAAAAAGTCATTTTTAAAAATCAAAAAACCCTACTGCCTAAAAAGTTAACATAAATACAAAATGAAAAGAAAAAACAAATCTGATAGTCTAGAATTATGTATTATGTTAAGTAATATTGAATAATTACACCATTGAAATACTTTCATGATCGCTACATCGGCACACACATAAAACAAATAATAGATTCTAATGCGGAACATAGCGAATTTATTACATGTTTAATGTGTGTATCAATCGTGAAACGTTTTCAATGGTGTAGTCAATCAATTTATTTTTCTTTTCAGTTTTTATTTAAAGTTCACTTTTTACGCAGTTGGATTTTTTGATTTTTTAAATTAACTTTTTTATTTTACGCTTTTTAGTTAGGATTATAACACGGAAAATTTTTATTTTAGTTATTTAATCCTAATTAGGTTATTTCTCACCGTATTAAGTAACGCTTTAGGTAACGGTCGTTAAAATTATCTTTCAAAGCAGTACAATTCTGGGTTTGTCTTTCGATTTCAAGAATTAATGCGTAACAATAATATTATGCGATTATATAAGAATTTTATATCACAGCTTTATTATAAGTATTGAAAATTTAAGTAAGAATAGTTGCTACCCAACTTTAAATCCTTATAGATCCTAAATGGTTATTCGAAATGAAAAATGATAAGAGAAACCTAAAGATGATTTACAAATACCTATTCAATGATACTCTATTTAACATAGTTCGTCGACTTACATTTTTTTCTTTTTCACAATATGGCATCCGGTTATCTTATGTATATATACAAAGCCATATTGATTTTGATTACTATCAAGTCTTTAGTGACACTCGCAAGATTAAACAAATTTATTGACGTAAGAATCATGAAAATTGTCTCACGCGTTTGGTCTCTAGAGCGCCTGAAAGGAACAAACATACATACATATATAAACTAATAAACACATTACCCTCCTTTGCGTAGCTTTGTTAGTTATGTTAATATACATATAACCACTTACGGAGATTTTTAGTCTACCGGTTTCGAGACGTACCCGTCTCTTCGTCAGGGCAACCACTACACTAGCATATCACTATACACCACAACCATAGTATTATTTACACACTAACACTTTCTCAAAATATTTCTAAGCTCCAACCTTAGTATTAGCAAGGAATGTTGGGGGTATTAATGAAGACAATATTAATTATCAACGCGCAATCAAGGTAGAAATTACCCTCTCTTAGATGCGCACAAAAATAAATCAAGAATATTTTGAGTATATCCAAATTTTTCAAGAACACAATACTAGATTTATCCCCAGGGGAACATTATTAATCAAGATATATTATAGATGTCTCATATAGACGAAGCTATATTTTTATATGTAAAAGTAGCGATTTTACATATAAAAATAATAAAAATGCGAGTATTTTTGGGTGTTCATAGGGCTTACGACCTATCATACAGCTGGCTAAAGTGATCACTTTACACAATGTAACGTTCAACATTTCCACCCTTACCATATCTATCAAATTTTTGGAAGTTGTATATGTTTAAGTTACACAACTTGTTTCGTATGCGAGTTGTAATTTTATTGCCGCCACCTACAGTTCAAATCTTTTTCATCCCATAATCCAATACAGATGTCACTTTTGATAATAAGGTAGGTATCTATATTTTGATTGGAGTTTTTAAAGCAATATCGTTTATATGTGTATATGAGGTTGGTATGTGGATGAGATGTGTATGTATATGTGTATATGAGATATATATCCTTTATAAAAGATTTGGACTGCAGGTGGCGATAATAAAAATACAATTCGCATACGAAACAAGTTGTGTAACTTAAACATATATGCAACTTCCAAATATTTGATAGATGTGGTAGTCTATCAAGGGTGGAAATGGTGAACGTTACATTGTGTAAAGTGATCACTTAAGCCAGCTGCACGATAAGTCGTAAGCCCTATGAACACCCAAAAATACTTCCATAACTACTTTCCCATATAAAAATCATAGCGTCGTCTCTATGAGACATCTTTGGGTAATATATCTTAAATAAATCAAGAATATTGGAAAGAAAGAAATTGAGTAGTCTCACTTCATTAACCACTAACTAGTATTTAAAACACTTCCGGGCACACAAGACCTACTTAGGATGGTTTCGTAATTTAAACAATGCAATCAAGTTGTTTACCTAAACAATTACACTATGGGTAAACATCAAAAACTTCTTTTCATAATATTATCCTTGTTGTGAAAAATGTCATATATATGCCTAGAGTAGCATTATAGTTTTACAATTAAATTATGGCAATAGAAATGGATTTGTTTGTTCGAAAAATATTCATTCATTATCGAAAATATCCAACTACTTCGTAATTCATAGAAATTGACACTTAGAAATAGATGAATTGAAAGGATTAACGAATTACACTAACCCTCAAAGAGACCTGCCTGCCTCCCAATGGGGAGTGGCTTCGTGTTATCCACGAGGAAGTTATGTGGGAGGTTAAGATTTATTTATTTTCGAGGGTTACACCGACTGCTCCAAATAAAATACTTTAGAAAACTGTGCAAATTAAAACGTGTACTAAAATAATCCAATGGACAACTCCCATAAAGAATACCGATTTGTACAATTGTATAATTGTCCTGGTATAATTGTATATTCTACTTATCTAATAATAATTGTATTGTCGTCCTGTACGTAACTATAAGATTGATGTTCTAATGGCGCCAACCTACGTATCGAGGGTAGAAAACCGAAAAGGGCGTTAGTGAGTATTTCGATTTTTACGGGAGAACAAAATAATGTTTTGTCAGTCTGACTTTATCTCTTTTATTACTAAACGATTTCTATATTTGTTAATTCAAAACACATATGGAAATAGTTTAATAAAATCGTATTGACAGAACTTCCTCTCGCTCTCCTGTAAGGTTAGAAATAACCGTTATCGCCCTTTTGGCTTTCTCCCCTCGATATGCAGATCAATTCAAGTTGAATGTGTCGTTCGTTGACATTTCAGCCATCGTGTAGACATCACACGTTCGATGTGATAAAATTAAAATAAACAAATAGATACGACGAAAAATACTAAAATCACTTACAAATTCCATCGGAACATTCGACACTCTCGAATTATACAAAAAAATCCTTACACAAAAGTAGCTCATCATTTTGTAGGTGAAAGAAAATGCAATAACAGTTGCACATAAGTTTCTGTTTCAGCAACACTTCTTCCACGTGTCGTCTAAACCTGGACACCTCTCTTCTGAGCATTCTGCACCACATATCACAACACCGGTGCCGACTTGTCTGGATTCGTCCACATTGACGACTGGGAACATTTGCAAAATCAACAGAAATACAGCACGGCGATAGCCATTGAACTTTTTATTGTGATTCCACCCGTCTCTGTAACAAGGTTGACACACTTGTCCGCATGTGGCGACAGCCGTAGCTGACGTAGCATTGTTGATTAATCCATTTATTTGGGGTATTTCGTAAAAAAGATTGCCCAAGTTCTTCAGTTTCTGTGCCGAACTTGGGACCACTGCAAAGGTACTTTTATTTTGTAATTAATGTATTTATGTAAATAATACATCGGTACTTTGCTGTAACTTTCATTTATCAAAATATAATTTTGGTATAATAATCACCGAAATACAAATACAATTTACGTTAATTAACTTATTTTGTACAAATATCCGTAAAATTAATCCAATACGAATTTAACTTATAACTGGTTGGCCATTTCATGAAGTATTCAACAGACTCGATTATGAATAACGTGTACAGACCGCCTAAATTTGATTTCGCCAGTCCCTTCGCCTAAAGAAAGGGTACTCTGTACAGTTTCATACTTTTAATACCTTAAAAAGGGAAAATATTTTTTACTGTCAGTTGTTTTCTTTTATATTCAGATATAGATCACGAGGCCCTAAATATTGAATTCAGTATTTATAAATTAAACGTCCAACTATCGTCGAGTAGGGCCCTGCGCGATACAGAATTGCCGGTGGTAGCATAAATTTACCAACCATTGACCGAACCCGGGTTATTTGCAATAATCCCGTTCCCACACTGGGTTACGTGCTTTTTATCACGAGGAAATCAATCTTCCGGGCGATGACAATAATTAGGAAATATGTACATGCGTATATCAAAATTTACTATTATATAGAGATTAGCAACATCAAAGTTTGCATTTATTTATTTATTCCTGGTTACACTTACTTTTTGTGATATTAATAAAAAATGTGTTTGGGATAATAACAGATAAAACGAATGTTGTATGGAAGTCAAGCCTTGAATTGACAAAAAAGAACAGAAGTAAACTGAATGCAGTGAAAATGAGTCGCGTAGGCGCATTTGTGAACAATCACTGTACGATAGAGTGAAGAAAGAAAAAGAAAACAGAAAGGATCGCTAATGGTTAGTGGTTGGGCCTCCGAGAAAGACCTGGCATGTTCAAATAAACTAAATATTGGAGGACGGCCCTGTTAACAGCTTCAACAACCGAAAGGCGTGCATGGCAAGATGTATAAAAGCGAACGAGGCAAGAGTGAAGTAACAGAGGAATGTGGCGATCTATATTCTCTGCCTTCCTCTACGGACAAACGACGTGATGGTTAGTTAGTTAAGTAGCTCAAGAACAAAGTATTCAGCCAAAACATTTTAACGATAATACGAAAAAAATAATAGTAATAATAATTGTTTTCAAACTACGTCATCACGCGAGATAAAGATTGGTAGTAACTTTATTTACCAGTTCTTTATTGCAAACTGTGTGATCCTGAAGGTGACTGAAAGAACAAATACCTAGGACACACAATCACACTAATGGATGACGACGACATTGATAGGCAAAGACGCGTTCGCAGCGTAAAAGCCAACATGCTCAGTAGAAGGTTTCGCCTTTGCAATACCGCAGTGAAAAGGGCGCTCCTCCTTCCTTCTGTGCAACGTTATATACATGTGAACACTGGGAAAATTACAAAAAGAGCAGCATAGATAGACTTAGCATACTATATAATAAAGCCTTCCGAATAATGTTTGGCCTCCCCAGATATTGCAGCGCTTCCGGTATGTTCACGGAGGGGCGAGCTCCCAGCTTTGCAGCTCTGATAAGATCCAAGGTGACAGAAATGAGGGAAAGGATAAACAACTTCGGGAATATCCTTGTCCTGGAAGCCCGCCTTACTCCAACCTCCAGCATGGATGCATATTGGAGAAAGATACTGGCCCCTCATAATCGTCATGCCACAGCTCGCTAAATAGGCGTACCTCTGATATATTTTATATTACGCTTCGCACTTTATTATTTTTTTATATATTCTATCTATTTTAATAATTTGTGTCTATATTCCTTATTTCTTTATATATCTTATGTACCTCCTTGTGATAACTTCTGTCTACATATAGTCCAAGCGCCAGAGGTACTTGAGTATGCAAAATATGAGGACCGCATTCTGACAATTGATTCTAGTTCAGAAAAGCCATAGATTGCCAGAAACCCAGGTGGTCCAATTTTTTTTATACTCCCTCCCTCTGCGCAGCAAGTAAATCGATTGAGTACACGCTATTGAGCTATTTTAATGATTATATTAGTGTCATTAGTTGGATTTTGTTTAATTAATTTAACGATTTACTTGCTGCGCAGAGGGAGGGAGTATAAAAAAAATTGGACCACCTGGGTTTCTGGCAACATTCATATTCTTAATCTATAGGCTTTTCTGAACTACAATCAATTGTCAGAATGCGGTCCTCATATTTTGCATACTCAAGTACCTCTGGCGCCTGGACTAATACCATAACCTTTTATATTTTATGTACACATTACTACACGGCCGTGTGACGTAAATAAACATAATTTTTTATTTATTTTATATTTATTTATTTGTTTATTTTAAATTTGTTAATATAAGTTGCTAATAACTGCCACACTAGGTAAAACCTGTTCTGTGGCAGTTATTCTCATTTGATAGTTATGTAATAGTAACAAATAACAATAGCAAAGAAGTATAAACGTAAAAACGAAAGCAGAATAAAATTAGTAATATATACAATCATAAGAATACATAAATCTAAAAGAAGAGAAAATATACATATAAAATTAAGATTAAAATTTAAGTTAATACAAAAATAAATACGATATATATTAGAGTATACTTGAAATTATATAAAGCAGATTTTGCCAATTCAGAGGTCAAGGACGGATCACTTCTTCAACATACCTTCTACCTGATATTTTTGAAAAATTAGTAATACGGTGTTTAAAAGGTTTGTATATTGTAATTTCTTTAGTTTAATTTGGTAACTTGTTAAAAACAAGCAAGGCAGTGAAATTAAATTATCTTTGTCCAAAAGACGTTTTCATTTTAGGTACCTCAAAATTAATTGCATTTGCCAGCCTTGTAACCCGTATTTGTTGTGCACGCTTAAAATTTCCCTGTCCTTGTGGAATTTTACAAGTATGGTTTTAAGGTATAATTGGCTCGAGTCAAGGGTAGGGTTAAATATTCCAAACAAATCATCTGAAGGAAACATTCTCGATTGCTTGGTGATTATACGCATGATGCATTTTTGTGATTTTGTCAGCGAATCCATGGCTGATCTAACACATCCTCCCCATCCAATTATACCATAGGATAATAGGGATTGAGTGATGGAACAATATAAAGTCCTGAGGGATACAATATCTACCACATTTCTCAGACTTCTATATATGTATCCCATTTTCCTAACCTTATTAGAGAGATCTTGTATGTGTCCTTGCCAACTGAGTTTGTTGTCAATTATAATCCCTAGGTATTTTATATCACAAGCTTTTTCAAGACAACACAGTTGCAGCCATTTGGTAAACTACAGCTGTGTAACTGTACTTGATAATTTACATATCGACGGCTCCTACGTATAATATCGTAACCCACAAAATTCAATTTTACAGGAGAAGGATTTGAACATATTTTCGTCCGGTATAAATCTAAATATTGCCCAATTTTTTTGAAATTTCGTTTCAATATTTTACTTTATACTGCACAAAAAAAGTCGAAATTATTAAAGAATTTTGTACAAATGTACATACGATATTATACTTCGGAAAAGACGCGACGTAAAATATCGTATAAATGACTTACAACATTTTACTTCGGAAAAAACGCGACGTAAAATAACGTAAGTGTTACATACGATAATTTTCTTATGTTATTTTCTCACGCATATTATCGTAAGTGTTACGTACGATAATTATCTTATGTTATTTTCCAACGTATGTTATCGTAAGTGTTACATACGATAAAATTATCTTATGTTATTTTCCAACGCAAATTATCGGAAGTGTTACATACGATAGTATACTTCGTAAAAAATATGTGATTGTTTGAGATACGATAAAATACGTATTTTTGTAAATATTTGTATTTTCGCAAATTTTTGTAAATAATATTTTTGCAATAAATTTTTTTCTTTCTTGGAAATAAAGATATAATTAAATACGTATGAAATACACAAAAAACTAAAAATCGTCGATTTGTGGATTACGATATTATACGTAGGAGCCGTCGATATGATGGCTTTAGGTTGACCAACTTCTGTTGGGCTGAATGTTAGACACTTAGTTTTTTCAATGTTCAGTGAAAGTAGATTACGGTCAAGCCACTTTTTAACGGTCACTACACCACTTTCTGTTATTTTGTGAGCAGTTTCCCATGTTACGCCTTTAAAAAGTAATACAGTATCATCTGCAGATGAAATAACTTGATCCTCAGTTGGCAAATCACACAAATCGTTAACATATAGGAGAAAGAGGATTGGTCGAAGGTCACTTCCCTGGGGTACACCGTGTGTTATGTGTTTTGGTGTAACCATTAACGCATTGCGTGCAATGTTAAAATTAAAACATCAAAAATACATGAATAATCTATATAGAGGGTAGAAAGCCAAAAGGGAGTTAGTGATTATTTCCAACTTTACAGGAGAACAAATCAATATTCTGTCAATCTGTATCTTTTATTATTAAACGATTTTTATATGTTTTGGATTAAAAAATATGCAAATCGTTTAATAATAAAAGAAACATTGACAAAATCAGATTGACAATACTTTATTTTGCTCTCCTGTAATGTCAGAAATAGTCACTAACGCCCTTTTCGCTTCTAACCTCGATATTATAATTGCACTAAAAATGCATTGAATAGTGCGGTATTTTTCTCTTGCCAGTTTCAAAAAATAGCCTTATCGTATTTTTTTTTAAGAAAGAGATGTACAGATTATTTTTAAAATATTTACATATAAATTTATGTGTAGAAATATTATATATATTATTTAATTTTCGAGTCTCTTCAAGAATGTCATTGAATGAAAAAACATAATTAATCTACGATTTTATTTTTTCTCCTGGCAAGCAAATTGTGGACATGATGTGGGCAACTGTCAATAACTGTGGTGGATATTAAGATGACGTATCAAATTCAAACAAATCGAAAGTTTTGACAATACACGCGATTGAATTGAAATTGAAAATAATCGAATTGATATTGCTCAAAAGTCGTAAATATTCATTTCTACGTTAATATGAAATGTGGCAAACGTGTAAATTTTAGAAATTAGAGTTAATTTTTTGACTCAATACTTTTTTAACAAGATGAATGGAGAAATACAATTTGGAGAATTCGAGAGGAGGAATGCAAGTGTCAGAAATATGAATAAAGAACAGCGTAGACAGTTTTTTTGTAGTTTTTTTGATAGTGACGTATTACATGAAAAATAATACCGAAAATATAGCTAATTGTTTTAAAGGAACTATATTAATATTTTTAAGAAAAAGTACTTACTATTCAAGTGTGAACGGCAATAGGCAGACTCAATTGTAATGACTGCTCGGCATTTTATATAAGTACAACGGCACGTAATTTTAATGATAGAGTAAAGGAACATTTAATTCTCTCAATAATAATAATTTCTCAGAATTCGCATACTCACTTTTGGAACACACATTTAAAAAAGAGAACGGTACTGAGATTCTTCATATAAATAATAAAAGATTATTTATGGATAATATTAAAATGTTGGAAATCAAGAAATGCCTGAACACTTAAGCCAATATAATTAATAACCAGTGTAACGCCAACATATTTTAGTTTTATGACAGCTGAGAAATTGGCGTCAAAGTCTATCCAGAGATGGCGACACTTTCGTTCGTAAAACACTAATGGAATATTAACAAATGCTTCAGAATATATACGTTTTGGCGTATTCTGTGTAACCTTGAAAATACATTCCAAAGACGTCATACGGAGACCGAAGTGGTCTTGTGTCCTCTTCTTTGGCCTTTGCATACTGGCATATCAAAAACCAGGGCATCTGGTAAGGATATCCACCAGAAGAAGCTGCAACCTGCAGCTACACCAGTAGCTTCGAGAGGATAGTATACCTACGAAGGATCTGCTCTGGCGATCCAGCAGAGCAGTCCGGAGGTAGTTGGACCAACGAGAGGATAGTAAGCCTACGGAGGATCTGCTCTGGCGATCCAGCAGAGCAGTCCGGAGGTAGTTGGACCATCGAGAGGATAGTAAGCCTACGGAGGATCTGCTCTGGCGATCCAGCAGAGCAGTCCGGAGGTAGTTGGACCATCGAGAGGATAGTAAGCCTACGGAGGATCTGCTCTGGCGATCCAGCAGAGCAGTCCGGAGGTAGTTGGACCATCGAGAGGATAGTAAGCCTACGGAGGATCTGCTCTGTCCGCCCAAGCCGATTAAAGTTAAAGATACGAATAACGAATTTACGAATAACCCATTATTTGATATATTTCGCATTTCAGTTTCTACTTGTGAATCTCGCGTACCCCCACCACAGACTTTTGTATGGACGCCTCCCCGCCCCGCTCGCATTCCTCCGAGTGTGAGCGGGGCGGTGAGTCCGGCCACTTTAGTATTAAGGGCCCTGCACACATTGGCCCAACCTCGGCAGAGCCAACGTCTCGTCCAACCTCGCAAAATGGCGGACAGCGATTACACATTAGCCAACGTATCGGCCAACCTCGCTTTGGCTAGAGCGACAGGGGCGCACTGGCACTCTTGGGGGCCCTCGGCGAGAACTAGTGAAGAGGCCCCTGCATTTTATGGAGATGTGCAATACCAAGTTTGCATTTTTTTTAAAGTTGAACTGTCATGAACTATCATCATTACAGTAACTTATGTAGATTACGAAAAATTTATTCGCTTTAATACAAGTCGAATAAAATGATAAAAACCTTGCGAAAATTGGAAAAAGCTTTTTTTTACAAGGTTTTTATCGTTTTATTTAAGTTTTATTGAAACAAATAAATTTTTCATAATCGATAAAAGTTACTGTAATGATAGTTCAACTTTTTGCAAAAAATAAGTCAGAAATATGGAAAAAAAATGCAATCTTTGATACTGCATATCTCCATAACTATTGATATTAGGTCATGATTGTTTGAACATTTAACATAGGCAGGAATCTACCGGCCATCTTATAATTTTCACATACATTGATTGAGCTACTTAACGTGGGTCAGGGGGTTATGTGCAAGCAATTTCAAATACGTGGCCTCAAAGCCGTAGCTGCAAGTAGGCCTATTTTATATCGATATCAAAGGTATAAGTTAAATATGTAATTGACAAATACTATGTATACTGGAAATAATCACGCTATTTATTCAAGGATTAATATTAAGCTCTTTAAAACATTAATTTATCCTTTAGTACCTGCACTAAACCATCATTTTTTTCTTAAGTTCTTAACTTGTTTTTGCCACTTCATCGATAATTAAATTCTTACTTAAATTAATACTTAATTATATTTATAAATAAAAGATTAGACATTAACTCCTGATTTAAAGTTGATCTAAGCATATTTTTTATTTTGAAAAGATTTGCTCAAAAGTAACAAGGATGGGTTATTTTCTGGTTTGTGTCTTCTGGCCGATGTTTCAGATCCCATTGCAGGGTCCATCATCAGGGCTGATCTACGGCATAGTATCCCAGAAGACACAAACCAGAAGATTCTGAGTGGCCGTGGAAACCTAAGAACATTCATAGGGATTGGTTAATATAAACTTATAAGCTATGTAAAGATTAGTAAAGAGCCCTGATTGAGATAATTCAGAAACAACATAAAAAGCGTACGCTAAACATCTAAAACACTTTTTATTCTCTAAATAGTGAACATAATTCTTTTCTTGCAATTCTAATTCATAATCCTCACTCTTTTCTACATCATGATTCAGCTTTGGCTTATCTTGTTCATTTTTGTTATTTTCATCCCATTCAGTCTTTATGAAAGTCTCATATTGGTCTACAAACTGTTTCAGCTCAATTACTAAATAACTTCTGTCAACTTCAGACAATTTAGCAATACAACATAGAACTTCGCACGGCAAAATATCAACTTTGGTGATTTCTTGGAATTTTTTGGTGTCCAGCCAGGAACAGTCCATTAAAAGGTGGTACCAAAGTATAAACGGTAACCCGGGATGAATTGTGAAGCTTTCGATGCCAAAGTATAAACGGTAACCCAGGATGAATTCTGAAGCTTTCGATGCTCTTAGATCAAAATCTTCTTCCACTGAATATAAAATTGTTGCGAACTTAGCCCTCGATGAAATGGCTATCAGAAAGCACATCGAATATGACGGAGAAAATTATTACGGGTACGTAGATATGGGTACCGATATGAACGATGATGATCTTGCGGTAGCAAAAGATGCTTTTTTGTTTTTTTTTGACTGCCATAAATTCGAATTTCAAACTCCCATTAGCATATTTTATGTGGAAGGACCTAACAGTCAATAGCGTGCATCTTTGATAAATGGATGTTTAGAAAAATTTCATGCAGCTGGCGTAGAAGTAGTTTCATTAACTTTTAACGGCTGTCCCGTTAACATATCAATGGCAAAAATTCTAGGATGATCATTTGACTATAATAATTTAAAGCCAACTTTTAAGAATCCATCTACAAACCAAGAAATTGTAATTTCTTTGGACGCATACCATATGTTAAAATTAATAAGAAATTGTTTTGAGAGTAAAAAAGTTATCATAGAAAACGAAAATAATGAAATCTATTGGAATTTTCTGAAAAAGTAAACTCTCTTTAAGAAAAAGAAAACATGCATTTCGGTAACAAATTGCGGCGGCAACATATTAAATGTCATAATCAAAAATTAAAGTATGCAAGTCGATTATTTAGTAATAGTGTAGCGCCATGATTGCTTTAAGAAACCAATTTGTGTTGAAAATAAAGATTAAATTTTTTATTTTTTAGATATAGCCAAAAATTATTATCATGCAAATTATCAACCGTTTTTTTTTGGATATTTAGATTTTTTGTCTTTTATGTAAGTAGATTTGTTTTAAAAATAAAATTATGATTGTTTAAAAATAAAAATTATGAAAAAATTATAAATTATAAAAAAATACAAACATTAATGCCTTTTATGGCGGTCATAACGTATTTATTTTAAATAACTCGTTATTCCATTATTATATAATAAATGTATAAACATCACTATTAAAGATAACAAATATTATTGTATAAAATACATTAACGTATAACTACGTAAATACTAACATAATAATTAATTTATTTGATGCACTAGGTAGTCTAGTAGTCATGACGTTTGATCTGCAGATTTTTGGTTCAAGCCTTGTTTCAGAACGCTAGCAAGTTTTTTCATATCACAGGTACATATTATTTATTTATAATTCAATGATTTATATAACATTTAAATAAATTCCGCATCTACGATTATAATAAGTAATTTCAGCAGTACTTTCTCATTAAAAATAACACCGTTTTTTTTTTTTATAAAACATTAACATTCATTAAATAAATACAGTTTGACAAAGTACGGCCCTGTTTCATCGTTTACGCCTATTTCTCCCACCGTGCGACCCAAAACAGTGTTTTTTGTATCACTTTTTTTGGCGATGGATTACGTATGCTATTCGACTTTATACGTGTATACATATATATATCTATATTATAAATACGCTGATTTCACTTTGTATACAATGATTTTGCCACGGTTCCCGTTGTGATGCGTGGCGCAGTGGATAACGCGTCTGACTGCGGATCTGAAGATTCCAGGTTCGAATCCTAGCAGGATCGAATTTTTTTTTACGGTCGTGAATATTTTGTTTGTTGAAATTTTAATTACATTTTTATAGAAATACTGAATAAATACTTTATCTTCATTATATCTAAACTACCCGTAATTAAAAGTGGAAATTTGCCAGATACAAATAGCCGGGAAGCGGCTGACGTAAGCAATCGGCGAAGCCCATTGCTTTCCTGCTAGTATTTATTAACTCGCCGATACCAATAATAATAAAATCATTTTCTGCTAGTGGATACATTTTTTACGTAATTTTTTCCTTTTGTACGTAATTTTTTACGTAAATTTATTTAATTTTTTTAACGTATTTTTTTTTCTTTTTTTCCCTAGAAATTTTTACATAATTTTTTTCCATTCTCTTTTTTACGCAAAATTTTTTACATAATTTTTTTCTTTTCGTTTTTTGCCGTTTAGTACATTTTTCATATAAATAATAACTAATAAAAACATTGCCGTTTATCTGGAAAGTCTGCCTAGTAATTATTTAAAATATTTTTTATAAATCTAGTCTGTGCAATTATTTTTTAAAACAGTTTTATTCGTTTATCTCAGAATGTACAAAAACGTCACATAAGATTAATTATATATATAGCGACGAAATATTCTTATTATTCATATGTAGTATCTTTTATTCTTATATATGTAGTGCTTTGAACGCAATAGTTTCTAATAGAAATATGTATACTGAGGCAAAACTAGTGATACGTAATGGAATTCTGATACCGTCACTGATGTATGGAAGTGAAGCCTGGAGCTGGCAGAAGAGGAACGAAAGTAAATTGAATACAGTGGAGATGGGATCCGTCAGACATAGGTGTGGCAAATCCATTTATGATAGAGTAAAGAATGCAGATATTAGAAATGAATGTAAAGCTAAACTTAGCATAAATAATAGAATTAAAAAAGGATCGCTCAGATCGTTTGGGCATGTTGAGCGAATGAATGAGGAAAGAATCGTAAGAAAGATATATATGCTATGTATAGAAAGATATTATGTAGATGGCGCCAGAAAGACAGGACCGCGGAATACGTGGCATGACCAGATTAACCAGATACTGAAACATGGTCCCGTTAGAAGCCTCAACAACCGGCGAGCTTGCATGCGAAGATGTATGAATGTGGATGAGGCGAGAATTGTAAGTCAGGACAGAAGAGTATGGCGCTCTATCCTCTCTTCCTACCCCCAAGGGGGAAACGGCGTGATGGTAAGTAAGTAAGTAGTATTTTTTTTCTTTCTTTCCTTTTTTATATAAATAAATAAAAACTTATTCCTTAGGAAAAACATGTAAAAATATTGTCATTTTTGACGGGTTACAGCTAGTTGAATATAATAAATATTTCTGAAAATATTATTTATCCATTTTGTACAATTTTTAAAGTAAAAACCTTTATAGCCGTATATATTTAAAATATAAAATAATTCATGTATATTATTTTCAATCGGTTTGACGAAACAAATAAAAAAAAATAGTAATTATTTTGGTTACGACTAAATAAAGTTGTTGAAATAAATTATATGAATTTATAAAACTCATTCATTGTACACATAATTAATTTCTGTCCATACAACTAACTTTTCATTGCTCCACGATAGCTTAGTGACTCATGCTTTCTTTGAAGTTTATTCAAGATACCGACAAACGATGGATATGAACCAAGTTTGGCCAAACCTCGCTGAGTTGCGCAAAAAAACCCCTGTACACATTGGGCCAATGTCATTTTGGGTCATCTCAGCCAATGTGTATACGGTCCGGGAACCTCGGCAGAGCGTCAAACTTGCAAAATGGCGGACAGCGATTACACATTAGCCAACGTCGGTGTCGGCGAACCTCGCAATGATCGAAGCGCGTTGCGCGTTGCCGGCTGAGCCTAGGGTTGCCAACTATACTGTTAAAAACATTTTCATATTGTTTTTCACTACATTATACTTTTTACTGTTGAACAAAAATAAAGTATACAAAATACTGTTTTCAGCATCAAAATTATTCAGACTGAAACGCTCACAGAAATATTAGTATGGATGATTTATATTCAGAATTAACAAATTTCAAAGTAATTTATAAAAAAGTATCAGAAGATAAAGATTTTCTTGAAACAAGTACTGGCCAAAAGTGGAGCCATTTATTAGTAAACAACTCAGAAGAATTTAAAAATAATACTAAAATTGTCTCATATCTACTTTCCGTTCCCGCCACCTCAGCATTTACTGAAAGAATTTTTTCAGTAATGAATGCAAAGTGGCGGGAGGATAGAAATAGAGCAAATATTAATTTAATAAAAAATGCTCCTCATTTATTTTAATTTTAGTTATAATTGTGGTGAGGCGTATGAAGTTTTTAAAAAGAGTGTAAATTAATAAGTTGTGCGAGAAGCTCTAAAAATATGTATTTAATACATTAAATAAATAAAATACTGTTCATTTTTCTAAAATACTGTTTAATATTCTTCTCAGACTTAAATGTACTTTATTTCTTGTAAAAAAAGTTGACAACCCTAAAAAAGTTGACAACTTGAGCCACGCCTCTTTCTTTTGATGTGTGCTCGAAAAACCGACTACCAAGCCAAGTTTGGCAAACGTCTCTACGCACGGCCAAAACGCCCTGTACACATTGGGCCAACCTTACTTTGGGCCAACCTCGGCCAATGTGTATAGGCTCCTTTAAAAAATGCCGAACATGGGTGGCGATAGCGGAGGGCCGACATGGGAACTATTGCTCATAGAACGGCCCAGGGTGTGCGGTGGGTCCGTCTTCTCTACCCCCACCACAACTGTAGCCACAATAAGTAATAGATAATTTGTACGCGCCGGTCCCGACAAAGATACAGTGGTGTCGAAACCGGTAGACCTAAAGTTACTCCATGTGGCTTATGCAAAGTTTTTAGTTAATTAAAATTGATAATTATGTCCAACATCAAACATATCTATGAACATCAAAAATAAATTTTAGAAGGCTTTGGGCTAATGCCAAAAAAAAATCAAACTTTATTCATCGCTACTGTACTCTTCTTAATTTTGGTTCGCAAAATCACTTTACATATGAAAACTAATTGATAGTATAACATTTTAAACCCCTAACAAATTGGAAGCTCCGGGCTATCACCTCTTTCATTGTATAGTAAATCCAGATCTGTGGCTATATATTTATAAACAATAAAATTCATAGAGTACTCGCTCATGGAAACATTACCATTTTACATTTTAAAACCGCCCACGTTTTATGTCATCCAGCATGTAAAAATATTCATCATTCTTACGCGTACTTCATTGATTAGTCATCTTAGTGAAAAACTTCAATGCTCATCAGTGTACGACACGAATTAATTAATTAAGGGTTAAGTTACATAATTTAATTAATTAATTAAATTAATTAAATTATGTAACTTAACCCATCATTATCATTTTGACAAACGCATATGGAATCGTGCAAAATTTATTGTAATTTTTTAAAAAATATTATTTTAAAGCATTATTTCTAGCAATGTTACGTTTTCGTTGAGCCGTCGATGTCGAAGGTTCAATTTCATCTTCTGCTTGATGCTCCTCATTCGGCCCCAGGACATTGTCAATCCTATTTTTCAAATCCGATGAAAATCATAGCCTTCTTTCTTCTAAGAGAGAGTTCTCTCCAAATCGAACCTTAACAATTTGATACAATTGTTTCTCTTCATACGTTTTTTAATATTTGAAGCTTTCTATAAAACACGTCCATGGCATCTGAAATATTCAAAAGTGCAGAAAAAAATACGCAAGGTCAATCTGAGTTCTTCTAGGCACTGAATAATCAGATTCGATTCAAGGAATTTGTATTTGTAAAACACCTTTTGTATTATTAAATTGAACTATTTCTTTCTTAGTCGATTGACATAATATCCAAGTGAATGGAAGAGGTCATCAAAACATTTTGATTTTTGGTACATAGAATAAATAAATCACATCCAAAAAAACTAACACATAAAAACCAAGTTTTTATTATACTCCCTTTCTCATTTACTAGTGGAAACTGGTTTGGCGTTTAACCTACGCGTTGGGCTTCGGTCGGGCGACGCTACGATAGGGAGTAATAAAAAAATTCCAAAAATCCAAAATTATACTATAATCCGGTTTAGTGTCTACCAGACGCGTCGCAGTCTCTTCGTACAACTTAGTAAGTTGAACTATAATTATTATTAATTTTTAACGAAAATTTTATAGATCTTCTTGATCGTCGCCACGAGTCTGCTTGCAAAGTTTCAGCTCGATTGGATCACGGGAAAAGTGTTAAAAATCGATCCAAAGTTTTTGCGTCAAGCAGACGCCACGAGTTAAAGGGAGTAATAAGCAGCCACTTAGTCATTGAGATATCCCGCTATTTTAACTAAAAGCCCTAAAAAATACATAAACAAAACACAAATTTATACGTAACTGGTACAGTAGCCGACAAACATCTTGAAATTTTACGGCGTAGTGGGGGAAGTTTGCGCGTGTACAAAGAGACTCAAATTTTGTCTTCTGCGCATTCCCCCACTAGGCCAAAAAAATTCAAGAAGTTTGCCGGCAACTGTATCGTGGGTCCATTTTGATCCAACAACATAGCGTACCTCCGTTTCATCCAGAACTCGCCGCGACACGCAATGTAATTAGATTGGCCAGGCGCGCGAGATTATAATGCCGCGTGAATGGAATAAATTTTATTTTTTATTTTTTGTCGGGTCCAAATCTATCGACGATTCCGGTTCTAGGTGCATGTTTCTATTTCGCAAATTTATTTTGTAACGAAAACTAATATGATCTATTTTCTTCAAACAATAATCTGTTTGCTTATTCAGTTATTGTATACAGTTATTGTATACAGTTATTGTATACAGTTTGCTAAAGCATTAAATTGAACAAGAAATCTATCCAAAAAGTTGATAATAATGTTACAGTGAATACAAATAACTACGTACTTACCAGACCAGATAATACTATTTTCATAGAACAAGCGTTATAGTTTAGTTTGAAAATAGTAAGAATATTGATATGACACATATTCCTTGTTCGCGACTCTACATACAAATACAATATATCCACTGTAAATTTAAATGACATTTTGTTCACAAGTACATACAAGGTGTCTCATAGACAGTAGCAAAAACTTTACGGGTGGATTCCTGCCTCGATAACGAGTTGAAAATGTTCAAGCAACCATGACCTAATATCAATAGTTATAGAGATATATGCAATACCAAAGTGTACATTTTTTTCAATATTTATGTCTTATTTTTTGCAAAAAGTTGAACTATAACTACCGTAACTTATATCAATTATGAAAAATTCATTCGCTTCAATACAACTAAAATGCCAATACAACTCAAAAGATGTTCTCAGGTTTTCACGGCCATTCAGAATCTTCAGTGTAGTTTTCTGGGATATTCTGCCATGTATATGCCGAAACGTCGACCAGAGAGGTCACATATACACGGTAGAATATCCCAGAAAACTACACACAGAAGGCAACTCAAAAGAACCTTGTAAAAAAATTATATTTTCAATTTTTGCAAGGTTTATATCATTTTATTCTACTTATATTGTATTATATCAAAGCAAATTAACTTTTGACTATCGATTTAAGTTACTACATTAACTTTTTGCTTAAAGTAAGCGAGAAATATTTTTTTAAAAATGCAAATTTTGATATTACATATCACCATAACTCTTAATAAGTGTCATATCCATATTCTTACTATGTTCAAACTAAACTGAAACGCTTGTTCTATGAAAATAGTAGTCACCTATAGGTCTCCTAGAATACAAATTTCTCGTGAATATTAAAGGGGTGTGTAATACCGATGTAAGTCATTGCACCTGTATAGAAATCAATTTAATCAGAAAATTATGCATTTTTTAAATTAAATAAAATTATCGTATTTACTTTGGGTGCTGAGCCAGTCGCGGTACACAACACGGACGAATTCAGTATTTTTATAATAATTTCATACATTTTTAAATGGCGAAAGAGGGGTGATGATGAGTGAGCACGAAGTTAGTATTAAGTAAATAAATACCCTTACAGAACATGAAAAACGAAATACACGTAAGTAAAAACTATGTTAGCGATTGCGTCGATCAACATTTGAAGTCTTTTCACAAATTATTAGAAACTAACGAATGTCCGTAGGTGGAAGATGAATGTGCACATGTTTTGCGTGTCATTACCACGCGTGTCGTATTACCTGGAAATTACATTTCCAGTATGGAAATTGCCCGAATTACCAGAATTTTTTGATATTCTCTTTTCCTTCGATGTCCTGATTTAAAATCAATTTGAAATCGCTCGATAGTGTTGACGTTAAAGCGGCGCTTTTTTGTCGACTCTTATATTTAAGCGAGTTCCTGTTTTCGCATCACGCATTTTTTTTTCTCAATATTTTTTTTGGTACGATCTAAGGTTTGACTTTTTCCACAAATGTTGATCGACCTACAGTATTTTCCCCGTCCTAGTTGATAATCGACAGTCGAGCGGTGAGGACGGTGAGGGCGGAATATCTTACTTTCGAGTCGGCCGTCCAGCCAGCGCGGGAGCTGCTGCGGGAGCTGCTGCCGGAGCGGCAGCACGGAGGCCAGGTCCCTCACGCGCGTGTTGAAGCTCCTCACGGCGGGGCGCAGCTGCGCGCGCCGGAGCCCGCTGCCCGGGAGCATCGCGGTCACCACCTTCTTGGGAGGACCTACGAAAATTTTTCCAGGCTCCAACACTTCGCTGTCTTCCAAATACGTTTTAATTTCTTCCTTCTCGGAGTCTTCTTCGCTGGGGGAAGTGACGTCGCAATATACGAAGTCGTATTTGTCCTCCAACTTGGCGAGCGCGGGTTCCCGCCTGTACACCGGCCGGTCCGCGGCCGGCAGACTCCCGGCCCGGGAGCTCCTCGGGGTCTCCGGGGCCCGCGGCCCGGAGCTCCCCGGGGTCTCCGGAGCCCGCGGCCCGGAGCTCCCCGGGGTCTCCGGGGCCCGCGGTTTGCCCCGTCCCCGCTGCCTCTGGCTCGCTTTCGGAGTGTCTAACGTTCTCTTCCTCATTATATTGCGGTGGCTTCTCATATGATAGTGCTTAATCTTGGAAAGCCTAATTTACCAGGTTTATTACCCACTTCTCGATTAATCGATATTGCGCGATGCTAGTCTCGAGACTGGGACGAGATGCGCGGAGAATGTTTTAAATAACTCGGATTTGTCGAGAGATGCGCGACCGCAATGAGGGCGCTACCAGGCGATAACTGACGACAATTAGCGGGTTTTATCCGTTTTACCTGCCCGGGATTGCAACCCGACACGCGGCGCCGTGTCGTGTCCCATAGCTCACCCGAGGTACGGTACCTGTCACCTCCACCTTCCGAGGGTATCGAGTAACGAGGACGCCGGAACATGCGAGGGATCGAGTATCAACATTGTAATGCCGACGTTAGATCGAAGGTAAGTTGATACGCGGCCACTTAATAATCCACTGATTTTAGCGCATTGCTCACCTGAAATCGATATACTGTACGCGGCAGGCGACGAAACACTGATCTAGGAATATTCCCGAGCGAACATCTCGCAGCGCGGCACGCCGAGTTATCGCGACGAAACGTTTTGCCACGCGCCTCACCGCGACGGGGTATTCGCATTCGGTACATGTACCGGCTAAGAATGCCGCGGCGCGACTCTCCTAACTTTCTCCAGAGGCAGACGAGCGCCTGGCCCGGGAGGTCGGCCTGCGCCGGGCACCGAGACTCGCCTCCGGGGATGAGAGACCCGAGCCGACCGAGAGGTTCGCGCGAGACTGACTGAGAGCGCTCTGGTCGCGCGAGGGCGGGGTGCGTGGGCGCTTCTCACCTGGCCACATATTTAGAGCGCGCAGTTTCCGGTTAGGCTAAAGCCGTATAAGGCTTTAACATTGCACCGATAAATTTGCTTTTACAACTCGCCTCTTGATATTTTCAATACTCGTTTTACCGGATAAGGGAAATATATTATTTTATCTCTTTGGTGTTTACGTATTACCGTCGCTGCATAAGTACAACCACGAAGTAGTTATTAAGGCTCAAATTTAATAATTATTGAATTCGAAATCTCTTACTGTGTTCAAAACTAAAACGTGCCCCTTATCACAAATCGATTATGATAAATATTAGATTTAGTTATACCTTGGTTGTAGTGTAGTAAGTTATACCTTATATATGAATTTTTCTGCCATATCAGTATAATGTTGCGGCCCGCGTAACTTGTGTATGTGACCCGAAGAAAAAAAGGTTGAGTACCGCTGGCCGAGGTCATCAGCTCGACATTTTTAGGACACCCGGTATTGATTGATATTAATATTTAAAATTTGTATTTCTTCTTTTTAGTAAAATACATATACACCGTTATGTTTTTAAAGTTGTATATAAATACTTCATTATTATATTTATATACTTATATTGGTATTATATTTATATTGGTCGTACCCGGTGTTGCACGGATAAAGGATTAAGTAAAAAACTAACCCATAAAAACCAAGTTTTTATTAAACTCCCTTTCTCGTTTGTATTGTTTCCAATTTGGTATTCTATCAACATATTCCTCTTGCTTTAAGGTCATGTGGAAAATCTATTCCATGTTTATTATTATCCTTAAAACAATATCGATATCGAAAACGTAATAATTGGTATAGGGGGGCACGGCGTCGGCGAAATCGTCTGATCGGACAGATGGCTCGACTAGTTGAAACAGGTTTCGCTCCTTCTCCACGCGTCGGGCTCCTTTCTCATTTGTATGGTTTCCAATTTGTAAAAAAAAACGAAAAATCCAAAATTATACTACAATTAAATTTTTTTAAACGAAAATATGTTAGATCATTTTTATCGTCGCCATGAGTTTGTCTGCAAAGTTTCAGCTCGATTGGATCACGGGAAAAGGGTTAAAAATCGATCCAAATATTATTCGGCAGACAAGCAGACGCTACGAGTTAAAAGAAAGGGAGTAATAAGTTTGTGAGGGGGGAAAAGTTCCATTTTTTTGCCAAGTCTCTAAAAAGCATTGTTTCCATTTAATTAAGGGTGGAATGAATGGGAAGTCCAGGAGGGAAATGTGGACCGTGTTTACCGCCAGATTCTAAAGAATATATATACGAAATTCGGTAGAACTGTACACATATGCAATGACATTATATCAGGAGGAGCAGAAGGGGTAAGGGAGGAGGGTGGAAATGTCACATCGTTACCTGCCGGGTCTTAAAGAATAAGTATACGAAATTCGGATCAGATCGATTGAACGGTACAGATTTGCATGGAAAGTATATCAGGAGTGGGGGAGGGAAGAAAATTAATCTATGTTAACCGCCGGGTCCTAAAGAATAAGTATGCTAAATATGGGTCAGATCGACCAAACGGTACAGATTTGCATGGAAAATATATCAGAGAGAGGGATAGAGTGTGAGAGGGGAAATGTTACTTACGTTATCCACTGGGTCCTAAAGAATAAGTATCGGTTCAAAATTTGGATCAGATCGATCGAACGGAACATGGAAAATATTTCAGGGAAGGGGGAGGGGTAAAAGGCGAGGGGCAAATGTCACTTATGTTATCCGCCCAGTCCTAAAGAATACGTATGCAAAATTTGAATCAGATCGATCAAACAGTACAGATTCGCATGGAAAATATATCAGGGGATGGGGAGGGGGGAAATGTCGCCTATGTTACCCGCCGGGTCCTGAAGAATAAGTGAAATTTGAGTCAGATCGGGTAAATGGTGTAGATTTGTGTAGAGAACAGATAGACAGACATTGAGTTTTATAGGTGTGACAGCGTGTGTTGCTTTTACGTCCAGCAGATGGCGCTATTTTACAAAATACGCTAATTATTATTGGTATCGTTATAAATATTTTGTTCGAATTACAGAACCGAAAGGTGCATTTTATATTTTAACAATTTTGGTGCAAACTACTTGCTGTGTTTCTACAATGAATCCACTTTATTTTAGATCTGAAAAAGTATATTGTTATTGTGTTTAATATTATAATACAATATTACTGGTTGTTATAAACCTCGGAACAATGTTGTTTAAAACGATAAGCTTGGAAGAATCAAAATTGAAAATTAATCATAGAACTGTTTATGATTAATTTTCAATTTTGATTCTGATATACTGATACATAAATGTTCTTTATTTTGAAATAATTCGATATGATTGGATGCACTTTCTTATCGGTTCAAACGTTTTATTTGAGCAATGTAATTGTGATGTTCTTGCGTGCGTAGGCAATATAACTCGGCCTACGCACTTGGGAATAATCGGGTTCTTCTAATGATACTCGTTACGTAGGTAACAACATTTATTGGAGACACTACTTATAATACAAAATGTACAACTGATTCGGACCCCGGTGAATCTCGTTCTGCCCGGTGCGGCGCAACAGCACGGGCCCATCTACGCGTCTCGCTCGCACGCTTGCCTCTCACTCATCCAAGGGTCCGCACATTCGTCGCAGTAATCAACGTAATGTAATGTATTCAATCAATGTAACAACCGAATGTAATCAAAAAATTTGAGGACGGAAAATTTTGTATCAAAATATTTATCAATACTGAAACGGCGCCTTTTTTTAAATAATTTGTGCGAATCGAATGCAACGTTGTGTCAAAATTTCAAAGCAATAGTTGAAGAACTTCAGGAGATTTTGAACAATATAATTTTTATATATATAAATAAATATTAGGTATATAAAAACAAAGACATCCGCGTATTCGAATGCAACTTTGTGCCAAAATTTCAAAACAATCAGTGAAGAACTTTCAGAGATTAGCGATTTTGTACAAAAGAACGCTTACTTTTTTATTTATATAGACTAGCTGGTCGTACCCGGCGTTGCACGGGATAAGGATTAAGTTAAAAATACATTTGTGGGAGGAAACAAAATTTCCATTGTTTTGAAAAGTGTCTAATTAAAAAAATGTATCCATTTAATCAAGGCTGGGTTGGAAAGAATATCTAGGGAAGAAATGTGGCCTATTTTTTCTATAGGGAATATGTATGCAAAATTTGGATCCAATTGGTCAAGCGGTGTAGATTTGTACAGAAAATATATCTGGGAGAGGTGATGAGTTAGAGGGGGGAGGGGCCTATATTATCCGTCTTGTCTTAAAGAAGAAGTATACAAAATTTGGGTTAGATCGGTTAAAAGATACAGATTTGCATGGAAAATGTATGTGTGAAGGGGGTGGGGTAAAAGGTGAAGGGGGGAAATGTCATCTTTGTTACCCACCGGTTTCCTAAGAATACTTGTCAACATTTGAGTCAGATCGGTCAAACGGTGTAGATTTGTACAGAAAATATATCTGTGCGAGAGGATGGGGTTGAGAGAGAAGGGGAAATCTCGCCTGTATTATTATTATTAAGTTTACAAATTTTGAGTCCGATTGGTCGAACGGTACAGATATTGTAAATTAATCATAGATATTATACTCAAATGTCCTTTTTTTTAAATATCGCGATATGATAGGCTGCACTTTCTCATCGATTCAAACGTTTTATTTAAGCAAAGACAACCGAATGTAATCAAAAAATTGAATTTGAAAAATGTTATAGGTACCTAGATATCTAAATATTTATCAATATTGAAAGGGTAGGTACCGGCACCTTTTTTTTCAAATAATTTGTGCGAATTCGAATGTAACGTTGTATCAAAAAGAACTTTAGAATATTGAAGATTTTGGACTATCGAACATTTACATCTTTTTTTATATATAAATTAATAGTAGGTATATGAAAACAAATTAGGTACATAAAAACAACCTCGTAATCGAATGCAACATTGTGCCAAAATTTCAAAGCAATCGGTGAAGAACTTTCAGAAATTATCGATTTTGTACAAACGAACATCTACATTTATTACATTTTTATACTACATTTTTATTTATATAGATATGGAAGATTAAGTGCACTCATAACTTCATGTATAGATTGGATTAATTTTTTAGCTTCTTGTATATTAATTATTGTATTGGAATTCTTTGGAATAATTTTTATCGTTTGTGATTTAAAATGCCTCATCTCTGCTTGACATCATCCTAAACCCCATCGAAGCAGGGAACAGTAACGCATTTTAAATCAATACGTTGTGCGCAATTATTTTTGTATTAGGTACTGATTGATTACCTTTATATCTGTCTATGCAAGTATTGGAATGTTTCTTTTTTGTACATTTAATCCATTCTCTAACTTTTGTAAATATCTGAGGTAAATTAATACTTAACAAAAGGGGCTGACATATGGTTAAGTTTTTATAAATAGGTACTTCCGTAGTATAGCATCGTTTTTCAATACGTCTTTAAATATATTTCTTTTATTTAGCTATATACGAGCGTTCAAATCAATTTGATACTTACAACTTGTAGATAAATTTTCATGGGCTTCCATTTCTAATATTCGCGGTACATATATGCAGACCAACCGATCAACAGTATATATAATTCAGTTTAGTTCGACAGTTTAGGTAACATTTTGTTAACAGGTGAAAGTCGTTAATTACTAAAACTAGTTTAAGATATGTTTTCGTCAATATGTTTAAAACAGTTAATTTATTAAAAGACTCCAAACATTGACATTTTTGGAGTCTTTTAATAAAGACAAAGAGAAAGTAAAAAAATATATTATATATTAATTATTAATTAAGGTTAAAAATTAAGATATTCTTATAATAATTATTAATGTTCATTTCGTTAACATTAATTGTTCGAAGAATATTTTTTCTCCTGAATGAATGTTTAAACTTTGTGGTGTTGGTTAAAATTTGAAGAATGGTTAAAATTAAAGAATGGTTAAAATTTATATAAAACATAATTCAACAATGTTAATGTATAAAACATAATTCGTTAACATTGATATAAAAAATATTCAATAATTTAAACAAAAAACTTTGTATTAACCACGTTAATTCAAAAGTACGTTGACGTCAACTAGTTTTGATCCCATCGTGTCTGTAAGAACGGATGTAAGTACACCAATAACAACCCTTTATTAAATATACCTACTAACCAATGATATGGTGGTATCGAAACCGGTCACCTTCAAAATAATTAACGTGATTAATACAAAATTTAACATTTGTTTAAATGAATAATCATTTAAATATTTTATTGTGATAGATAAATATAAATTCGAAAATAATAATTTGTGTTAATTAAAATGTAAAAACGTAATGTAAACATTATACAGTCCGTCCAATGGAGTGGAGAATGGAGGGCTGGAGGCATAATAGAGGAACGCGTCCATAGCTGCATATTATCTTATCTATGCCCATAGACGTATATAAAATATAGACTAGTCATTATAAAACAAACCTGAGACATCTAGTCTCTGCTGTCTTCTATTACGTACTAAATGTATCAGTTAGAAAGAGAAATTATTTTCATAACCATGTATAAGAAAGGACAATAAAACATAACTTGACACACGAATGCATATGAAGTTATAGCGAATGCTTTTGCTTTTTATCTTAACAATTTATAAAATCAAACTTGAAATGTGCCTGTTTGTTGTGTTAGATGGTGGTTAGATGTTGTAGTGCTTCATCACGTAATAAAGAAGAGGACATAACCTTTCATAGGTGAGTTTTATGTCAATAATTTGCGGAAAAATTGAAATCAAATTTGGAGTACGGAGATATCAGTATTTTATACGTTGGTAGTCTATGGTCTTTTCTGTTTTTCTTATAGCGCAGCACACGTGTAAAAGAAATACAAATAGAAACAGGGTTGAGTATTGTATTAATATTTTTCGATAACATTTTTCCAAATGAATAATTTTAAAATATTTATTTTAGGATATATTTTTATATTAAAAGTGCTTTAAATATTTTGTTTCTCTTATTATGTTCAAATAGTTTTTTTCAGTAATTTATTTGCTTTATACAATTATTTGTAGAGAACCTCAAATCCATATCTGGAGCATTCATATTTATCAATTCAAATTTTAAGTTAAATTATTTGTAATATTATTTGTTGTTTGTTTTTATATGAGAGATTATGAGAGTTATATGAGAGAAGTATTTTAATTTGTTTCATTTACAGTATTGCGATGTAAATAAACAAGTCGAGGAATCGCTCGCGCCACTACCAGGGCAAGAATCAACGGACATATGTGAAACACAAAGAATATACGCGAAACACCCGGAAAACCAAAATTAGAAAAAAAAGGTTCTGCAATAAATAAATGTAAAAGGCTCTCTGCAATCGTTAGAAATATACAAGCACAGAGAGTGCGAAATACAAAAAAAAATAGTGTTACTGAAAAAAGTGATAGATGAATTAAGAAGTAAAAGGTATATTTCTGAACAAGTTGAAGAGTACAATATAATACAATAATCCTGAAGCAAAGGACATTGTTCTCGAAACATGTAGATTGTTTAATTTAATAAAGTGGTAAAAACAAAGTGATTTGTGTTTTATTTTAAAGTTGAAGATCTTATAAAATGTGATACTGAGGGCAGTCATAAAATATTTCTTAAATTATATGGATCGTGGTAATATTAAAGAAAAGTTCTGTAAATTGCTAAAATGTTAAGTGAATTGTTTTTATATTTGATTTTTAATTTAAGGACATTTACATTTTTAAAATTTATTCCTTCGAAATCCAAAAGAGGAAACGAATGTTCCTATGCCGCTGTTTTTATTAATTATATTCTTCATTGCACAGTGATCGTATGCACTTAATATCGCGCGGACATTTATACATTTTGGGCACCCTTAAACCAACTCCCGCAATGTGCGTCTGTGTTCACAGTAATTCGTGTGGCGTGCTGTGTAGCAGATATTTTGGCTTGTAACTAGTCTATATTTATAGTACGTCTATGGTTTAAGTACAATCAATGTTTTTTCATTTGTTTTTGTATCAAGGCGTGTTTTCGAGATGGTTGTCGATTTGTCCACCGAAGTATTCTTGGTGGCTTTACTCGGTTTGCGATTTCAGCTAGCGCTTTCTAGTTTCTTCCTTAGTTAAATTACATTTCGAATTATTATTTGTATTTAGTATTTAATCGTAATTCATCTCGTCGTTTTTCGATACGTTATTTTATTCGTTTTCTTTGTTAAGAGAGGCGGCCCCCTCCTAGGTGGAGGCTTGGTAGAATCGTCTAAGTCGCCTGGATAGACGATTTAGCTTATGCTATCGTTCGGGTCATCATGGATGGACTTAGACAACTTAGCTGATGCTATCGTTCGGGTCATCACTGTGCGAACCTCTCAAGGCCTGTTGACCCGACCGGTGGTTAAGGTTTGCCTCCTACCTGAGGGTTAGCGCTTCTAAAACGGTTTCATTTCGTATTAGTTTTTTTATTATTATTTTTTTTATTTTTTTATTATTTTTCTTATCGTGTGTCATCGTTCTTTTGGTCTATTTCTTTTCGAATAGAGACGCTCTTGTTCAAAATGGAAACTTTACAAAATTCAAGTGAACCAATAAATCAAAAAAGTTCCCGAGTTTCCATCCGCACATTTTGATTTTAGTTTATATAATTTTTATTGTAAGATTTGAGTCATGCATGCCTATTAATAAAGTTTCGTAAACATTATTTCTCACTATATTATTTTTACACAACGGTGACCGAGTATTCCACAGACATTCGTGATTCCTATAATAAGTCACGAAAAGTAATGTTTTATCATCTCCCCAACGCGCCATATTTGTGTCATCTGTCGCGGACTGAGAAGATCGCATTGATAATACTAGCCGCGAAGCCCGCGAATGACATAAGCATGCTCATAAATAAGCAAGTCTGTTCACACATGCTCCAAAGATACCCCTTCTCTATGGTGAATGACAGTGGCATGCTTATAAATCAACCGGCGGTTGATTTTTGAGCATGCCACTAGGTGGTACACACATGCCACTAATAAGCATGCCACTGTCAAAGTCGATACTGCGCATGCTCACGTGCCACTAAATAAGCATGTGTATCAGACGCCTTACACTACTCCCTCCACCGGATATAAATGTAATGCACTCCAAATTAAATTTAATCCTATTAATTCCAAATTGTAAAATGATACCACCCCCCAACCGTTATAAATTTAAATTAACTCAATTGAGTTAATTGAATTCAATAATCTCTTGTTACATAATTGATTATTGTTTATCGAGAAGTAAAGTTTGTTGTAGGCCGAATGGGCATCGTTAGAGGGATATTAATATTTAATAAATTTTAATGCTGTTAAAAGGGCTATCACTGTACGTTAGCGCTCTAAATGTTTCATGTTATTTTTTTTTCTCCGTGTTTTTATCGATACAGAAATCATACCATTTTCTTTTATGGCAATAATTGTTTTCTCTTTCTACGTAATTAGTAATCTGTATTAATTTAAGTGCCTTGGCCTTTGAGAAATGTGGAATTTTTCTTTATGCCTAGTAAAATCTTGATAGTTAGATTATTAGGTTGTGTTCCTCAAATAAAATAAAATTGTACACATGAAAAATCATCCACACACAACATAACCAAGTATTTCTTAGTAACATTTTACAACTATGATGCAAAAATGTATAGTCATTCCCCATCACTCTTCCGGAAATCCCATCCACCTCCTACCTGGATTACCATGGATTTAAAATGGAAACATTGCTATTATTAGAGGTTTTGCAAAACAGTGGTACCTTCCCCCTTTCTTCTTCTTTTTAACTAAATACAACTATATATAGGTATTTTTATAGAGTAGCTTGTTGGTGTAGTGTTTATGACGCTCGCCCGGTTTTTCTACTTGGTGGTTGGTGGTTCGAGCCCAATTTCAGGACGCCAGCAATTTTAATAACACAGGCTTTTGGCATAGTTTGAGAATAGTATGAACATTGTTGCGACACGTATTCTGTGTTCATATCTCTTTTTTTAAAAAAAAGAAATTTGGTTAGTTTTTAAGCCGATAAATTCATTTTTAAAATTTATAACATTGCGTTCTTTTTTCTAGTAAGAGCTTTTTTTCACACTATGTTATACAATTTTCAAAAATGACAAAAGGCATTTATTTAGAAACATTATTTCCAAGCAATTTTAAAAATGTAATCTGTTAATTGTAAAAAATGCGACATTATTATCTTGAAAATTTCCCCGCCTGCATGAATGTACTATTTCAAATGAAATTTATTTTTAGGACGTTAGGACAACTAGAATTTCTGGGACAGAAAGCAAAATTAAATAATTATTTAATTGCGTATTATGTTGTATTAAACTCTAAATAATACTTATATCAATTAAGCTACGAAGGCTATCATAAAAATATATTTCCAATAAATTGATTTGTTGTCCACAGCTCACCTGATACAAACGCCTGGCTAACAGAGAACAAATTTTCCACCATTAAAAAATTTCTTGCAGACATGCTTTTTTAGTTTAGCGACAATACATATTAATTTTTATTTTTTTTTTAACTTTGTTTAACTTTTTAACTTTTTTTAACTTTTTAACTTTAACACACATGTTGAGTTATATAAACAACTACTACGGGTTCGAGAGGAGCAGTCTCTTTCATAATCAAGTGAACTTAATAACTTATCAGGTGAACTTATTAAGTCAAAAAATAATGTTGCACAACAAAATAACTGCCAAATCAATTAATAATATTACTACCCTAATGCTACTATTAATAATAATTAATAATGATCCTTGCGTGTAACCTGAGCTACCCGCTGATTGACGTGACACTCGGGTGCCCGGACCTCATTAGTGGCTAGTCATAATAAGTGTTGTTGTAATTCCAGCGAGTTACGGATAGACAGACGGACATTCAAAATTAGAATAGTTGTTACCGGCAAGATACTTGCCTAGTGGCTTATCAGTCGGGAAGGTCGAGCCCATTCACTTTAGGTAAGCCTTGCGGTGTAGTGTGAGTAATACCTTTTGTAACACGTAAATTGTGTATTGGTATTCCTTTTTTAAAGCTATTCCATTCTCAAATTCCCAATTCAGTATCACCCTGGCAGTCGCGCGGAGCGGTCGTTTCTTTGTTTAATATTTTTTATTTAAAAATACGGTAAGATCACGATACTGTGATCACAGACTTAAATCAATTTAATATAAACTAGCTGTGCCCGTGCGGCTTCGTACGCGTAGATTTTTAGTACACTGTTTGGATTGTCATAGAACTTTCGCGAACCTTCTAGAACATTTTCCTTCCAGAACTTTCAAGAAATTTATCGAATGTACAGGAAACTTCTAGACACACCGACATTCCGCCACTCAGTTTAGAACCTTATAGAACTTTCGGGAATTTTCTAGAACCTTCTCCTTCCAGAACTTTCTAGAGCAGGTTCGTTCTAGATTCACCGACACAGTCAGCGCGCCTATTTTGAAACAATCTGGAGCATTTGCGGCCTTCCCATAACAAAACAATGTGCCAGAAAGCACATTTTCGGCACCCACTCGCACACATGCTCAGCCACCCTCACCAAACTCGCATATTTTCGATGTGACACCAAGGGCTAACCACCGCCATAACCACCGGTGCGTGGTTGTGACTGGTTGTGGAGAAAACTTGGCGGATAGGGAAACACGGGTTTCTTTTTATATATATACTAGCTATGCCCACGCGGCTTCGCACGCGTAGATTTTTAGTACACTATTTGGATCGTCATAGAACTTTCGCGAACCTTTTATTTCCAGAACTTTCAAGAAATTTGTCGAATATACAGGAACCTTCTAGATACACCGACACATTCCGCCACTGAGTTTAGAACCTTATAGAACTTTCGGGAATTTTCTAGAACCTTCTCCTTCCAGAACATTCTAGAGCAGGTTTTTCCGGAACCTTTTAGACTCACCGACACAGTTGTCGCGCCTATTTTGAAACAATCTGAAGCATTTGCGGCCTTCCCATAATAAAACAACGTGCTATAAAGCACATTTTCATCACCCACTCCCACCCACGCACAGCCACCCCCACCAAACTCTCATATTTTCGATGTGACACCAAGGGCTATCCACCACCATGACCACCGGTGGGCGGTTGTGGCTGGTTGTGGAGAAAACTTGGCGGGTAGGGAAACACGGGTTTCTTTCTATATATATATATACAATTATATATATTATATATATTATATATATATATATATATTATATATATATTATATATATATATATATATATATTGATATATTGATATTGATTTAGATGAGGATTCGGAGTCCGATGCAGACGACAATAGTTTATCTTATTGATTAAAATTAATTTTAAGATTATTAAATCATTCAACTACAATTGTATCTGCTTATATGTAATTCATTTTTAACTCGCTATAACCCATCAAAAATAAAGTGCTTTTGTTATATACGTACTTCGGCCGCCATTTAATGCTGAGAGAACAGCGCTACCTAGAATAGGGTCTTGATAACGTTACTGATGGACATTATTAAAAAGAGAATTACGGTTTTTTTGCTGCTTATACCTCATTGTTATATTATATCACATTATTATTGGAACATTCTGGTAGCGTTAGTGATGGACAGTGTTACGTAGAGAATAATATATTTGAATTAATGATTAATACCAATGATATATACGATATAGCAGGTAATGGGTTCACTTAATAGTTTCAATTTTCAATAAAGTGAAATATTTAAAAAAAAATCCATTTTAGAGTAGGTATATTATTTAAAAAAGCATATACTCAATGTTTTCGTATTATTTAATAACATAATTTTGAAATCATATTTATTTTGAAAACGGAATGAGTTTTTTTTCTATTACTTGTACCTATGCTTATTACTTCCTTTCTTTTAACTTTTCTTTAACTTGCTTGCTTGATGCCAACACTTTGGACCGATTTTTAACCCTTTTCCCGTGATCCAATCGAGCTGAAACTTTGCAAGCAGACTCGTGGCGACGACCAAAATGATCTATTAAATTTTCGTTAAAAAAATGATAATTGTTACGGACGGGTAGATTATGATGGCAACATCATAATACGATGACCCATCTCAAGTCATCAGAGGGGGGCCCCTTTTAGGGCCACCGTCCTTGTGATAGGACAGACACTGTGAGTATGACAACATGCAGGAACATACAACAGTGGGGGTGCACAGCATCCCACCACGCGTCCGCGCGGATAGTCGGTGCGGGTGGCGAGTCCAGCGCTGCGATCCTAAGGAGGATAGAATGCCGCACTGACGCGATACAGTGGTATCTCCGGAGGAACGCGTGGACGACCGATCGAGCAACGGGCATCCTGAGGCTGCGATCGGTCTCCAAGAATTCCCTGAAGAAATTGCATTTGTGTCTTACAAAATGAATGTTGTGAAATATTTGAAATACTTAAGTTGCAATTTGAAAATTCTTAAGAAATGAAATACTTTAAGTTGAAATATCTTAAGTCGAATGAAATATTTAAGGCATTAGTTAAGACACTTTGTAAATGTAATTTATGTATTTTTTGAATAAAAATCTATGTGTCTTGTTTATTCAAATACAGGGAAAGCTCGCGCGACAGCGCGGAGCGCAGCGTGTACCGTTATGAAACGGCCACTAGTTTGATGAAATTTGGTAAAACTAAGGTGAAGAATCCTTCCTCAGAGAGACGAGGAAGTGAAAATACCTAAGTATTTAAATGCGCCAAGTACACCCTCATTGTGATATTTTAATTTGAAATTAAAAGGTAACATTTTGTTTGACCGACCCCTTGGAGTAGGCAAACACCTTGTTAGCCCTGCAAAGTAAATGGGTTCCAACGCGACAGGCCTCACGGCCGAACGCCTGGCCAGTCGATATTTTGAACTCAGATTACGGACGTTACAGACGTCGTATCGACCTGAAACCTTTTTTATCATGTTTCTTGTGCGAACATCTATTGAAATGATATGTTTTCACATATGTGAAATTCCTCGGGCGCGCTTGATTTGTCGCGGCCTACCTTGAATGCTTATTACACAAGTAATATTTATCTGACACACTTGAAAATATCGCATCGGTTTGTACTTGGTCGAGATCATTCTAATATAAATAATTAGAATCTGAAACATACTCGTTTTCTATTTTTTACTGATTTTAATCTGACCGCCGCCGCCGGGCGGGCAAGCGAAATATGGGCAAAATCACAAAAGTAGAAATAACTTCCGACAGAAGTGTCCGATCTTGATGAATCTTTTTGCGTCATGATCGCTAAGTAAATACCTATCTGGAGAGTATACACACTCTTATGTAGACTAATTTTTTGAATTTTGAAGAAAAATTGACCTTTTGAGATTTTTTTAAAAACGCGATAAGTATAGAAAACCACTTCGTCCATAGTCGAGAGTGGTATCAAAATATAGGTTAAGGCAAGTATTACGCAGTAGTCATGCAAAGCATCGCAAAACCTATGAAGTGCCTCTTTTTTTTAAATACTTTTTCATAATTTTCAAATTTTGACTGAAATATGTTCTCCAGTTTTATATAGTATTTTCCTAAATACGTAAAAACGGTTTGCTTCCGCTTGGCAATTACCTACTGCGAAAAATAAAACGATGCTTACTTACTTATCGATACTCAACTATAAAGAATATGTTGTGTAACAAAAATAATTTCAATAATTAGCGCTGGCATTGCATCCGGCGCCCCTATCGCCTTGGCGCCTGTGTGCGCCGCACACTAAGCACACAGGGGCGGTGTGGTATCCGTAGTAGGCAACCTATAGGTAGTTAGATGAATTTACTTTGTAAAACTTTTGTAATAAATCATGTATGAAAATTAATCTCTTTCAGTTCCTTGTGAAGTCCATCTAAATTAGCCTAATAATAATCTCATGTAATTACTGTCCGTTGCTTTTGATCGAGTCGAGCCCACATGTCTCATGCTCTACTACGGCGGCTGGTGGTGAAAGATCCGCGGTCGAGTGGCTGCAAGATAATCGGAACAGATATATCTTCTAGACCTTTCCACGCAAACACCACTCTTAGTTCCCTTACAATATATATATTCATATATATATATAAACGTCGGGAGTTTAAAGGTCTTTTTCAGGACTGTTTGACGTGGGTTCCCCCAGAAAGTAGTTCGTCATATATATATACATATATTTCTTCTTTCTTATGGAATCATTATGGGAACTACTGACAAATTAAGCCATCTCCTAAAGACAAATAATATTAAAACTATTTTTAGAACCGAAAATAAAATATCGTCTCTACTAAGAACCCCCAAAGACAGAATTCCTCTGAAATCACACGGAGTGTATAAAATTCCCTGTTCTTCGTGTGACAAAGTATATATCGGTCTTTCGAATCGAGAAATATCATCGCGGGTAGCTGAACATAAAGTAGATGTCAGAAATAAAAAGATTACTTCATCTTTAATACAGCATGTTTTAACCGAGGGCCACAAAATAGATTTTGATAATGTACATAACATAGCTAACCTTAACATAGAATCATCGCGCATATACCGAGAAGCAATGGAAATTTTCATTCATAAAAATAACATGAACAGCAGAAATGATTCCATAAGAACACCAAATACCTGGACTAATTAACTTTGAAAATTAACCCACAAAATTCAACAATAATAGAAAAACCAATTGGTAAAGTTATATATATGTTTTATTAGAGATTTCCGCGAGCGCTATTATATAGAACAGCAGTAGTTTCTGGAATACATATCTCGTGTTTCCTGTAAATGGTCTCCCTGAGAAAACCCAGGCCGACGTTTCGGCACGGTATCACGTGCCATTGTCAAGGCTAAAAAGGCCTCAAAAGTTACAGACTAGCCGTACTTGTACGCGGGTGACATGAAAGTCTCCAACCAAGGTGGGAGACTTCCAATGTATTTATACTGTTCAATTATTTCCGGGCATCAGTAGAAAATGAATGTTAGTAAACTCTTATCATGAATTATCCTTAGTTATATCCCAAAAAATAAAGAAGTACATATCGCACCATTAATCATAAAGTGAAATAACTCAAAATTTACTTTTGGCGGGTTTTTATCATGGCGGGGACTAACTACCCAAGGCCAATGTGTTCAGTTTAACAGCCTGTTCCGATGATTAAAATGACAGAGATAGGAGACAATCTTTCTCTTTAATAGTAATGCGCGAGCCTAGTTGATACTCAGAAAGTGATCGAATTCAGTGTTACGCCGGCTTCTAGCGAAGGGAAAAACTTCATTTCAAAATTAAGACTACAACACACACACGTTCACCAGTTTGAAGACTACAAAGTGTACACTACAATTGTAGTAAAAACTACTCTAAGTGAAGTAATTGTAGTACTACGAAATGAAGTGAAGTAAATTAAATGAAGTAAGTGAAGTGAAGTAATTGAAGTGAAGTAAATGAAGTGAAGTAATTGTAATAATAATGAAGTGAAGTAATGAAATGAAGTAATAGTGAAGTAAATTTTTAAATGAACTGAAGTAATGAAATGAAGTAATACTGAAGTAAATTTTTAAATCAAATAAAGTATTTTTTTCCCAAATAAAAATTTGGTGAGCTAAAAAAAAAAAAAAGGTCAACGACAAAAATATTTAAATAAATGACGATATTTTCTCCAAAGTAACATTTGGCGACCTAAAAAAAAAAAGGTCGCCAACCAAATTTCTTCGTTCGATCCCAAAAAATTTTCAAACCATGGGGGGGGGGGGTTGTTACAGTTTCCAGAGATTTCTTTGTTTAGCTACATCAACTTCCCAAAAATTTCACGTAAAAAATACACTATTTAAAATGTGTTTCTCATACTTTCGATAACTTTGAAGTGTATGTACTTTGTAGTGTTCGCTTTGAAATGAAGTGTACTATTTGAAGTTTATACTTTCAATAACTTTGGTGTTCGTAGTTTGTAGTGTGCACTACACATCAAAATGTGCGAAGTGTACACTTCAATGTAGTGTAGTACTACATTGTAGTAGTGAGTACAGAGCGGACCCATCACTACCGGCTTCGTTCATAGCAAGGTCTCTGACGAATATTAATAAGAAAATAATTAAGAATATTAATAATAAAAATTATTAATAAGCAATAAGTCAAAGTATTTCCATGTTATACTATCAGGTAAGTATTTATTTTGGTTACTTATTTTTCAAAAAGTGCAATTCTTCAGACTTAGTTCAGTTTATTAGAAAAAATTGAAGTATTTTGTCGATGAATTTGAGACTTGTTACAGTTTTCTATAAATTATATTATGGGATTTGGAGAACATTTCCAGTTGACGCACTTTTTTATTAAGATATTTAATAAAACCACGAATGATTGAGTAGTATTGTTTCAGTATTATAATCTTGATTCATAAGAAACGTAGTATGTTTTGGTTTTGTTTCTGTTTACTATTTATTTTTTAAATACAAGGCAAGTGCCATCTAGATGGCAAAACAACTTTAGAGTTATTTTCCGTTTTTAGTAAAAAAACAAGATAAAGTTGATGTGATAAATTTTGTGTGATATTAATTAATAAAGCGATAATTTAATTTCAAATTTTGTATAATATGTAAAATATATTTTAAGTATTCATTGTCAGATTTTAGGATGGCTTCGAGGGCATGAGGATGGCTTTGAGGAAGGTTTTTTTTTGAGGAATCCTTTTTTAAGGCTACGTTAGACATCTCTGATCGTACGATATTTACAATACGGAAAAAACAGAATGAGAATAATTTTTCATTGTCTTTCGATTTTGATTTGAGAGGTTGACATCAGTCATAGAAAAATTAGTCCCGAATTAAGAACTGCCCTGAAAAAGCACATTCAATATATCCCTACAATTAAATCACAATACCTACGAGCTTCTACATCAAGAGAATATATTGATGGCAGCAAAGACTTGTATAATGATTTTAAAATAAAACAAGAAAAGGAAAATAAAAACGCTGGTACTTACGTAACAAAATATTTACAACGGAATTTAATCTCTCATTTTTCCAATCCAAAAAGGATCAATGTGATCTTTGCAACTCTTACTGTAATTCTAATACTGATCAAAAGAAAGATCTTGAAGAAAAATATCAAACACATATAGAAGACAAGAACTATAGTAGGATTGAAAAGCTCAATGATCGCAATAAGGGTAATAATAATGTCAGAGTGGCTGTGTATGATTTATAAGCTGTGCTGCAGTGCCCAAAAGGTGAATCTTCGTCCTTTTACTACAAGTCAAAATTGAACTGCTATAATCTCACTATAACCGAATTAACACCAAAGGAATGCAATGTAGCCTACAAAAATGTTCACTACTATTTTTGGTCAGAATGTGATGCAAAACGCGGTGCCATAGAGATAGGCTCATGTGTGTGGAAATATTTCAAAGGCTTCAGCGATGAAGGTGATGAAGAAAAGGAAGTCATATTTTACTCCGACAATTGCTGCGGCCAAAACAAAAATAAATTTATAACATCTCTATACCTCCATCCTATACAAACATTAAACATTAAGAGCATCACACACAAATTTCTAATTAGAGGCCATACGCAAAACGAAGCTGACAGCATACACAGGCTCATTGAGAAGGAGATTAAGAAAAACCTAAAATCCGGACTGATATATACACTGGACCAGTATATTACTTTGATTAAGAGTGCTAAAAAGTCCAAACCGCCATTGATGGTTAAAAAACTAATTTTTGAACCATTTCTGGATTTGAAATTACTACAAGAAGAGTGGGGATATAATTTTACAACAAATACAGAAGGAGAGAGTATTAATTGGAATAATATAAAAGTATTAAGAGGAACGAAAGAAATCCTACCTCTTTTTTTTTATAAAACATCATACAAGGATGAAAACTTTAAAGAAGTTAATGTGAGAAACAAAAGAAAGAAAATGAAACCAATATCAGAAATAACACTACAAGCAGCCTATTTTCTTGATGCAGGGTTTTATAATTCTATATTAGTGTTTTTGTTAATTTGTTACCAATAATAATGAGATCTCATTCATAACTGATTTTTAAGACTGATTATGAAGATAAGTCTAAAGTTCATATTTTTTCATAATAACGTTAAAGGTATTATAAAAATTAAAATTAACAATAGTTAATTTTAATTATTATAATACTTACTCAAATTAAATTTTTGAGAGATTTAAGTTTTTGTTTTGTTTTGATTACGACTTCCAAGTCTATTTAAATTTTTGGAATGAGTTTTTGTTTTGTTTTGATTACGACTTCAAGTGTAGTTTTTTTATATTATTATTAAATAATTAATGACAATTATTGTTTTTTAATTGAACCATTCAATTGTTTTTGATCAAGATTCTGCGTTCCAATCTTTTAATTTCATAATAATTACTGATAAAATAAAGAACCTTAACATCTTTTTAATATTAAGAAGTAACTTTTTTGTAAATTTAAATCTATTTATTAGAAATAATAAAAAATATTTTTTCAGTAGTTAAATTTAATTAGTTCAAAACTGCATCAAATCTAAATGTATCTTGTCAGGTGGATTTAATATAAAACTGCAGCATTTGCTATTACTTCGACTGTGATTATATTTTGTGATTTAATTTTTTGTCATATAGTGAAATAACTACGAACTTTTTTTAAATGTTTATTTTAGCGCACTCCTTTTAACGAAATTGATAATTTTGTTCATAATTATATTAGTTCGATAATTGTACTAATTAACTCTACTTTTCAAATTAACCTAAAACCTATCCCTTTTTCTTATGACAGATTAAAGTTGTTTAAGCGATCACGTCAAACTTTAATTGCGTTTTCCCACAAAAAAGAAATTTTGAGTTATTTCACTTTATGATTGAAGGTGTGATATGTAGTAGTAATAATATTACTAATTCATTATTAATTATTACTAATTACTAATTCATAATTAATTTATTGCCTTTGCTTATCCCAATTACATAATGGGCAAAAACAGTTTGAAAATTCCTGCATAACGGTTAGCAAAAATGCTAGATCCCAGCTTGGTTTTGTTTACATAAGGAAATAATTAAAACGGAAAAATACTGTTTTCAATATGTATTTTCTCCTACCTATACACACTTTATCATACAAATATTTACATTAAAAATATGCTGACTGTAGGATGGTATTTTCTTCTACCATCATACATTTAGTTACAAACACACAAAGCTAAAACACTATTCATTTGTTCAAGGTGACAAACATCACAATAATTATTACATTTCTAGTTACTTAACAGCTATAGATCTTTCTTATCAAGGCGCTGAGTTGGTGCAGGATAACACATGTTTTGATATTATCGACTTACATACAATGCCATGTCCAACATTCAAGTATATCGCACAAAAATATGCAATGCGAAAATATATATTTCAAATAAACTTAAAATGTTTATGTATTCGTAAATATATATATAGTTACATTAATTAAAAGCTGAAAATTTTTCAATCCAAAAAAGTGTAAATGCTAAATTGTATGTAGATGTATTGGCTTAATTTGTGTATTTTCATTAAAATATATTTGTACATTTCTAACCCGCTACAATATGATTTACTACACATTACTTTTATCTGACCTTTATTTGTATTTGTCATAAACATACAAATCTTAAACTTATAAAATTGGTTGTTCTGAGGATACACTAAAAAATCTTTCTTCATAAAGTGCACATCTGCTGCCTTTCTGCTGTGAAGGTGTTGCGTTTCTGCCACAGTTCTGGCCTTTATAAATCTACTTTTTGTGAAAGAATTCCACAAGGATAAAAACATTTTTCTTCCCATTGGTTCAAATTTGGTCTTAATAGCCCTTACCAAAGTCCATTTATGTTCTTACAGCATTCACATATTCATAAGCCATGCATACACAGATTGTAATAAACTCGGGTAACTTTATTTTATGAGCAGACCTGCATACATTTCCAGTCAAAAATTTTCAAACGATGTGTAAAAATTTAGTAGCAGTTATGTTTTTTATCAGAATATTGAATCAATATGGGTAACACATTTTTTTCTAAGAAATATAATTAAATGTGTTTAAATTTTAAATTAATAAAAGGCCACAATTTTAATAAAATGCTTATATATTTTTAAACAAATAAAATTTTGCACACAGCTTGAACATTTTCAACTCAAATTTTGAAAAGGCATCCATCATTACATTAATACATTTTTTATCATTTTTCTCACTTCCTTGTGTACTTTCTGGTACTGTCTTAATTATTACTGACTGAATACAAGGGAGCTAGGTTGGGCTAGTCAATGATAGGTTATTACAACCTAATTTGATTCAGCTGATTCATTTTAAAAAAAAATAAAATCCAGAAATCAATTTTCATATCTAGTCATGTGACCACAAAGTGCCAAGTTCATAAAATTACCATATTCAAAATATGTATGAGTGGACTTGCTGGCATGCTAAAAAACAGTGAGAATTACTTAAAAAATTGTTTATTCATGATTAGTCTGACACAATTTTTTACTTTAATGTATTTTCCAATACATAGTTATATTATACAAGCTTATCAAAATGTGCCTGCTTTGTGTTAACAAATTCAACCAATAAATTACAAGGGTGGATACTTTTAGCAGGAAAGCACCGTCAGAAAGTATAAACATAACATTATAGAACCATCTCAAGCATAACAACTCAGTATGTTTGTATCAAAAACTAAGACATTCTTTCAAAGAGTTCCCAGCCTAATGTCCAATCTCAATTCTCAAATATCTCATGCATCATCATCCCTGCCCTCTAACTTGGAATGGGTTATGGTCTCCCCTGATGCCAAGATGACCACATTTATTGCCTATATTGTCATACCACCTCATTTTGGATCTACATATTCTTTATCATCAGGTTTATCATTGAGCGGCCATTCTGCGAATTCCTATGCTGTATACGGCCTGGCCATCGAAATCATCCCAAGTTTATTAAATTTTCGACTTTTGGTTATAACGCCTGTGCTAGACTCCATTTGCTTTGATAGCCCTTCATCTAGTTTTGCTTCATACTTCTTAGTTACCATCCAGGAATTTCATGCCCCTGTCGGTTATATTACTTACTTTATTATTCTGGGCATCATACTCGACATCAGCTGTTTTTGTATGTTGATGTTGCAACTATCAGCATTCACTACACAAATAAACATCCATAATATATCAATGTACATAAAAAGGTATTTTTGCCTCTACTCCGGATAGAATATCCTTGCATAAATTTAAAAAATGAAAATTTAGCTCTCAGTAATATAAAAGATAGATTCCGTCAAAATAACATTCCATGCGATCTCTATCGGTTTCTGAAACATGTTACATATAATTTTCACATAAATGATTGTACTTCTTTATAAAACTTCCGTGATGACAAGCGTGACAAGCAAATTTTCGAACTGGATTTAGATTTTCGGACAAATCCTCAAATCCATTCCCAAATATACCATCAAGAGTCAAAAGTTTATATGGTAAATTCAAATGAATTGACTATTATTTATTTTAATTGCGAAATTCTTGTACAGTATAACCTCGTTAATTCGAAATTCAAGGGACCCAAAAAATACATTTCGAATTATAGGGGCCGCCGTTAATTCGAAATTTTAGGTACAAAAAAAAATCGCAGTGCGATTGTGAAATTCGCCAAAAATCGTAAAACTCTTGAAGAACCGTTAATTTCGTTAAATTTATGTTTATATTTAAAGAAATCACTTTGACAACGCAATATTTATTATGTCAATGCTAATAATAGATTGCATTTTGACATATTTGCTGTTCTCACTTGCGAAATAACTTTTGATTCCGCCTTTTTTCCGACTCAAACCAACAATGCACGGTTACTAGAAATACAACTGTCAATAAATACGTTAAACAATAAGATAAGTCACTATATAATAACATCTTACAAAGAAAATTAAACATTTTAATAACACAAACACAGATATTAGAAAAAAATCGAACTAAAGACAAATTTAAAAACATGAAAAACAATTTAAAACGCGTTTAGGTATGAAGATTAGCGCAAATGCAGCAAACTAAACGCAAAGAAATACGCCAAGAATCGTAAAACTCACGAAAAATTTGTGAAAAATTAAAGGGGCTAAATAAGTCATTTATATGATATTTTACGTCGCGTCTTTTCCGAAGTTAAATGTTGTAAGTCATTTATACGATATTTTACGTCGCGTCTTTTCCGAAGTTAAATGTTGTAAATCATTTATACGATATTTTACGTCGCGTCTTTTCCGAAGTATAATATCGTATGTGCATTTCTACAAAAACCTTTAATAATTTCTATTTTTTTGTGATTATTTATGAAACTACAATATAAAGTAAAATATTGAAACGAAATTTCAAAAAAATTAGGCAATATTTAGATTTATACCGGACGAAAATATGTTCAAATCCTTCTCCTGTAAAATTGAATTTTGTGGGTTACGATATTATACGTAGGAGCCGTCGATATAGAGACCCTTCCGCCTTTGCTGTTTCTGCAAGAGTGAACTCCGTTGTAGTTATTAATTTTATATAACTCGGCTTCATGTGTTTTTAGCCATGTTTCTGTGAGGACGAGTATGCGTGGTATTTTATTTTGCAATACAATGTTCAGTTCATCCACATTTGGCTTGAGGCTTCGGGTATTAAAGTATAGTATTTTCAGCTTTGTTTTGTATTCATCTTGTTTTTTAGGTTGCTATTGTTCATAGTTAATTTTTCTTTTTTGGTGTTCAAGTTGTCTTTTGTAGGTTGGACATTCCATGTCTGTAGCGGTGTGGTTTGTGGAAATTTTGAGGTTTAGTCATATTGCGTTTTTCTTGCAGTTTATGCATTCTACGGTTGGGCTAATACACTGTTCGCGGTTGTGTTCTTCTGAGCAGTTCGGGCATGCCATTTTTTCTTTGCAGTCTTTTGATTTGTGGTTGTATCCACAGCATTTGAAGCATCTCAGAGTGCATATTTCTTCTAGTATTGTGCATCTGTCCCATCCGATATGTAGTTTTTTTGTCTGCATTATTCTAGTGAAAGTGTTACCGTCCACTTCCAGGATCGCGCCATATGTATTCTGGGTTCGCTTGTTTTCGAAAAATTTTCTGACTTGTAGCATTGAATTTTCCATGATGCAATCATTTTGTGCTTTGATGAATCTGGTGATTGTTTCGTCATCGTGTTTTTCTGTTAGTCCAAATATTTTTATTTGGGGATATCGTTGTATGGGGATGCTGATTACAGATAAGTTTTAAATCTTCGAATTAGATCTGATGGGAAGTGTATCAGACTTATTATTACCGTATAAAAATGTGGATTAGACTGTTTTTATTAAGCAGGTTTTTTGCGTAAATGATATGCCATTCGGGATATGAATTAGCAAAAATTTGCAGTTAGTGGTGTTTTATTGTATAAAGGTCGATTTTTTTGGTCACAATACTATGAACAATACCTATAGGAGAAAGAGACAAAAGTTATATGTCCGCACTCACGCTAGATAGTAATGCAAAACTCACTTGACGCATGCTATCAGTTATATATGTTACAGCGAATTTGTATTTCCAGTGATATTATACTTTCACTAGTAGGAAAGTATATTAAAAAAATATTATACTTTCACTAGTATAAATACTGCCGATCGGGCAGAGTGGGGGCAGTAAAATTATCTCAATCAATGAATTTATAGATTCACTACATATTGTCTGTGAAAATATATTTTGTCCACGAATGCGCGCATTTCTAAAAGCATAGACAATATGGCTCGGCGCGCACTAAGAAATTTTCACTGCGCGGCGAAAAAACGCTGCGGCATAATGTCGCACCGCAGTGTTGTAACAAAGGATTTTGAATCGTATTGCGCACACTTACTGGCAAAATAACGCAGCGGCGAAAACATGTTACAACTTACAACTCGCTTGCGTTATGTTAGTCTATTCTGTGGAGGTTAGCGGCAAAATAATGCATCTTTTTAAAGTCTTAAAATGTCCATTTAAAATATTTGTCAATTATTATTCTTGAATATTTGTCATTAGATTTCGGTTTATGTCTAGTAGAGTCGTTATTGGATGCAATATCTTTACTACAATTTTTGCAATGAATCATTATTTTAATTAGATCTACAGGTACATCGTCCTGTAATATTAAAGGAACGATATTTTTTTATCAAACCATTCTTTGATTGCATTTATATTGTGATTAGCTGCAACAGTTATATCATTGCCTGTTTTGTTCTAAAGAATTATTGCAATGTCATCAGGAAATGCTATATTTTTCTCACGTAATTTAAACACTTGATTTACATAAATTAAAAATAAGATGGATCTGATAATATTCCCTGTGGGGTTGCAAAATCCAGAATAAATTTATAGGAAAATGATTTAATTCGATATGTGGATATCTTGTTTGATTCTCGTTCACTTATACACTGCAATATAGATCTGCAATCACTTTTTGTTATGTGTCTTTTTGTTTTCTTCAAAAAAGTACCTAGTATTGATAGGAATATCCTCAAGTAATTTAAAAATAAAATAAAAACAAATAGATCAATAATTGCATATTCTAAGAATCTTTAGAATAAATAATTAACATATAATCACAAGACAATATGTAGTAATTAAATTAGTTTGACATGACTTTTATTTTTTTGCCTCGTAATGCCTAGTAATTTGCCTACAGACTACGGAAGAACGGAAGTTAGATTGGGTTCATCAGTTTCCGTAATGAAGTTGGAACTTGAGAGGTTCATGTACCTACTGGATGTTATTTTTGAGTATAATTAGAAACAACTTGAACTTTGCTATATGTTTCGTAACAAAGTGGCTCTCTACTCTGTCCCTAAAAAGAAAATATGTGCTTGAAAATGTACATTACGACGCTTAACTGAATTTATTCTTAGTTTATTTAGGTATTCGATAATGACAAAAATTATAACCTAAAAATATAAGTACCCAATCATTTGATGAGTTTAATCGACTGTCTTTTGAATTATAAGATGATCTAGAACATCGTAAGTGTTCGCGATTAAAATTTAAAAAATACTAATCATTGAATATCAAAGCCCAGAGTCCAGAAGTGTGACAGTTCGAGAGAACGATATCGCCATAGAATAGAGAATATGCTATCGCTCAAAAGATAAGTAGTGACTTTGGACTAGACTAGTGTGGAATGAGACACAAAACACAAAAGAAATTTTGAAAAACAAGGTCCATGCGCCATTAGAATCTTGTTATAATATAATGAAGAATTGGTGCAGCTGAACTTTCAACACTTCTCCATAACTATTTTAATAATATACGGTATACCGGTATATAATGTGGATATGCACAGAAGAAATGAATAACGCAGTAAGAACATTTTTCACGCAATAACTTAAATAAAGGCCCGATTGTTTGAAGTTGGTTTAAAATAAACTTCGTTAAAGCATAGACTTTTACGAAACGGATGTCAATCTGTCAAATTCAATTTTGAAAGTTCAGAAACGAATATAATTACCCTAGTAAAATGTCAGTTAAAATATTGTATTAATTTCTATTGGTGAAAATCTGCTTGGATGTGATAAGAATGACCTTGAATATAATTTCTCTAAAATCAAGTGAAAATATAGACTCACACGAAATTCAGATTCACTGTAACAAATACACCGCGCATAGCGAACTGTTGTTTTAAATTTAATATAAACACATTTATGAGAATTATTAAATCATGTTTAAAACTTTCTGAAATTTCTTGGTGTTTACCCACTGTATTAATAAAATATACTGCTCAATGTTTAACGAAATTTATTTTCTTCAGCTACCATTTTAGCTGATGAAGGGCATCGACAAACCCATTAGAGTAGAACCTCATTAATTAGAAATTCAACCTACCCAAAGAAGGCTTTTCGAATTATGCATAACCCCGTTAATTCGAAATTCTAGGTACAAAAAAAATTGGGATGCGATTATGAAGTTCGCCAAAAATAGTAAAACTTATGAAAAAAGCCATTAATTTTGTGAAAAACATTTGTATTTTTGCATATTTCAAGAAATCATTTCGAAAACGCAATTAAAATCAAAGATCGCGACATTTCCATACTAATATATTTCTTGTTCCCACTTGTGAAAAAATCAATATATTTTATCAATTTTATCAAATTTCAAAAAAAAATCTGAATTTTGTGAACCAAAATGTATCGATTTATGGCACAAGGGCCTAAAAATTATTTTAATTATGAATTGACGGGGTTTTTGAATTATCGGAGTTAATCTATTATGAAATTAACATTTTGGGACCTGCGGGTTTGAAATTATCAGGCTTCGAATTAACGAGGTTTTACTGTATTATTAAGATGTGATTAATATTATTTCATTCCCTATTCATAAAATAATTAAACATTAAAAAATTGATGCACTATTATATTGTAATATTTTAAAAAGTTATACTTGCAACATGCGTCAGCGACTGTCTACACAGTACCAGGAGTAAAGAATTGACCCGTAGATTCTAGCTAAATTCAAATAATTAATTTGTTTCCTATATGTATTGCATGTTTCTGTATTGCTAAATTTTTCATAACTCTATTCACTTAGCTATATGGAAGTGCCACTACACATATTGAAAGCATCACTATTAATAGGTTAAACTGTGCTCAATGCTTTCACATTTGCACCAGTTATGTTTCTTGTGGTATGATTAGTACTGAAGATCTAAGTACATATAATAATGATCTCTAGCCCATTTTCACCTTTACTAAATACCTACAGTCCAGATTGCCCAAGTTCACTTATTTTTTACTTTTTGAAATTTGGAAAATATTTGGTATTTGGGAAAAATCCGTAAAGCCGCTGCCAGAATGTGCACAAGAAATTTATTAAGTTTGGATTAAAATCGGAATATTTTTCAATGTATTTCCTACTCGCAATATACTGCACAAGTAAATTTATGTGATCTTTAATCAAATTAAAAAATTCAACGGTCAAGATGAACGGTAAAAAAAAAAACAATTATTAATAATATGTACTATTTAAAGAATAATTAAATATAAATAAATTAGGACATTTTAAAGAATTGATGAAAACATCATATTTAATATGAACATTTAAAGAAAACCCATCCTTCTAAATCTACTAAAACAAACGATTTTCAAGAGCAATTATCAACACTATTCATTGCCACTATTTGCCAGATAATCATTTTTAAACATGTCATTCTATTTTTTTAAATTGCATAGTGGCAGTATTGTTTCTATACCCTTCATTTGGGATCCATTCCTGGGAAGAACATTTTGAAATTTACAGTAGTAGTATATCTATATTTCTGTGATGGCTAAATAATCAATCCAGTAATTAGAATTGTAGAATTTCTTTCCGATAGTATCAACTATTCTGCATTCATACACTTGAACATGTGAGATTAAGGAAAATATTACAAATTATAAATATTGTATATTTAAAATCGAAATGATTTTAAAAACACCACATTTATGATAATCATTTGATTTCAAATAGCCACAATAATAGAGGAACCGGAGAATTTAGAGCACTTGTGAATGAATGGATATTTAAACAAACAATATATACAGGGTTATTTGTAAAACATTAATAACCTCGCAGGAATATATTCCCGCCTTGATTATGAGTCGAAAATGTTCAACCTACTATGACTTAATATCAATAGTTATGGAGATATGCAACATCAAAGTTTGCATTTTTTTTTCAATATTTCTGACTTATTTTTTGTAAAACATTGGACTATCATTACACTAACTCATATCGATTACGAAAAATTCATTCGTTTCAATACAAGTTAAATAAAATGAAAAAAAACCTGAAAATGAATGTTTTCCAATTGGAATTTTAAGGTTTTTATTTTTTTAGTTGACTTGTATTAAAGGGAATGAATTTTTCATATTCGATATAAGTTACTGTAATGATAGTCCAACGTTGTACAAAAAATAAGTCAGAAATATTGAAAAAAAAATGCAAACTTTGATGTCGCATATCTCCTTAACTATTGAAATTAGGTGATAATAGCTTGAACATTTTCGACTCACAATCAAGGCAGGAATATAGTCCTGCGAGGTTATTAATGTTTTACAAATAACCCTGTATATATATATATATATGTTAAATCGAAGGCTTTCACGGGTACAATATGTGTTAGTTCTAACTACTTTGGGGGTAACCCGCGTCAAATTCTGGTCGTCAGGACCAGTCGTCTGCCGACCAGAATTTGACGTGGGTTACCCCCAAAGTAGTTAGAACTAACATATATATATATATATGTCTGTTATGAAAAAAATAATGTGCAAGTTAATAGAATACATACTATACTAGAATATATACACAGATAATTTCCTTAATCTTTCTCTAAACATTTTTCCAATAGACATATAGTTACTATTATGAATACACAAACACACTATATGTCTTTATTAATTTCTGTTTTATATTCAATAATCCATTTTATACAAATGCTAAGGCCTATAAGGAATGATTCTACAGAGACTCAGCTAAGGGAATTCAAACAAAAATTGCTACAATACTTATTGCAGGCATTAGAGTTTGTCTATGATAAGGCCTCTTATTTATGTACACATTAAACCATTGAAACTCATTCTAAGGCTACTGAAACAAGGTACATCTTATTGCAAACACTTTCTACTTCTCAGCTAATGTGAAGCTTGGTCTTTATTTACTATACAGATACATAAATATGTGTATAAAATATACTAAACCAAAACTGCTCAGATTCGATTGCAGTATGTATAGTGCTGTGATAAATAATTACATATATAAGTGGTAGTCAACACGGAAGATACAGATGTAGATACAGATACTGAGTGATATAAAAGTTTGTTACTAAATTATTTGGCAGTATGTGGCAAGACACTTTCTGTGGCTTCAATTATTCTACTCCGAGTACAACAATCAAAATATTATTACATACAATAAATACACACATACTTAATAAAACTGTGGAATTACTTTGTATAGAATGTTGAGGATAATTTTCTCGCAAAATCATAGAGATAACAAACAAAACAGAATAAAGACAGCAAATAAACAAAAATAAAAAAGCCAGGTGATTTATTATGCATATATTTAATTGTTAAGTGGGTATAGGCTGGCAGGTGTAGCCCACTGTGGGTCACTGCAGTGGAATATCACATGGATCCACCCGATTCACTTTACATACAAAAAGCACATATAAAATATTGTACATGTCTAGTCAGAAATTGTCTCCTTACTGAGAGGTATCTCTCGAGTGCAGTGGTACACGAGACACGAGCGCGGTCTCGCGGCACTCGAGCAGGTGACACCATAAGAGAAAGAGCGTTGACGCTCCTAATATACAATGCCCTAAACTTCCACACCAAACTTAGAAAGTGTGGAAAGGATAAAAAAAATTAAGTCATAAAGTAAAATATCTCCCGAAACAATCACCTTACTGGAGCGAACTTAATTATTTAAGAGATCTCTGGAAGTATGAAAGGATTGCGACCATTTTCCTTCCTTGTTGACTAAAGTTACCTAAAGGAACCCAAGGACGAGAATGGTCAACAATTGCTTCAAAACCGCTACAATCGGCACATTTCACTAAACACAGCGACCTGATCACAATATTTACACATTGTTTATACTTACAACTATTCATTTGTACATTAAAAAATGCACATCTTAAAAAATAAACTATCTTCGTAGGCTGTGAATGATTTTTTCGGCATACATATTTGGAAACAGCATTGGTTGGCTAATGTAACTGCATCTTCATACTCAGTTTCATAAAGCATCTCCTTCATGAAAATGATGCTTCACACGCACACAGACATGACTGATTAATTCAATGTTATTGTTGAAGTTGGAAAAAATAAACTTTGATTACTATGTAATTAATTTTAAAAACTAAAATAATGAACACTGCGAGTTGTCTTAGAACACACATCTAAATAATGTGAACTAAATACACATCTTTGAATACACGTCTTTGAACACACATTTACATTCACAAACAATAATATTTATGTTATGCATACATTAACAAAACTGTATATCTTAAAAAAGTATTTTGCCTAAGGTGATTCTAAAGTTGAAGTTTATGTGTTTCATCTTGTATCAGCCTTATTAATATCTACTAAACCCCACTCGTAGGTACACATCCACGCATCGTCCAGTCCTCTCTACAACATGAGTGATCGGTTACCATGAATGTTGCAAATTTTCATTCAGATTTACCCTCACGCAGAGCTCACATCCACAGCCCACACAAGATAATTGTAAACAGCTGCCATTGCAGATTGTATTTACTGTGTGTGTTCATTAAATAGCTACAACCACGATATTACTTGAACTCCGAATGTGAGAAAGTAACTTACATTAGCTACTCTATCAACTTACACACTCTACAATCCTTTTTACCTTAAACTCTCTGAACCATCCAAACTGTCTTACACTCTCTATATTGACTAAACTACCATACCCTCTCTGTGCCGTCCAAACTACCTAACACACTTAGACTTTCCGAACAATCTTTCACCCTCTGTACCATCCAAGTACCTGACACACTCAGTACTATCCAAACAATTTTTCACCCTCTGTACCATCCAAGTACCTGACACACTCAGTACTATCCAAACAATCTTTCACGCTCTGTACCATCCAAGTACCTGACACACTCAGTACTATCCAAACAATCTTTCACGCTCTGTACCATCCAAGCACCTGACACACTCAGTACTATCCAAACACTGACACACTCAGTACTATCCAAACAATCTTTCACGCTCTGTACCATCCAAGTACCTGACACACTCAGTACTATCCAAACAATCTTTCACGCTCTGTACCATCCAAGCACCTGACACACTCAGTACTATCCAAACACTGACACACTCAGTACTATCCAAACAATCTTTCACGCTCTGTACCATCCAAGTACCTGACACACTCAGTACTATCCAAACAATCTTTCACGCTCTGTACCATCCAAGCACCTGACACACTCAGTACTATCCAAACACTGACACACTCAGTACTATCCAAACAATCTTTCACGCTCTGTACCATCCAAGTACCTGACACACTCAGTACTATCCAAACAATCTTTCACACTCTGTACCATCCAAACTATAAAATGAGTGAAACATATTTTGTCTTGATCAGTCTATCGTTGAAAAATTATTACAAGATATAAAAAGAGACAATATTTGCATACTTAAGGTTACAATTCACTATAAAGGTGACGCAGGCAGTGACGAACATTTTGCTGTGACTTCCCTAAGCTACACTCTATTATGCTTGACTACCTGCCTAATGGAAATCTGTTTACATGAGCACTCCTTATAATTAACACAGGTGTCTACATTCTCTGATAAACAGACATGAGTAACGTTGCATTGTTTATTTTTTAAATTTAATATATAAAGTTTATAAGTGTGTTACAATTTGTCTCCTGACAAAGCTGCTCACTTCAAACAAAAACTGTTAAAACACTGAAGATCCGAAAAACACACAGACACTGTTCTGTAGCACTATAACTGTGATGAGGTATGATGTGGTATTGTACATTCGTTATTTTATTTTAAATCTTCACCAAACTCAAAAATGCCTGCTAAATGTCTTTATCATAACACCTTAATAATTATAAGTCCAAAAATGAGTCTTTAATGTTTATATAACATAGTGGTGACACCAAACATGACTGCAAAAATGATGATGTGTAATTTTCTGCAGTTGGCCAATCGCTAGCGAGCGTTCATAAAACGCAGTCGCACATTTGGTTATTGTTCGGGGTGTGTTGGTGCTGTCAGTCCCACTGATGGGGGGAGGGCGGCAGCTCCGAAGGGTGCGCCACTGTGGAACTGAAACATACAACATCCACATCACTTCCCTTCTGATATTACAACACTTTCTACCGCAATCTACGTTTACTTTTTTCAAAAAACACAAAAGTTAACAAACTGGTATCATAATAAGAAATATTTTGAACACATTCTTCATTAATCTTTAAAACAAATTTTCTAAATATTTTAAGTGCTTGGGAATGCCGAAAACAAATTAAACTTTTACAGTGTACCAAAAGTTATTCAAGCCTTTCAAAATGGCCATAGATTTACTAAATTAGACATTTACCTTTTAACATTGCCGGTAAATTTTCTTAGGTTATACAGTAGCACCTCTTTAATTCGAAATTTTAAGTACAAAAAAAATTGCGATGCGATTGTGAAATTCGCCAAAAATCGGAAAACCTCTTGAAAAAAAACGTAAATTTTTTTAAATTTATGCTTATATATCTGAAGAAATCCTTTTGAAAACGCAATATTTATAATGTCAATATAAAGATCGTGACATTTCTACTGCTAAAGCACATATTGACGTACTTAATTGCTGTTCTTAATTGTGAAAAAAAAAATCCATTTCAGTCACGTCTGAATGGCTGTAATCAAAAATGTTTAGTTATACCTACTTAAATTTATGGAATGCTTCTTCAATCTTAACATGAATTTAACTTTTGATTCCAATTTTTTTCCGGCTCAAACCAACAAGGCACAGATACTAGAAATACAATTGTCAATAAATACGTAAAATAATAAGATAAGCCACTAATAACATCTTAGAAAAAGAAAATTAAACATTTTAATAACACAAACACAGTTATTAGAAAAAAAATCGAAGTAAAGACAAATTAAAAACAATTTTAAATGCGTTTAGATACGAGGATTAGCGCAAACGCTGCAAAATAAACTATCCGCGCATATCAAGGCAGCCAACTGAAGAAAGCGTACAAGGGATTTCCCAATTTTAGGGATCGCGACAGACAAGAAAAGGGTATTCCAGAAGGTACCATGAATTGATTGCGAATGAAAAATGAAGCCATTAATTTTGTGGAAAATGTCTTTTTTTCATATTTCGAGAAATCATTTTGAAAATGCAATATTTATTATGCTAATACATACAAAGATCGTGGCATTTCTATTACTAAAGTACCCGATATTGACATATTTGTTGTTCTCACTTTCTATTTTCTCAATTTTGTAAAATTTCAAAATAATTTTGAACTATACGAACTAAAATGTGTTGATTCACGGCGCAAAGGGCTAAAAATATTTCGAATTACGAATTACAGGGATTATCGAATTATCGGGATTAATCTACTATGAAATTCACATTTTGGAACTTACAAGTTTTAAAAATTTCTAAGTATGGCGAATTTCCAATTATCGGGGTTCGAATTAACGGGGTTTTACTGTATAGGGTGAAAAGTCTGACAAAGTACATACATTTGACATCTCTGTTTAATTTAAATCATTACTATGTATACCAGGATGGTGAACATCACATGCCAAACTAAAAAAATTATAATTATATTATATTATTTTTTTACTAATAAACTGAAAAGGAAAATATATAAATTATGAAAACCTGTGTGTGAAATTAATTTTATCTATAAACTGTGAATATTGCGGGTAATGGCCTATTGAATCATTTCATTTAAATGAAGACTTTACATGCTTGAAAATCAAGACTAATAAATAAGTAATGAGAAAATGGCATAGATAATATCAATAACACAAAACAGTACATATATGATATGAATGTTAACCGGACACAATAAGGCATGCTGTTCTTAATAAAAATTAAGACATTTTGAAAAAACAAAAAATACCTATAATTATATTTTCTAGTAAAGTGAAAAATAATATACTGAATTTAATTATTATTTAAGAAAAGTTAATATGTACATATTGTGTATTTAGAAAATGTAATTTGAGGTATTTCATTTTTCACCAAGTTAATTTAACATCATTTAAACGCCACCAAAAACAAATCTGTAAAAATCAGTTTTACGTATACAAGAAGATAACGCCTTCGAAGGCAACACTCCTAAAAGAGAAACATTAACGAATCATTACACAAAAACAATCCTACTGAAACAGAATAACCTCAGGCAGATATCCCAATACGGCATGCAAGTACGCTACAACAGCTAATAGCTCCCTGACAGCAAACATGACCGCCAGTACCAACCGGAGGAACAACAGTAGCGTGTGAGTAGGACTATTAGTACAATCAACCCTTTTGAAACAGGCATTCAGGGGGCGTTAGCTAACACTATTTAGGAGAAGAGTGGAGCTAGAGAGAGAGACTAACCTGTCACGCGGCGCACAGAAAGATCACAGGGGAAAACAGAACTTTGGCTGCGGTCTTGAATGGGGAACAAACTTTTGGTTTCGGTTGTGCCCTGAAACTGGCCAATGGATACACACCATATGTAGTATCACGCATGTGATGGTTGCCGAGCGCATTTCAAGAGGGTTGATCAATCAATATGCAAGAAAAATGTACATTAAACAAAATGCCAACACAGCCATGGAAAATAAATACAAAATGTGTGGACACAGTAAAAGCAAGAAGAACAAATTTCCATGCAACATCCGGGGGACCCTCCGGTATCTAACTGCAAATTATTTAAGGAAATAAAAATGCTATTTTAACTATCTACTGTACATATCATAACTGATGAATATCAAAGTATAAGATTCAACAAACTACAATTTGCGGAGTGTGATGGGAAGCGGAAGAGAAGGAAGGGTCAGTCCCTACACTGCTGGGAACAGAGAACCAACACGGAGGGCATGGCCAACATTACGTTTCTCTAACTGACCTCTCAGTACAAAACAATAAGACTCATAACTAAGAAGAGAGGTAACGTAAATTGAAAGGAACTATAATCATCAGAAGTGCTTTGACACAAAATTGTGAATATCGAGCAGCCCCTTGAGACTGCCAGAAATCATCCCCCGACTGATTGTGGAAAAATAAAAACACATTGACACAGCATACAGTCACATTGCAAGTTTACTATTTATAATGTAGCCACATATCTGTGCATACACAAAGTCTCCGTGATCTGTGAAAATTAAAATGAATAATTAGCACAAAAAGGCCGAAACATTCACAAACACGAAGCTCATTCTGTCAGTATCTACCACTGTGTTACTACAGTTTAGTGCAGGTGCCTTGTGTTCATCATGGTATATGTGAATTTATTTAAGCATCATGTGATAAGTATGGCAATGAGGACAGAATATCCGCTTGCCCCTTTTGGGTTCTTCCACTTAGGTCCACAAATTAAAATTAAAAAGTTTTTCTCAATATGTACTCATAAATTACAGCAAAGTTGCTTCGCATTAGCTATTCATTATTTGTTACTCAGTATTTATATTTATTAAGAAAGACTACTTGTTATTTAAATTATAAAAGAACTGGTCATGCCCGAAGCGTTTAACCACTGAAAAGTAACCAAACTGTAAGCAACACGGGAGGGAGACACACGAGAGTGGGTTCGCGTCCGAATGATAAACTGTTGATTCTCTTGAAGGGATTATTCACCTATTGCGGTGGCCGGTGTTGGTGGTGGTGGCTGGTAGTTGGTGGTACCGCTTACCTTGCGAAGCTCTTGAAGGCCGCCGACTGCGGATTGATGCACAGCGGGACTCGGCTCGTTTGCAGCTGTTCGGCGATGAACTTGTGCATTTCCTCTGCAAGCACGGAGCAAAACGGAAAAGCCGTGAACACATCATTTTAAAATTAATCTACATATGTACATATTAGCGAAGGGAAAATTTTTCATGATGAAGACTACAACACACACACGTTCACCAGTTTGAAGATTAGAAAGTGTGTGCTACATTTGTAGTAGGTACCGAAACGTTACACACTTCATCTACTTCAATAACTACATGAATTGAACTAATTGCAGAACTTAAAAATTGTATCTACTTCAACGACCTACAAGAAGTAATACTTGAAAAGTGTACTCTTACAAAAAAATTTAAAACCCATAGGGGGGGCGGGGTTGTTTCAGTTTCCTGAAATTTTTTCATTCCGTCCCAAAATTTTCAAATTCATGGAGGGGTTTGTTTCGGTTTCCAAACTTTCCTTCATTTAACCACCACAAATACAGTCGTATTTATCTATAATAACGTAGTCCAAGGGACTGAGCAATTTATTTTGTTATAAAGAGTGAGGAACAAAATTAACTTGTATCCGTGTAACTAAAACATAAATTATTTATTTATTATCAATTTACACCATTGTATTTACACTAGTTATAACTAATTAAACTTATATAAATTAAAACTTTAACAAGTCAGTCAGTCCAACTTCGTATACATTCTTCTGTTATTCCAAAATGCTGCATATCTAATCTTTTAATCTGGAAACACTTTGAAATGACCTAGCGCCATTTTTGTGAATTTAATGAATTAAAAATAAAATGAATGAATGAATGAATAAAAAAAAATTTTGATCAATTTGGCCGTATTCAAAACTTGGTTAATGCTGGATGGATCGGGTTCCTCTGTTTTCAAGATTTCCTCTCAGTCATCTCAGTTGTTGTGGCGAGACCCTCATCCACTGCAGTAAAGGTCTTCAGCTCTTCATAATTAAAGGTGACTGATATATTAATCTGCTGGATCCACTTACTTAGCGGCAGATCCTGTGGCGGTTCATATTCGAGTTTTGTGGAGCAGTCAGATTGTAGCCCTATGTGGCGAAAATAATACTGGACAGTCATTGCTATCACCTCTTCCTATGCTTTGCTCAGTTGTTGTGTTGGCAGACAAAAGAAGCAGCTTGATATTCTGAAGATTAGGGTAGATGGCGTGAGCGAAGCAGTTGTCCACCAGCAGTAGGATTTTTCTTCCCTTCAGATTGTATCCCATCTTCACACTACCTCTCCGAAAAGATAGGATGTCATCCATGCGGACATTTTTGCCTTGTAGGTGACCGGTAACTTGAAATTCTTGAAACTGCGTGGATTTTTTAACTTTCCGATAATTATTAGTTTTATTTTTCTGTACAATTCATGTTGATGTCTGCTAGTACTGGTAATGCGCTCTTTAGATCTCTTAAAACCAAACAAGAATATTTGCCAACCACACACTGCTCGTTTTTAAATTTGAGATTCTTGTCTGTATCCTTTTTAAAAAAATCCGGTCTCATTTGCATTGAAGATAGCATTAGGAGAGTAGGTACCTTGAAGTCAACTCTAGCCACACCTTCTTTAGCCAGCCATTGATGACATTTCTGTCAACATCACCGGCCTCCCGTAAGTATTCCGTGTGCCCTGAAGTAATAAAATTCCAAGACACGGACTTTCTAGATGTCCCTTTTTCGGCGGGAGTGTACGGATTTTTTTGCTATAGCGAGTGAGCCATTTCGTTATAGAGAGTGAATTAATACATGGATTCTTATGAAAAACCAAAGAAGCCTGGTTCATTTTTACATTGTAGAGAGTTTTTCACTATAGAGAGTTTTGTAACAGAGAGTGACGACTGTATTTCAACCGTTTTATCTACATCAAAAATTCCGTCAATTATTTTTTTTTTTATCTACATCAACTTCACAAAACTATCAGCCAAAATTTTCACATATTAAAAAAGTTACACTTAAACTTATAATTTGAAGTGTGCAGTTTATAATGTGCACTTTAAAGTGTGCTGTTAGAAGTAGGTATGTAGTTTTAAGTTTGAGGTGTGTGAAGTGTACACTTCAGTATAATGTAGTACTACATTGTAGTACTTAATTCAAAATGGACCCATCACTAATACGTATACAAGTATTATTTCATTATTTGCTTTGTAACAGCGATCAAGGAAAATATATTGCGATACAAACTCTCACAAATGTGCACATTTCATTCATTATTTATCACTTAAAAATATAAGAAATAATATTATGTATAAATAACAGGTTAAATTCTACAGTAAAAAAATGGAAGAAACCCTTATAATTTAATATAATATCAATATACCTAGTTTTTAAAAAAACAGAATTAGGCAATTCTTATTTGGTAATTATGTAAAATTTAAAGTATTTTTTAATCATTATGTACATAGGTCACCTATGTTCTACTTCTACATTATAAATTACCTAAGTTTTGATTAATATACAATATTTATTTTTAAAAAATCACAAAACTGTTTTTATTATTATGACACATGTTATACATGTTATAAATTATTATAATTACACAAAATAAAACAATTATAGTGCCTAAAATTGGAGATCGAAATGCAAAATTCGTAAATCAAGTGCTGGTCAAGAGAATACTGCAACTTCAAAATAGTGAATGGGGCTATCCCAAAAATATTTACGTGTTCGAGTCTCTCTAACAATGGTTCATAAAGTGTCTATAAACTAATAGAAGCCTGAAATCTACAATTAAACTTAGTTGAATATTCACAACATTTAGTGTCGTAAATTACTAAAATCAATAAAGTAATTCACACTCTACAAATAATATGCTAAGAGAAAAGGAAATTTTCTCATAAGGACATCTTTTTTCGTAGATTACAAATAACAATATTAATTTTTATTTGCAATAAATGCTTATAATGTTTGACTGCCACATTATACCTTTGACCTGGTGCACGGATGTGAGTTTCTTCTCCCACGAGTCCGTGAAGGGTGTCGAGGTGACCGGCTCAAATTCCAGAGTGTACTGCCTCATGGCAGGTGCCCCTCCGGCTCCGCCTGCACCACCAGCGGCAGTAGCTGCTCCTGCACCAGCTCCCGCTCCTCCGCCCGAATAATAACAGCATTTGCACATGCACGAATGGTAGCGCAGGCGGCCCTCGTCGAGGTATGGGTGGGCGAGCGCGTCCACAACATTTATGCGCTTGTCCTGGAATGTGATGTGATAAATTATTTTCCTACTGTATGAGGCTGCTAGAGAACTTTTAAAGATTCAAAACCAGACTGTTTACACACTTGTGATAACCCATTCATATATAAGGCGTCTGATACACATGCTTATTTAGTGGCACGTGAGCATGCGCAGTATCGACCTTCTCTAGGCCTTGCTTATTAGTGGCATGTGTGTACGCACATTGCATGTAAGCATGCCACTGTCATTCACCATAGAGAAGGGGTATCTTTGGAGCATGTGTGAACAGACTTGCTTATTATGAGCATGCTTATGTCATTCGCAGGCTTCGCGGCTAGTATTATCAATGCGATCTTCTCAGTCCGCGACAGATGAAACAAATATGGCGCGTTGGGGAGATGATAAAACATTACTTTTCGTGACTTATTATAGGAATACGAATGTCTGTGGAATACTCGGTCACCGTTATGTAAAAATAATATAGTGAGAAATAATGTTTACGAAACTTTATTAATAGGCATGAATGATTCAAATCTTACAATAAAAATTATATAAACTAAAATCAAAAATGTGCGGATGGAAACTCGGGAACTTTTTTGATTTATTGGTTCACTTGAATTTTCTATTTCAGTTTGCAAAGTTTCCATTTTAAACAAGAGCGTCTCTATTCTATGACAAGAGTATGCCACTAATAAGCATGTGTGTTTGATTGTTAGCTTTGGGCATGCTTATTTATGACCATGCCACTAATAAGCATGCCAGTAATGAGCAAGTGTGTACAGTTGTTAGGGCATGCTTATTAGTGGCATGCTCATTAGCATGCCACTAAAGAAGCATGTGTACCTTAAGAGATTCAATTCATTCATTTATAAGAGAAAAACAAAATTCTCATTTATAAGAGATTTTCATATGCTCTATTATCTATGTATTATCCTATAACTTGTTAAGACGAAGACCTACCTATAGAAGAGTAACCGGGAAGAAATTCTCCTTTTGTTTAAATTATCGTCTGATGGATGTACGATAATATGCACATAAAGATATAATCTTGCATAAAAAAAAAACAATGTTTTAAGCAGGAAGATTTTGAATATTATTAATGTATATATTAAAGTAACTAACTTTGTACAGAGGTTTTATATTCGATGTAGACTGGTTTCACAGTAACTACATTACCAATCAAACTTCCCTGAAGAGGACAGAAAGAACATCAGCAACAAAAAATAAAACCTAGCTGATTAATTGTAACTGTTTGCTACGTTCAATGGAAAATTATGATTCGCTTAATGTAGTCTGGCAAGTTTAAATTTCTTCAGCACAACAAGTAAATGATGCCTACATCTGTATTGATACAGCACGTCCATTGTAGAGGAAAGGAAGACAACACGTAACATATGCCTTTTATCTGTCAATTACGGAAATTGTCAGAGAAACACCAGCAGACAGATGGCGCTTGTGGTTTGCAGATACTGCACTTAATAAATTGCTGCTGCTAACACGGGTAAAAAATGCAAAGTATTGCCACCCCACAATCAGTTAAATACACCAAAAACAGTATTTAACAATATTATTTGAATAATGACACCATTAATAAAAATAAAACTACAGACCGGATTGAAGACTAGCATCTGGCACAGCAGGTGGACAGCCTCGTGTGTGGCTTGCGTGGAGGAGAGGGAATAGAGAGCGTGAAGTGCCCGTGGCCGAGGCTGGCGACGTAGCAGATGAGCCCGAGCGCCATCGCACGCACGACGCATGTCCTCTAATGATGGTGTTCCCAAAAGATCGATGATCAGCTCGAGCTAAGAAAAAAAAATCTTTATTGGGATCGGAGTGATAAAATAAAATTATAAAAACTTTCTGCTAAAAATCACTTAATTAGTATTAATTCATTTGTGTTCTGCATTAATGGATATTATGTAAGTAAAATGTCCACTGCCCTTGCTCACCGAAGGCTTGAAGAGACACCAAAAAACACAAAAGCTAGTGTCCCGTCATTTTGCCATCGTGAACTGAATCATTATTTTCCATTTTTATATCTATTTTAAAATATTGTTTTCAAAAGTGCTTGTTGTTCACAAGGATTACACTACAAACATTTCATATTTGAATTAAATTATTTTTATTACTAAAGGCTGTCCCAAAATGTACACAAGATTTAAATTACACAGAAAACACAGGTACTTTTTTAAAGTAATTTTTTTATTGAATCGTAAAGTACATAAGAAAGGGTTATGTATGGAGTAGCACATGGGGCATATCGCCTCCACAGCTTTGCTGGCACATACGCATTCTTTTGTCTTAAATTTTCCTTGACCATTTTGCATAAATGTGGCTGAATTTCGTTGATGCAGCGTTGAATCTCCTCCTTCAATGCATGGGTGGTTGTGGGTTTGTTGTAAACGAGAGTACACAACCAGGAAATGTCTCATGCAGTGAATTGTCTCACGGGCTGTACGGCATGTGAATGCATTAGTTTATCGACAATCACATGCAGCAATTTTGATGATTAACGAAGCCATCGAGGTGAAAATGAGCTTCATCGCTTGAGATGATTTTGCTCGAAAAATCAACATCTATTTGTTGATGTTCAATAATCCATTCAATTCTCTTGGCTGTGCATGGTCATTAATTAGGCTTCAGTTCTTGTGTCAATTGAACTTTGTAAGCACGTAGACGCAGATCTTTAGTGAGCACATGCTTTAAGAGAGAGCTTCTTGAAATTTGCAATTCTTGTCCACGATGCGGAATTGATGTTCCTCACGCACTGCTTCGATATTAACATTTGAACGGCTTGTTATTGGACGGCCAGTGGGTTCAGCATCACCAATTGATCTAGCCTTCCTGAATTTTACAACTACTCTCTTCTCTATATTTTGAACGAAATTTGCCAACTGTGGCAAATTTCGTTTGGCAAACTTTAATTATTTTTTAAATATTGTTCAACAATGAAAACGCATTGTTCTCTCATGCGGAGCTCTATTTTTACTAATACATAGATAAAAAATTCTAAATCTTTGGGCTTAAAACATTATATGGTTTTATTGGTAATGCAAGATTATTTCTTTATATACATACTAGCTGTGCCCGCGCGGCTTCGCACGCGTAGATTTTTATAACATTCTCCTTCCAGAACTTTCGAGAAATTTATTGAATGTACAGGAACCTTCTAGACACACCGACACATTCCGCCACTCAGTTTAGAACCTTATAGAACTTACGGGAATTTTCCAGAACTCCTTCCAGAACCTTCTAGAGCAGGTTTTTCCGGAACCTTCTAGACTCACTGACATAGTCGGCGCGTCTATTTTGAAACAATCTGAAGCATTTGCGGCCTTCCCATAACAAAACAATGTGCTAGAAAGCACATTTTCATCACCCACTCCCACCCACGCACAGCCACCCCCACCAAACCCGCATATTTTCGATGTGGCACCAAGGGCCATCTACCACCATAACCAACGGTGGGTGGTTGTGGCTGGTTGTGGAGAAAACTTGGCGGGTAGGGAAACACGGGTTTCTATATAAATACATATATATATATATATATATATATTGATATTGATTATCACTCAGCTGTTTAAACTGTTTTTTTTTTTGGGTTGCCAACACTTAACACAGCACAAATGGAGGGAAATTTAAATCTTGCGTAAATTTTGCTACAACCTTTATTTTACTGACAAAGAATCCATGTCATTTATATGTTAAAAGTTGGAAAAAATGTCTTTTCATTTATAATTTTGGAAATTAAATATTGAGTCAGTATTAAATATTAAAAATACTATGTCACTCAATGGGATCTTGCATATAGGAAAAAATACCCCTAATTTGAATGAACACTTAATTTATCAATTATTATTATACGTACACCATTATTTTCTGATTAACTAATTTTAAGTTAATAATTATACCAAACGTTTAACATATTTATGGTACCAAAATGTTGCAATAATAATATTTAAATCTGGATAAAATATATTAAATATCTGGATAAAATAAAATAATCTGATGGATAAAACATGTCGTAAAATTGAATAGTTTACTTGCTGAACTGGGCTCTGGGCTTGAAAGAGTATCCTCCGACTGAGAAGTTCCCCGAATATGCACCCAACAGACCAAACATCTACGGCAGCTGTGTAATGTCGCGCTCCCATGAGAATCTCAGGAGCTCTTTAAACATAAGAAAAAATCCATATAAAAACTAGGGAAAATGATGATAAATTAATTTTAAATATTTTATTGCTCTGTCATCTTCGCATTATACAAAATAATTACATATAAAACCTCTGACACTGGTATCTTAAACATGAATTTGAAGCCTGTGTCGGTTTTAATCAAGCGTCTTACGCTTGTTGTAGTTATTCCTACGCATTGTATTAAATCTCCTATGTACACTTGCAAACTTCTTTATTGTAGTTTCAATCCTGGGGATGGGATTGCAGCAAAGTCCCGCATCTCATCCTCCTCTTTGGCTTAACATATGAGGCACAATTGTCCCAATACTCTCACGGCAGGGGCGCGCCTATAATTTGTCTATAGCATCCCCTCTATGTCATACAGGAGATCCATTGGGCTCGCCTCTCTAACATGCTTTTAATTAGATGTCTCCCTCCTTCGATTCTACTGAAAACCTCCTCATTCATGATATGGTCTCTCCAGGTTCTTTTCCTTCTTTGAGCTTTTTCAGTGCATAGTCAAATTGATTATAATAATAAATAATAATTAAATTAAATAATAATAATCGTCAAATAATAATAAAATTACGTCCACATCAATTTAATTTCAATGATATTTTTAAAGCTGAGTACTGTTTTAAACGTATAATTAGGTATTTACCTGTAATATTGTGTGACAACCTCTTGTGTCATGTTCTTGGTGTGGTCTGGCTCCTCCACTCTGGCCAGACCAAAATCACAGATCTTGAGGACACAGTTGCTGTTCACCAGGAGATTCCCAGGTTTTATGTCTCGATGAAGGATGCGTGCTGAATGTAAATATTTAAGACCTGGAAAAAATAAAATATGTATATATGAATAAACAACAATGTCGGTAACATTAAGAAAGATAATAATCAATAAATATTTTAAGGTGAAAATTTTATGCTATATTTGCTTGTTTATTTTGCTTTATCTGGGTAATAAATAGATGTCAAAACAATTGTTTATTTTTTAATGTATTAATTTCTTTATATTTCTTCATTTATGTATATTGGGATTTATATAGAATTATTTAACTTAAAAATGTATTAAATATATACGAAATACTGAAACTAAGAATGTTATACTTTTTAGTTATGATATTTAACATAGCAGTGGCCAATGTATGGAGAAGACATTTATTAAACTACTTTATCTATCTTTATTTTCCATTTTTTGTCACATAAATAAGAATTGCAAAGCTGTGGGATATATGACAATATTGCTGCCGAGTACATTAACTGGGCAGTGATCCAGTAATTCTCTTGTGGTTCCAGAGACTCTTCAACTTTTGTTGAATGAACTATTGAATTGAGGTAGGAATCTACCTGTTGCATAATAATAATACCACAAAGCATTTCGGACCAGCTCTGTTACGCCCTGTACATGTACATCCTTCACAAAGCTCACGCTAACATGCTAGACCCACAGATGGTCAAAAAGGAAACTTATGTACCTACTCTACTACTTAATAAAATTCTTTACTAACTAAAATACATATTTTCTGCCATGCTACACGGGTTCAGCGTCAATTTTATTGTTTCAGAGATAAGTTTATAAACTCCATAATCACACATGTGGAAATAAAAACACTCGTTTTTAAGTTCTACATTTTTTTGAGACACTTGAATTTGATAATGCCCTCATAAGGCGAAACGCGTCTCAAAAAATTAAAAATGTAGAACTTAAAAACAATATTTTTATATATATATATATATATATATATGTATATATATATAAAACAATGTTTTTATACGAGTGATCAGCGTCAATGTTTTGATCGGCTGTAAGTACTTGATACTTGAGGATAAGATACTTGAACTATTTCGCTTCAGGTAGTTTCACCCCATCGATATGTGCCATGGTAACAATAATTCGCGTCGAACTCCATACTTATTAGTAACCACTTAGTGGTGACGTGTATCGAGGCCAATATTTTATTATCGTTTTCTCCTTGGTCAATAAAATCGATCACAGTTTTACACGGGGAGTTCACGAAAAAAGTTCACCGTAAAAATGTACCCTCGGGACCCCGCGCCACCGTATCGCCAATTGAGTAATCTTTTATTATTTAAATCGGAGACATCCGGCGATTATCAGCCGCCGCATCGGTCCCAGCAGCGGCGACCGGCTGCTTTCCGTTCGTTACCACCAACAGAACACAATCGGACGCCGAGAAACGGCGAACTTTCATCGCGTCCTAGCTCGCAAAATAAAATATTCCATTCAAAGGTTAATATTATTCCCGGGCCCCGTCCAACACCGCCGCCGTGCCGCTTCCCGCGGTCGCCGTGATCCGAGAATAATCGAGCGACGGCCGCTGCGGGAAGAGCCGGGCCGTTCCTAAACCAGTTTCAGTCCAAATGCCTTAACAAATTATGTAGACCCTTCAAACTATGTTCGAGGCGTTTCTTTTATATTCAACGGCAGTGGTGACCCGCGTCACGCGCTGCCGTGCGGCCCGCACAGAGGGAAAACGTAATTAACCCTCGGCGCGCTGCGATAGAAAACACCCGTTAGCGGCCACCATATCGACTATAATATAATATTGCTATAAAGAATTGGTTGTTATTAAGCATTTGCAAGAGAAAAAAATGCTTTTACTGACTAGGCTATAAAATTGTTTATCGTACATTTAATATAAATATCGAACATTAAGGATGGAAAATTGATAATTATAATACAATTCGTTTTCATATCGCGTAGGTCCCTTTCAATACACCTTCCTCGTAATTTCTCCTTATTTAATCAATGAGAGGAAACATCGTATGTTTCTTATTGTATCATTGTGAAATTAATGTGCGATGTCTTTTTGCCTTACTGCAAATAATATAGTTTTTATCGCAGTTAACATCGCATCAATTTGACGTAGAATTGAATTCAAAAATCATTATTTTTAGTAGGATGATTAGTTTCCCTATGTTTTTTAGAATTAGCTAAAATATTAGTTTTAAATTGCCCGTATTTGTGAAAATATGTATTACAGGTTTCATTGGCTGCCTTACTGCTTGGCAAGGTAAGGGTTAACAGACAGTATAATACAATCTGCATACCTACATGTTTTTGTAGTACTTTCTAGGAAATTTTTGAGAACTACAAATTGACCGCACGGTGTTTATTAGTGCCGGCACAGAGTTAACCACTATTATAGCGAGTCTCCTCGCGCGCGCGCACTTGGAGTGTTCGTATTACGCGAACGACACCGACAAAAAGTCTAGCGCCGGCCGCCCACAATGTTACCCTTCCATATGTCATATATTTATAATCGGGTCATTGAGGAACTAGTGTTTAAAATCCTCACTAGGGCGTTACTTAAGCGTCGCTTTTTATGACTTTGATCTTCGTCCATATTAATTAATCATCACAAACATTTTTTGATAACCAACGTATTGAAACGTTAGAAAAATATTTTTACGTTTAAACTTCAATCCAAATTTAAATTTCATTTTAATCCAAGTTTAAAATTCAATGAAAATCAATCATTATTAAATATTATCACAACTAATCTAAATAATCACCTATTTACAGAAAATCATTACATTCCACTTTTCAAATTTCGGACAGACTTTCTGTTTACTTATTTAAAAAAAGTACCTTCCAAACAAAAAGGCGATTTCAAAGGAAACTGGCACCTCACTTCGACGTCTTAAAGTGCGAGCCAAAGTAAGGCCCGGTTGTTTCAAGTTCGATCAAAGTAAGCGGTCGATAAAAGCATAGATTTTTACGAAAACGGATCGTCTGATTGGTGGAGAACGTAAAATTTCAGTTTAAACTCTACGCTTACTTTGATCGAATTTGAAACAACCGGGCCTTAGAAGGCATTCGATACATTCTGCGCAGTATCTCTGAATTTTGTGTCCGAGTTCCTATTCCGACGGTTCGAAGTCCTAACTTTACTTTTCTCTGATTTATTACAATGTAGGTACATCTATATCTAAATGTAGAATTTTTGATATTTCATCTCGACTACCAATCTCTTCGAGTGACGACTTCTCCCTATTGCTAAACTTTTAATTGTGTCCCCTCCGCTCGCCTCTCCCCCGAAGCCGCGGCAGACTCCGCGCCGCCGAATGGGGTCCATCCCTCAGTTCCGGGCGCTCGAGCGCTCGTCTGCCGCGAGGGACGCGGTAGTCGTAGCCGATGACGCTAGTCTTCGAGGGGAGAAGAGCGCGCGTGATTCAAAATATGATAGTAGACAAAAAAAGTTCATTCGGCTTCTTTTTATTACGGTTCACAAAACAATGGAAACGTTTTTGCGTTATGACCGGGTTATTGTAGCTCCTGTGGCTTTCCACTTGTTTGCTTAGGCAGTTGAAGAAATTCTAGCATCACTGACTTCTCAAATGATACCTACTGTGGAGTTTCAAAAAACTTTTACGTTGGTACGCGAATTATTTATTTTTGTCCTTTTTTGTACAAAAATTCTTGTATTATGAAAGGTTTATTTGGCCTTTGATTAAAACTGAACTCTGGTACGGATTCAGTTTGCTATTAGACCTGTCTTCACTGGTGCATCTTTGAATACATAACGTAAGCCCTTAAAACGCGACTTCTTGCGTCAACTCGGTATAAATCCAAAAAACATAATTACATATATTTGGGAATTGAAAAATACACACTCTTAAGAAATATTTTTATTTTGAAAACTGAATATAGGCGCACACAAAATGTTTTAATACCGTCTTTTTTTTGTAGTTACGCCAAATGACACTAAGGGTCGGCTGAATGAACTTGGTTTATTGTATGTAATAGTTAAGCGTAGATTTTTATGAAAATGGGTAGATTATTTAGTGGAAAACGCAAAAATCTATGCTTTAAACGAACGATGACTATAATCCGAGTCGAAACATCCTAAGTAAGCACTAAGTAGTCGAATGTAGTAAAAACCTTTATTTTAACCGCGAAAATATACATTATTTGAGATTGGTATTCATTGATTGTATCGATGATTGGTAACTGATTTTTCGCTTCTTCAAATTTTAAGAAATCACTTTGTGGCACCATTTGTATGCATAAATAAAAACTTAAACACTTTGTTTATACCACATATCATTTTATTATATCAACACGTTTCAGGAGCTAAGCTCCCTTCTTCAGGACAAGTAATGTACGAAAACTAATTTCACAGTGTAGAACAATTAACATTAATGTAGGAGGGGTTCAAAAGGGGGCGTGGACACAAAGTAATTAATTGGCAATAGGCAATAATGTGATAAGAGGTTTTTCACAGCTGGACGGGCATTCATCGATACACTAGACGGACTAGACAACACTTGAATCTGAGTTATCAATCATCGATGGAATACCGATCGCACATTCGTACACACCATAACTAGTCTCAAATGGATCTCGAAATCATCACTAGTCGAATGGATCTCGAATCGTCGGCATAGGTACTTATGAAGTTATGTTCTAAAGTTATGCAACATCACAAAAATGTATTTTCATTAAAAAATGAACTATTAGTTTGTGTTAACTAAAGTTTTGCCAAAGGGCATCTTTGTGCTACCCTCGGCAATAAATTGTTGATTCAAGTTTACAGTCAATTTGTCAGAGCACCGACTAAAGTGATGTGATCGATCTGGATGGAATAAAGAATGGAAGACAAATACCGAGCTGTGGGAAATTATAAGTGCGCTACTGCGCTTGCTCACTAATATCGTTAAATATAATATATATAAATAATTAATTCCCAGGATAACAAGATTTTTACATCAATAATACACAAAATAGACGGGACGTACGCGTGGATAAAGTTTCTATGCAAAATGTCAAGACATCTGTCAAACAATGTTGTATGCTTAATAGTAGTCAAGATGTGCTATATTGCTATCCTGAGAATCGGGGGAACGTTTTTCATTCGTTGCTAGCAGAAATATACGGTTGGTATTGTAGAGCCCTGCGCGGCCGTATAGGAGGCCACTGCTACTATATTCGGAATTGATAAAATAGTACATTGTTGTGTCTAGACCGAGATCTAACAAGTTTACAAAAAAAATCGTGAAGAGAAAATCTATTATTCAATATCCAATTTCTCGCCAATTTAAAAAAAAAAAAAAGTATTTGTTAAAATTAAATAACCGTTCTAGATTAGAAAAAAGTCAATCGGAGGGAATATTAAATACATCATTCCGTTTTGATTGATTTTAAATGATCGTTAACTAATCGAGCGTTACGTTAACAAATCTGACCGCGAACGAATAAATAATACGCATTCGATATAAAAAATACACATTTAATTTTATGTTTTAAGACTTCTTCATTTTTTAAGACGGCGCATTGGCTGCCAACGATTATAGCGCGTTTTGAGAGAAATCTATACCTTTTTCCATTTAAGAAAGACAATCGAATTAGTGAGTAGCGTGCGTACGATGCACACCGTTACGTTGTGTTGGTTTTTACGGGGATAAACACTAACACAACGAAACAGTGCGTGTCGTACACACGGCTTACACATACTAATTCTAATGACTTTCTTAATAAAGGTTCATGAGTAGTTTCTCAACCACGAGTATGTGGCAAGAAAACCTTATTTCAGATGTACTAACTAGTCTCCTTCTACATCCGCGCGTAATCTGCAAAACTTAGTAAACTTATAATATTTCAGCGCGTACAAGAATTCCAAAGGATGCACATAAAGGTATTCCGCTATCCTACGCGGTCAAAAGTGGATTACTTAAAAACCACCCCAGATATAAAAAAGGATACATGACAAAGACAACTTAATAAGACGCGCTTTTTTGTCTCTTCCGCGTAACTATGCCGTCATGTCAGCAGTCAGAAGTTGGTCGTAACGTTAATGCACGCATTAATTCCCGGCGTGTCCATTCGTAATCATACATTTGAAAATGATTAGGTACATATTTTTTATTCATGGTGTTTTTCGAAAAAGATAATTATAAAGGATGCACGGACCAGATTTTCTCACTGCGCCAGATGACGGAAAAGTTTTTGGCAAAGAACCAAAAACTTTTTTGTGCCTTTGTGGATCTCCAAAAAGCGTATGACAGAGTAATAAGACGAAAGTTATGGAAGGTTTTGTCTGAATATGGGGTGAAGAGTAAACTCATACAGGCAATTGCATCCCTGTACGAAGGAAGTAGTGCTTGCGTGAGAATTAATGGGACATTCACATCATGGTTTGATATTACAAAAGGTGTCAAACAGGGATGCGTAATGTCACCATGGCTTTTCAACCTGTATATGGATAATTGTATGAAAGAACTGAAGGAACTAGAAGTTGGAGCGAAAATGGACGGACTCACCATATCCTGTCTACTATACGCAGACGATGCAGTATTAGTGGCTAACAGTGAAGCTGATCTGCAGTGCTTGGTATCCAGGATGTCCGATGTATGCATGCAGAGTGAACTTCTGATGAATGTCAGCAAATCGAAAGTGATGGTATTCGAGAGAGACGAAAGAGTGACTAAGTGTGATGTAATTATAAACAACGAATGCTTAGAACAAGTGAACGAGTTTGTGTATTTGGGAAGTATGTTTAGTAGAGACGGTACATAAAGGCGTTCTAGTGCCAACCCTTATGTATGGAAGTGAAGCCTGGAATTGGCAAAAGAGGAATGAAAGTAGACTGAATGCGGTGGAAATGCGGTCACTAAGACGCTTGTGTGAAAAATCTTTGGTCGATAGAGTGAGGAATGAACAAATTAGAAGTGAATGCAATGCTGGCTGTAGTGTGGTAGATAGAATAAAGAAAGGAGTGCTGAGATGGTTTGGTCATGTGGAACGTATGAACGAGGAAAGGATGGTTAAGAAAATATGAGGCGAATGTTGAAGGCAACAGGAATAGAGGGCGTCCGCGAAAGACCTGGCACGATCAGGTACTACAAGTATTTGAGGATGGCCCTGTTAAAAGCCGCAACAACCGTAGAACGTGTATGAGAAGATGTATGAATGTGGCCGAAGCAAAAGTGGTGTGCCAGGATAGAAGAGTGTGGCGTTCAATCCTCTCTGCCTACCCCTGCAGGGAAACGGCGTGATGGTTAGTTAGTTAAGAATGTTCTTAGGTTTTCACGGCCACTCAGAATCTTCAAGTTTGTGTTTACTGGGGTACTATGCCGTGTTGTTACGACCTTTCGGGCCGACGTTTCGGATCCCATTGCAGGGTCCATCATCAGGGCTGATGTGTTGTCT
>JADDOH010024612.1:0-12049 GCA_016648135.1 Agrypnia vestita | reverse complement strand
TGTACTTTGTAGTGTTCGCTTTGAAATGAAGTGTACTATTTGAAGTTTCATATACTTTCAATAACTTTGGTGTTTGTAGTTTGTAGTGTGCACTACACATCAAAATGTGCGAAGTGTGCACTTCAATGTAGTGTAGTACTACATAGTAGTAGTGAGTACAGAGCGGGCCCATCACTAGTCTCTACGTAATACCTACAGTTTTTTGTAAATTAAATATTTTTCTTACCGACACTTTTAATTTTAATTTTAATCTAAAAATGGTTCGGCTGTTTTCTGCAGTTTCAAATTTACAAATACTTGGCAAAAAAAGTATGGGTTAAAAACATCCATGTGGTACGGACGCATTATGCAATTTTTTAATTCTACTGTTACTTCACGGTTATAACTGTGTAGAAAATGTCTAAGGGGGTTAAACGATTTCTACGGTAATACGTTTTAGTTCATGCTTCATCAAATTCATAGAAAATACAACTCACCTAGAAAAAATAACTACTGTTTTTCGTACATTTAGACATATTGTAGAAAAAATTCAACTAGTAAAACGCGGAGTATATTCGTAAATAAAAGTTTTTTTCTTATAATTACCTAAATAAATAAATAAAAATATATAAATACAATTGTTGAAGCAATAAACATATCAATGTTTTGAGATTTCAACGGCCGTTCAGATTATTCTGAATTAACTTTCTGAGGTATTTTGCCGTGTTTCGACGACTTTTCGTCCATCCGTCCGTCCAGTCTTAATGATGGACCCTGCAAAGGTATAAGAAACCTTAGCCAGAATTATCGTGTAAACACGGCAAAATACCCCAAAAAACTCAAAACAGAAAATAAATGTAGGTAGTATCCGCAGAGTTAAAAATTAATTAATTAATTTTTAAATGGTAGTATACAATTGTATCCTGACGAAGGGGCCATGGGCTCAAAAACAAGTTTATATTTTTCAATACAAAAGATATAAGATATTTTCTTAAGCCTGTCTTACTAAAGTAATATATGTTAATTAACTTCTTGAAACATTATTTTATTAGATTTATTTCACTACTAGATTTCACTATTAGGTTGGTAGGTTGTTTAATAAGTACGGTACGGTTAGTAATCTTTTGATAACTAACTAACCATCAAGCCATTTTCCAGAGCGCTAGTAGGCAGAGAGGATAGGATGCCACACTCTTCTGTCCTGGCACAGCACTTTTGCTTCAACCACATTCATACATCTCCTTTTGAAACTTTAAACAGGACCATTCTCTAATATTTGGTTTATCTGATAGTGTCAGGTCTTTCGCGGCCACTCTCTGTTGGTATAATGTTAAAAATGTTAATAAATATAAAAATAAATTTCATTATCAATTTTCTATTCAAATTAAATAATAAAGCCCTTTAACAATTTTATTAAACAACACAATAAAGTTTTGTTTCAATATTAGAAAATCGTTTTTATAAATGTTGTGTTTCACAGAGAGCATGATTTTGTCACAGTATAGTAAAAGTATACTGTGATTATGTATAATCATTAACAGATAATTTTCGTTTAAGAAATATTTGTATTCAAATTATGTTACGTTTTAACTTCCCTCAGCACGAGAATTACTAAAAATGTTCTCAGGTTTTCACGGCCGTTCAGAATCGTCTGTATGTAGTTTTCTGAGATATTCTGCCGTATACGTCTGACCTCACTGGCCGACGTTTCAGATCCCTCTCCAGAGTCCATCAGCAGTCCCATGAAGCCCAACATATTGTCAAATGGGGCTTTTTCAAGATATCTACCTATGAATAGAGGATCAGTCATCGATAGATACTAAAATATAAATAAATTGATTCTTTGCACACCCGGAAAACCTTTTAGTTTAAAACTTATTTGATAAAAGATTAACGTTCATAGCGAAGTATTCTTAAAATAAATAAATAAATATAACTTTAATCCAGAATGTGGGGAGGTTCCTACAATCTCACACATTCCATATAAAAGTAGATACACACATTAAAAATATTATATAAAACAAAAGAGAAATAGGAAAATCATATAAAATAGAAGAGAAGTATTATAAGTATTAAAAGTATTAAAAGAAATATATGGTAAAATATCGGCTTTAGCGAGCGATGGCAAGTCAATTATGCGGGGCCAGTATCTTTCTCCAGTGTGCATCGATGCTGGATGCTGGAGTAAGGCGGGCTTCCAGGATAAGGATATTTCCGGCGCTGTATATCCTTTCCCTCATCCCTGCCACCCTGGATCTTATGAGGGCTGCAAAGTTGGGAACACGCCCCTCAGTGAACATACCGGAAGCGCTGCAATATCTGGGAAGGCCAAACATCATACGGAAGGCGTTGTTATATTGTATGCGAAGTCTTTCTATGCTGCTCTTTTTATAATTTGTCCAGAGTTCACATGTATAAAAAAATATAGAGAAAATGAGCATTTAAGTAATTGAAAATCTATATTATAATTACGCCAACCAATGTCGTTTCTGCATTTGGATGATGATTCTATTTGTATACAATAATTTTGCCACGTTGCTTATCTGATCCTGTGGCGCAACGAATACCACGTCTGACTGCGGATCAGAAGATGCCAGGTTCATCAGGGCAACTTAATAACTAAATAGTTATTAAGTTGCCCTGATGAAGCTTAAGTTTAAGCGAAACCGGTTGGCACAACAATAAATCGTGGTTTAATACAAAGTAAAGTGTTTTTATTTATTTTAATATGTCAAACCACAAAGTTATTGCTTTCTACCAAAGTATAATTTATTCTTTATTTTATAAGTCATCTTTACCTTTTCCACATATGTCAGATCTTCTAAGTTAATCATGCCGGTGATTTTGTACAAGTCAGTGGTTCTAATGTATCGATCTAGGTTGAAGATTATTTTAAGGGCTCTGTTTAAAGTTCTTTGTATCATTCCCTGCGCCTGTGAATTATACTGTGACCAAATAATAATGCCTTATAAAATATGAGGGAGAATAAAAGCGTTGTAGATAAAGAAAATTTTAAGAATAAGATAGCAACAAATACAGTATTCAATTTTTTGTATGCAGGCCTTTATTGTTACCTACCTCGCTAGGTACATAAAAATACCTGTTCTGAGGTAAGTAGCCACTCCATTCATGGAAACTTCATTAAAATATCTAATTTCATGGTTGCGTTATTAGAAGAATAAAAAGATAAATGAAGTAGAGTAAAGTAAAGTAACGTAAACTAGAGTAAAAAGTTTATACATATATGAACAAACAAAAATTTTACACAAGTAAATTAATACCAAGGTAGATACTATAAGGACTAAATTATAGTCAGAGCAACTGACTAACTAACTAACCATCACGCCGTTTCCCGGCAGCGGTAGGCAGAGAGGATTGATCACCACACTCTTCTATCCTGGCACACCACTTTTGTTTCGGCCACATTCATACATCTTCTAATACAAGTTCTACGGTTGTTGCGGCTTTTTACAGGGCCATCCTCAAATACTTGTAATATCTGATCATGTCAGGTCCTTCGCGGACGCCCTCTATTCCTGTTGCCTTCAACTCTCGCCTCGTATATTTTCTTAACCATCCTTTCCTCGTTCATACGTTCCATCTCAGCACTTCTTTTTTTATTCTATCTACCACACAAGAGCCAGCATTCTATTCACTTCTAATTTGTTCATTCCTCACTCTATCTACCAAAGATTTTGCACACAAGCGTCTACTTTCATTCCTCTTTTGCCAATTCCAGGCTTCACTTACATACATCAGGGTTGGCACTATAACGCCATTATGTACCACTATTCTTGCTTCCTTTGACAGATTCTTATTGGCCGTAATTGCATTTATAGCACTATTAACTTTGTTTCCCGCAGTCACTCTCCTTTCGATATCATTCTCAGCCTTGCCGTCTCTACTAAACATATCTAGTTCCCAAATACACAAACTCGTTCACTTGTTCTAACTAATACCTACTACTAAACAGAGTTAAGTGTCATGAATGAGTGATTTTGATCTTCGGAGGACCTCTTCAAGGTGTCTTTTACCAATTTTAAAGTTAATGATATTACTTCTTAATTCAGACCGCATTTCTCACAATCTGTTCTGCGACAGTTTTGTTCATTTGAGCGTCTCTTCCAGCTGGTTTCTCCCAATATTAAAAAGCCATTCAGTCATCAATGCACGGAAGCGGTGTGATGGTAAGTTAAGTGGTCAGTTAGACAGACATGCAAACATAACTGGAATTTTCGCCAGTCTAATTAACGAGGATGAGAATTATCGTAAAATCCGTAAATTCGTGGAAATGATACACGGGATTACCTAAACGTTCACTTTTGTTCAGAATTTATTTTCTTACTTTATTGAAGAAGTAATTATGGCAGCTTGTTTATTTTACTCGTAGTTTTTAATATTGTATATTAGTAAAATCTTTTAAATATATAATGTATAGATCTGCGTTATTGAATTGTTTATTTTTTTTTAAATACAAGTTCATTTTAAAACTACAAGCCTGCCTTACTGCAGTAATCTATTAGATCTTATACTTAACTTCTTAAACATGTTTATCTAATAAGAAATAAGACTATTCATACTAACTAACTAACCATCATGACGTTTCGCAGAGGGGTAGGCAGAGAGGATAGAACGCGACACTCTTCTATCCTGGCGCACCACTTTTGCCTCATCCACATTCATGCACGATCTTCCGTTGTTAAAGCTTCTAACAGAGCTGTCTTCCAATATTTTATATATCTGGTAATATCAGGTCTCCCGCGGCACCCTCTGTTTCTGCTGCCTTCGATACTCGCCTCTTCTCATCTGTTCCACTTGGCAAACAACAGCGATCCTCTGCTTGTTCTCTCTAACGCAAAGACAAATCAATTGGAAATTTTTTTTAAACATAAATATTTTTAAATATAGGTAATTTAAATAAATATTTTGTGTGCGCTATACTTACAGACTGCTTTTTTTATTTCGTCAAAACGTGTATAGGTTTTAAAAATGAGAATTATGGCAAAACGAAAATGATATGCATTATCACTTTCGTTTTGCCGCGGATTACAGGTTGGATCCATTCTACAAACAGTTCTATCTGAGACGTAGAAAACGTTTAACCCTCTCGGATGTTTCCTCCAAATTCTCATCTTGTAGAATTATCTTCACAGTAGAATTAAAAAGGTGCATAATGCATCCATACCGCATGGACGTTTTCAATTTGCTCCTCCTTGCTCCTTGCAAAATTTACCAATGAAATTAACAGTTATTTAAATGACAAAAAACATATCGTTGCACTGTTCATTGATTTCAAAAAAGCTTTTGACACGCTGGACCATGACACTCTACTCACGGCGATGAAAGAGAGCGGGTTAAGAGGACCAGTTAACAAATGGTTCTCTGAATACCTGAGATCAAGAAAGTTTTCAGTTAAGATATCAAATAAACAAAGTGCACTAAAAGATATAAAATATGGAGTGCCAACAGGATCGATAACGGGACCTGTGTGCTATATTATGCATGTAAATAGCCTGGCAAATGTAATAAAATACTGTAAAAAATTTATGTTTGCAGACGACACATGCATCCTATATGCTGACAATTGTGCGAAAACAATAGAAAACAATATCCAAAGTGACTTGACTAATATAATAAAATGGGCACATGACAACGGAATCATACTAAATGTTAAAAAAACTCAGTATTTACATATCCGGTCCCCGCGAGCCACACCAAAAAATTTTCAAATTAATCTCATTGGACATTGCTACGAGTGCCTACATACCAACCATACAAATCCGATAAACTGCAACTGTGAAAAAATCCAAGAGGTGGAACAATATACTTATTTAGGTTTAATAGTTGATAAACACTTTAATTGGAAACAACATATTGATAATATTTGTAAAAAACTGAGATCCATGCTAAGTGCATTTCACATGCTAAGACTATGTAGCTCTCGGGGCACACTGTACGCTCTTTACTTCGCGATGGTTGACTCGGTTATCAGTTATGGCGTGAGCAGTTATGGTCTTACCTATAAAACATACATTGATAAAATCAAACAGTTACAATTAAGATTCCTAAAACTTATGGTAGATAATAGAACCAAATGTATGTACAAGGATGATTATAATAAATTATTCAAAGTATGCAAAATATTACCAATTGACCAAAAAGAAAAATATAATATAATACTAGAAGAAATGATAAATAATATTAATATACACACTGACACGCACCATAACTATGCAACCAGATCGACAGGACGAACAATGAGAATACCAATCACTAACAACGTGTATGGCGAAAGGAAAAGAGAATATATTGTGCCAAGAATCTTTAATAAATTAGATAAAAAATTCTTTGAGATGATGCAAGACAAAAAAACTCCATTGGCTTCAAAAAAGTACAAGCTAAAAGAATATATATTAAAGCTATGAACCTAATCTTACATTAATTTATAATTACATATCATGTATCACTTGTAAAAAAATATGCAACACTCGATAATAACCTACTATCTTCATTATAAAATAAAAATTATTGTCAAATATTGAAGGCAACCATGCCGTAAAACTGCTGTGCAGTTTGGCATATGTTTAATGTAATAAATATTTTTAAAAAATAAATTAAAACTGTAAAAAAAAAAAAAAAAATTAATATTTTTGTTTGGAAATGATTTATAAATTTGAAGCCGCAGGAAACAGTCAAACCACTTGGACGTTTCATGAGTTAATTTAACGGTGGTGGTCGTGATGCGGGTTAGAAAATACTGAATTTACAATAAAACTGTAGCACTTAGACCATGGACGATTTCAGCACATAAACATAAATCATAATGAGCTGTCCAAAATCGTATATAACTCATTTTTAGCATTTTGTGGGTTGGTCGCTTGCTGCATAACTGCGTCAAATTATGCCACGGCTTCAAAGAGTGTTGATGCGCAATATGCGCAGTATTTTCTCCAATAGGGTAATTTTACATTTTACAGATATCTATAAAAATATTTGAAATACATTCAGAAAAATAAATTATATCTTCATTCATAATTTTTATAATAAAAATCATAAAAAATACGATTCCATTAATGCGTGATGTGATTGGTCATGACGTTGTTTGGGAAGAATATATACGTGATCTGTATAGTGTTTGTCACTGTTATTTTTTTTTCAATTCAATTCAATTCAATTTATTTCACGATAATATGTACATGACAAACAAAATGTTTAAGGCATACATATTAGGAAGTACATATCAAAAATGAAAATATTTAATAAATTAAAAATAACAAAATCTGGTCAAAGGTGTAGGAGAATCCCGCTTCGGAAAACCCCCTCAGACACATGGAATATATCTTGTTCAGCATAGCTGTGGCTCTTCCAACAGGCATAACCATCGGCAGGTTGGTCCTGTATATTGAAATGTGAAACAATCTATGCTGACGATGTCTAGTGTAATTATCAGGAACATACAAACCAATGCTCTGCATAATTTCAGGATTATCGATCATACCGCGCAACAATCGATAAAAATGTGTAATCAAATACACATTCCTTCTAGTCTCTAAACTATTGTAGCCAAGCATACCCTGGAGAAACTCGGTTGGGTAAAGCCAAGGATAATGCCCGTACTCTCTCATGTAGAGATATCTCAGAAACTTCTTTTGGACTTTCTCCACCATAAGAGAGTACTTGCCCTCATGTGGCCCCCAGATCATCGAGCCACTCTCGAGTCTACTCCTCACCAAGGAGTTGTAAAGAGTTCTCAGTACGCGGGTATTCTCGAAAACCCTGGCAGTACGCAGAACAAATCCTAACATTCTCAAAGCATTACCACTGATCGTCTCTATGTGATCGTGAAATGTTAGGTTGCTTACAAATCTAACACCTAGATCTTTAACATTTGATGTTCTTGTCAGATTTTGATCGTTCATTTTGTAGCGAAAAAATTCTATCTACCACACTACAGCCAGCATTGCATTCTCGTCTAATCTGTTCATTCCTCACTCGACCAAAGATTTTCCACAAGCGTCTTAGTGAGCGCATTTCCACCGCATTCAGTCTATTTTCAATCCTCTTTTTCAAAATATGCTAAAAACTTTCGCTATGAAAATTCGACTAACTTGCTTGTGTCCTGTATTGGCGCTTGAATCACCGACCACCAGACTATTACACCAATAAGCTACTCATTACCAAATTTTGTCCACAGAGGGATGCTATGAAATAAGCATATACTCGTCGTACCTACATTTATAAGACGTCTGTAAATCCACATCTCGATCGTTTCAAGTCTAATTAATCTAGATAATGGCTGCCCAGTACTTCCTTCAGCGAATAGATAAACATAATAATGAGAAAGTGAGGTTAACACAAACATTTGACGACATCACAAGCCTCGTGATTAAATGTAACACCTATTCTTAAATTTACTTTACGAATACAGCTCAGTGCTCGACAGAATAGAGTTTTAAAAAATGAAATAACTTTTTGGTATTGTTGTCACAAATCAGCTTGTATAAGTGATGTAGACAGCAGAAACAAATTTTTCTATTTACTTATTTAACATTTGCGTAAACAGGTAGCAATGGCAAAGTGGTCACAGTATAACCAACAAAAGAGGTGAAAGTGAGGTTGACACAATTTAACATACAACTCAAGTTAGTGTAAGCTTCGCGTTATAAATCGAGGGATGTAAGATATCACAATAGATTTCAATCCTATCTATTTTAAAGTATTGTAACGTAATACAATTCGGAGAATTAACGCAAAATCAGAGTCCCTCGTAATATGTCGAAGATATCAAAACTATAGAACCCTCTGGAACGTCTTACAACACTCTGGAATTATTTACAATGGTCTGAAAGCAACGAGAACATTTTTGCAAACATTATAAACGTATAGAATAATCTCGGAGGTTCGAAAAACCAACGTGTTTCATATAAAAAAACTCAGCCAGTGCCGCGGTGCATCATATTTAGTTTGACGTGTGCCGGCGTGACATTAACTAGCGATAAAACCGTTAACGAAAACAGTATTACGTGATACTAGCGACAGATATCGATCGAGAATATATATGCGTGGACAATTTAACAAAATATTCTAACAGGCGATAATAAAGTGTTTCACAGACGAGTGATTGATTGAATTAAAGAATAGTGTTTATTTTAAATTCGTATCCAGTGACTTTGTGAATATGTTAAAATAATTAATAAACCGTTGATGAATTTCCCGTGTTTTTATTTACCTCCCACAGCCACGTCCCGTGACAATATTTAAAAAAAAATGTGCAATACAAAAACTGAGTTTTTTTTTTGTTAAAAAAAAATAGACATGCGAACACGGAATTCGTGTCACATCAATATTCTTACTATTTTCAAATTAAGCTAAACGCTTGTGCTATGAAAATAGGACTAAATAGGACTATAATAGTCACAGCAGAGCCAACAACAAGGCTAAATATGAAGAACACAAACATTTGATGACAACATGAGTGCAGTGTCTAGTGTGAGCTTCGAGTTGTGAATAAAGGGGATCTAAGGTACCACAGTCGTTTTTGAAAGGAAAATTTTGAGGCGTATCTTCGGACCGGTTCTAGAAAATTGACTTTGGCGCAGACGTTACAACAATGAGCTCTATACTCTCTTTAAGGAGCCAAACGTCACAAAAATTATAAAACTGGAAACACTTCGGTGGCTGGATCATGTGGAGAGAATGTCCGAACATCAAGCACCAAAGTCCCTGCTGAACTCAAGGCCAATAGGGCGAAGGAGCTTAGGAAGGCCAAAATTAAGATGGAGTGACAACGTCCTCAAAGATATCTCTGCCTTAGAGCTTCGAAACTGGAGAGAGCTGGCACTAGACCGAGAAGAGTGGAGGAAAATTATTGACGAGGCCAAGATCCACCAAGGGTTGCAGTTCCAAGAATGATGATGATGATGAAGGTACCACAATAGATTACTCTTTTAATATATAAATACAAAAAAATACAAGGACCGGCGAAGGCCATAATACAGCCGACCCCAGGATAAGGCAGGAATCGGAATTGTTGAAATCGCGAAGTGAATTCCTCTTCGTTTTTCTTCGTCCTTCGTCAGGATAATGATCATCATCGATGATGACTGCTCAACTGGTTTCGATTCTCAGACGTGATATGAATTATTGTTGTCATAAGATGAGGATTCGTCTGCAAGATTAATTAAGTAGAAATTCATCTGCAGAATTGATTAGCTTATTATCGAGTAGCTTGTTGGTCTTGTGGTTAGGACACTCGCCTTGTGATCCAAAGGTCGCGGGTTCGAATCTCAGCCCAGACTAGCAAGTTAGTCCTATTTTCATAGCACAAGCGTTTAGCTTAGTTTGAAAATAGTAAGAATATTGATGTGACACGTATTCCGTGTTCGCATCTCTATTTTTAAAAAAAAAAAAAAAAAAGGAATCAAAATTATTTATTTATAAATTATTGTACAATTTTAAATATATTAATAATAATTTATATAAATCAACTTTGTAAACACCATTTATTTATTGAAAAAATTCAACATGTTTCGAAGCCAATGGCTTCTTCGTCAGGATAACAAAAATAAAATTTAAAAATCGAAGTATAGATCTAAATATTAAAATGGAAAATGATAATATAAAGTACCTACTTGACATGAAAATAAATTTAAAAGATGACTATTTGCAAAAGGGACCTGATTATCTATAACATTCAATTTACTATTTATACTCTTTTTTATTTCCAAAATTTATAATTTATCAAATTGTGATTCTGTATAATTTCTATGTAAAAGTTAAATGTATTACACTGCCATGCATACAAAATTTTTGAAGAGACGGGCAAAAATTACAATTATTTACAAATATTTATAGTCTTAGAGCTGGACATTCACCGCAAATGCGTATTTCCGCTTTTTTGTTGTTGAAAATATGTGTTTTTATTATTAATTTATATGTATTATTTAGAACTAGCTGCGCCGCACGGCTTCTCATGCGTGGATTTTTAGTAACTTTTAGTCATATTTAACAGTTTCTGTATTAACCTTAACATATATATAGTCGTCATGGACTTTTGTTATAGAACTTTTTGAGTTCTACAACTTCTTTATAGAAAGTATTTAAATATCTCTTACATCTAAGGCAGAGATCGTAAAAAACGCATCGCTTGAACATTTTTTCTTCGGCTTTAGTTGTAAAATAGGTCACCACGAAAAGTCCTTTTTATTTTAACGGGATGATATATAGCCTATGTCCACCATGAAGGTCCATTCTTAATATTGGTGAAAGAATTTATGAAATCGGATTTAAATAATTAAAAGTAGTTTCGGAGATTACTTCTACATCCAAACTTACAAACTTTACCTCTTTATATTTATTAGTAGGTGTACATAGATATGCAATTACGACTAAAATGTTAAAAGGAGAGTAAAGAATCTGGAATTTCGGAATGGTATACCGCCCCAGAAATTCTGAGAAAAGAGAAAGTAAAGAAGCTGCAATAGGCAGGACATGTAACACTCATTTATTTATTTTTATTTTTTAACGCCACAACAGGCCACGAAGCCCAATTAATGTAGCCAAACACATCAGGAAATAAAACCTCGAGTAAATCACAAAGATGTATTGCGAGCACATCGGAAATCGAACCAAGAACCCTCAATTTGGAAAGCCAGTGCTTGAAAAATTAACTAGCAGAGAGTATCATTCCAAAACTGTCGAAAAATGTATGACATACAACGAATCACTTGATGATTTCCTCACCGCGTCGCACGAGTGCTTTAGCATCAAAACGATGCCAAATTGGATGGCGAAAGTGTAGGTCCGATACGGGAGCTTTTGCTCGTAGAACGGCTCTGGGGCTGTGGTGGGTCCCACTAATGTCGCTCTAGAACGGCTCTGGGGCTGTGGTGGGTCCCACTAATGTCGCTCTAGAACGGCTCTGGGGCTGTGGTGGGTCCCACTAATGTCGCTCTAGAACGGCTCTGGGGCTGTGGTGGGTCCCACTAATGTCGCTCTAGAACCATCGAAAAATTATCTCAGAATGCCATTTTTACTATGGATGCGTTACGCAAAAATCCAAGTCTCTTTC